>CM060197.1:23332500-23932500 GCA_030549335.1 Pontederia crassipes
TGGGGATTCAGATCATCTTAGACGAATTCAAAGAGTGTTCGTGTATTTCTTCTTCACCATTTCTATTTTCGATTCATTTTTATTCTAGAAAGTTCAACCCAAGAGGGGATATTATTCCATCCTCATTTGTAATCAATGACCCGAGCAGGGCATATTACAAATGAGTTACTTCTGAAGAACTTTCAATAATCGTAAATCGTATTTTCTGAATCGATCTTTTCCTCCCCTTTAAATTGTCTAAACAGTCTTGTTGATATACTGATTTCTTGCATTCTGCCCGGGAGGGTTGTCCATATTCTACTGAGGTGAGCATGAGCCGACCGCAGCCATCTCACCTTAAGTGTATTTCTATTGAATGCTCAATACTTAGTGGACACGAGATCATGACTCAAATTCGAAAAGAAAGAAATCTTGATTTATAAATCAGAGTATCGTACGCGAGAATGACGATTGCACTAGTTCTATAAACCCCTTCACGTGTGTAAACTAGATTTACCGCGAGCACGAGAGTGTTGCGGACGAGTCGGGTAATCCTCATCGTGTTGTTATCCTAATACAAGTGAAGGGGCATTCAGTCATTTTTTATCCTAAATGAATTTTAGAGGACGTAAGTTCCAAGTGAAAACATTCCCCCAGCCCTAGTGTTTAGCTACACTCTTATCTATCTACTTTGGCATTAAAAATCCATAAAAAATAGCATAGTCTTATTATTATGATTTCTAGTTTATAGCATTTCACTTTCTTATTTTGAACAACACCTAAAGACTTATGCTTTTCATTCAAGCAGTTTAATTAAATGTGAATATTTCAACTTTGTCTCTGTGGGTCCACCCTCAAGCACTACAATGATATGTCGTATACTTTTGATTCTCGTCGTAATAGTATAGAGGATTTATAAATTTAAAACTTCATTCGACATTCTTCTATGTTTAACGATATACACACTTTATGGGAGTCACCTTGGACTCATCTTGAATTAATCATATACTATGCAACTCTATATTGTGTATTGTTTTCTTATATCATATCATAGTGGGAAAGCGAGAAATCATAAAACAACGAAACTAAAGATACTTGTATCAAACATAAACCGATATATGTACCACCACTTTGAAAAGCAACTACGACAACTAAGGGCACTCAGTAATCGGATTAGGTTAGGACGAATTCATCTCCCATAACACATTCATCCTCACCCAACCACCACTTCTTTTCTTTTCTTTTTTCTTACATTTTTGTATTATTTGATTTAAAAATATTATTTAATATTCATTTTATAGCATAAAGTAAGTTTTTTCAAATATTTAACTATTATTTACATAATTAAAATATCTTATGTTAATGCTTTTTAAAGATTTAAGTCAAACTTAGGCTTAAAGTTAATTAAAATGTTAAAAATTTTAAATAAATAAATTCATATCAACATGTTGGTCAGATCAAGTTGGGTTGAGATTTTTTAACCCATACTCTCATCGGATTGTGATCAGACTAGGTTGGGTCAAATCGAATCATCGTGTTCTAATGGTTAGAAACAAATGTGCAAGTATTACACTGATCAAAAGATCATACATGGAACAAAATATTATTTAGTATTTATTTTAAAGTATAAAATAATCTTTCCAAATACTTAAATATTATTTTTTTTTAAAATATTTTATTTTAATACTTTTAAAATTATAACTCAAATTTAGGTTAAAAGCTACATGAAATTGTTAAAAAATTAATAAATAAATGGGTCTTCGAGTCAGGTCGGGTCGGCTTGAGTTAAAAATTTTCAACCCATATTAAATCCAACCACTCATTGAGAGTTGTGGTCAGGTTGAGCCGAGTTGGATCATTGGGCCTCAAATGGCTACAAACAAATGTGTCACTGAACAAAAGAACATGCATGGAACCATCGAATACCGATCACATTCCCAATACTCTTCCTCAAGTTGGGGATTGAAATAAATAAAAAAGACTCAACTTTCTTGACATGTAATCGTGTTATTAATAACTAAGTGCCTTGATAAGAAGAATTGCATGTTGTTGTTTAGTCGAAATGTGTTGCAAGTGAATCAATTTTTGCAAAATTTTGTTATGTACAAATTGGCAATCAACTCAATGTGTTCCATTCTCTCATAGAATATGAGATTGTTGGCTATTTATATAGCTACCTTGCTTTTTGAATAAACTTCACATGGGTGTTGCAACGGAAGATGTAGCTCACAAAAAACATATCGAGCCAAATCAATTTAGCCACAACCAAAGTTGGGCTTCTATATTCTTACTCGGCAGATGATCTCGAAACAAGCATCTATTTTTTAGACTTCTAGGAAGGGAATAAGGATTGTGTGAGGAAAAAAGTGATCCATATATATGGGCCACTGTTGGATCATGAACTGACGGTTCACAAATAAGCACTTATTTGTATACATCTTCATAACACTTATTTGTGAACCGTCAGATCACGATCGAACAGTGGCCCATATATATGGATCACTTTTTGCCCCACACAATCCTTATCCTCTTCTAGGAAGGGAATAAAGATTGTATGAGGAAAAAAGTGATCCATATATATGGGCCACTGTTGGATCTTGATCTGACGGTTCACAAATAAGCACTTATTTGTATACATCTTCATAACACTTATTTGTGAACCGTCAGATCACGATCCAACAGTGGCCCATATATATGGATCACTTTTTGCCCCCACACAATCCTTATCCTCTTCTAGGAAGGGAATAAGGATTGTGTGAGGAAAAAAATGATCCATATATATAGGCCATTGTTGGATCGTGATCTGACGGTTCACAAATAAGCACTTATTTTTATACATCTTCATAACACTTATTTGTGAACCGTCAGATCACGATCCAACAGTGACTCATATATATGAATCACTTTTTGCCCCACACAATCTTTATCCTCTTCTAGGAAGTGAATAGACATGATTTTCTGGAGAATAGACATGACTCCTAATATGCACCAGCACAAGCATACACATGTGTGTCCTTCACTATAGAAAAAAGAATTCCTTGACAAGTGCTCTCTTCAAATACTCACAATTCATTAAAAATGTCGTTTGCAAAATTTTTCAATTTAGAAGCAAAGCAAGCATAAAAGTATGTCAACTTGTTGAGATACATGCATGTGATGCGTAGACTACTGCTGCCACCATTGGCCGCTGGCTAATCTATCTACCTACTCCATCGGTCGAGCACTTGTTGGATATATGACCGTTATGATCATTAAGAAAAAGATAATTATAATAATAATGGAGCCATTAAGATCATAATGATGGAATGCCTAACGGACGCTTTGGCTACTATACAATGGCGTGGTAGGGGGACGGACAGTAGTGGACACACACGTCGGTACACACTACAAGAAATTCGGAAATTACAGACGGACGTAACCGTCTGTAATTTCCTCGACGGTTCTTTCGACGGATGCGGAAACATCCGAAAATCGCTCGTCGCAAATCTTTTCCGACGGTTGGGAAAGAAACGCCGCAAATATCGATGGCGACCGTCGAAGTTTTTGACAGTTTCATCGACCGTCGCAAATATCGACGGTTGCTATCGTCAAAACTTTCGGCGATCGTCGCCCGACCGTCGAAGTATCGGCGGTCAAAACCATCGCAAAAAATTTTTATAATATAAAAAAAATTAGTCGGCCGACGGCCGGATCTAAACGCTCGCGGCCGGATCCGACCGTCGCAACCGTCGCAAAGAATTTTTTAAAAATAAAAAAATTAACGGCTGGATCGGGCTGCTGCCAAATCCGGCCGCCGGCGCCAGATCCGGCCGCTGGGGGCCGGATACGATCGCTCGCGGACGGATCCGGCGGCCGGATCTAGCCGCCAGGCAGCCAATCTGGCCACTGCGGGCCAGATCCGATCGTCAGGTGGTCGATCTGGCCGCCAGGCAGTCGATCCGGCCGCTGGGGGCCGGATCCCGCCGTTGCGGGCCGGATCCAGCTGTTGGCGGCCGATCCGGCTCGCAGCGGCCGCCTGGCGATCCGGGCCGGAGAAGAGAGAGAGCCAGCGGTCGATGACGTCCGGTCAGAGGCTCGTCGGCCGGGAGAGGGAGAGGGAGAGAGAGAGGAGAGGGTGGGCTTTATATATTGGATTTCGAACGACGAGAAAGCGGGGAAATGAAAAAAAAAAGTGGGATAACGAAATTTTAATTACCGACGGTTCTGACCGTCGAAAATACATATATTAATTATTTTTAAAGTTACCGACAGTTGTGACCGTCACAAATTATTTAATTATAAAAATAAAATATTATATTGAATTATATATAATATTTATTTTTTATTTTACCGACATTTTAAATCATCGCTAAATATTATCAACGGTCGGAAACGTCGAAAATTGCGTCGGTTCGGACCATTGTAAATTATATTAATAAAATACTCCTCATATTATATTATTATATATTTACCGACGGTTGCGACAGATGAAAATCCGTCGAAAATATCGACGTTCTTAATCGTCGAAAAATAAAATAATAATATAAGAAATTACATAATTTATTATTTACATTTCCGACGGTTCAAACCGTCGCAAAATCCGTCAAAAATTGCGACGGATGGAAATCCGTCGGAAATATCGACGTTCCTAATCGTCGATAAATAAAATAATAATATAAGAAATTATATAATTTATTATTTATATTTCCGACGGCTCAAACCGTCGCAAAATCCGTCGAAAATTGCAACAGATGGATGTCCGTCGGAAATATCGACGTTCTTGATCGTCGAAAAATAAAATAATAATATAATAAATTATATAATTTATTATTTTTATTTTCGACGATTGCAAATCCTAAACGTTCGGAGTTTGTCACATGTGTGAGACCCATCAGCGAATCAGCGAGCGTTTGATAAGCAGAGGATCGAGTGTCGTTCTTCGTGACTTCTGCCGGCCATCGGCATCTTCACGGGGCAAGCGACTCAACCCACCGAGCCGCTCCAAGGTTGCATTCTGCAAAACCATCTCCGACGACCCGGCTGCCTGCACAAATTGTCCGCGTCAACGACTCCGGCGCTGGGGCGTTCTTGCTACGTTCCCCTTCACCCTCGTGCGTCAAAGGCCAGCATCACGTCGGCAACCTCTGGACTCCTCTGCGTCGACTATTGGAGAATCTGTAACGCTCGACATCAAGGTGAAATATTATGTTACGTTTCAGGTACGCAGCTCACAGGTAGGAAATAAAGTGTCGGTTACTATGACAATTTATTCCAGCCATCAATTAATTTTTGGCATGATCAAATCCAATCGATCGTTAATATGAGCTGTTCGCATATATTCTGTTTTTTTTAGTTTATTGGTATTAAACTATTGATCAATCGTAGCCGTTGATTCTTTACATGGTCGTAGAGTTATAGTTATTTTAATTAATTTCCACATAATTATTGTTAAAATAATTTGGGTAGTCATTTTATATGTTTTCCATTTTGTTATTAATAACCATTGTCCGGCATATATATTGATTAATTTGCCATCACACAATTTATAGTCAATTATTATTATTTATTTATTTTGACCCATGTAGCTATCATTGCGACTCCCATATGTAATCTGTTGTTTAATCTACTACTAGATCTTGAAGATTAGTTCATTAGCTGCAAATAAATTTTAATCCGATCATAACAAAAAAAATGGTTTAGATAATTGCATTTTATTAGTAGATAAGTCAATAGTACAGTGATGTATTTTAAATTGTTAGAATTATATATCTGCTAGTATATTGTTAGTCGTTGTGCAACCATTATTATCATCACCAAAAAGTTAGCCACTATTGAATGATTAATATTTCATTATTTCTGAAAATATTAAAATTACCAGTATGTTGATTTTTAACTAATTAAGATATTATATTTTTAAATATACATATTTTGTACAAAAGCAGCAATGTTTATATACCTATGTATGATTATTAATACATTTTAAGATTCAGACATGACATATGGTTTTATGATTAATTTTATTTTCAATCATAAAATTAAAATATGCGTTACTTATAGAATCAAGCTTCCAGTGATATTTTGTTTAGGATAGTATATGCTATTGACTTTGGTATATTAAATAAATATTTTGTGTATTTTTTTAAGAGGAAGGGTAAATTTTTGCATCAATTAGTCGTATATTAATTTTTTTATATTTCATATGAGACCTTAATATACTTAGAACAAGTCTAAGTATGTATTTCTGATAATGAATTAAAACTTATCAATCCATTATATTTAGAAAATTCAGACAATATGTGATCTGAATTAATAGCTTTCATATTAGGAAGGTTGAATCCATGTTCAAAAGTTTTCGGAGAAAATGCGAATTATAAGGCACGTGTGAAAATTTTTTAATAGTGGGAGCAGAATGACAAGAGTGCTTTCATAGTATACATAAAAGATGGTCTCACGAGGATTCTCGATTCCTAATGTGATGACACATGACATATGAAAATGTCGTAAAGGCAATGTCTGATTTCAAAATTAAATCGGTGCATAATTAAGGACAATGTGTTGATTTCAAAATTGAAATCGATGCAAAATTGTGGGCGATGTGTGATTTCAAAATTAAAATCGGTGCACAATTACTTTTATTTAAGAAAAATAAGAGATCATGTGAATTGCATAATTGTAATGACTAAGAGTTTAGTCATTAAAATATAGTACTAAAAGAAGTACTATTTATGAATGACAACATAATATGACTTAATGGAATAATTAAGTCAGCAACCAATAATTATTGTTGGACTAGAGTCTTCAAAGCTAATGTGGCTAACGAAGAAGTTCATGGGATATATTATCGGGCATATCTTAGTATCTCAAAGTAGTAGTTAATGAGACATAATGGAGCTTAATTTGCATGTAAGAATATTTTGTGAGACAAAATTATTCTAAGGCAAGAATTTTGGACCAGGATAGGGTGCCGAAAAAAGTGAAAATCCGGACAAGCCTAAGTTACTGCAATTGTCGAGGAAAGAAATATCACGTCAATAATTTGTGAAATTGAGTTTGAACAACCCAATATATTGCAAAGACCAAAGAAAGGATTATTAAACCCAATATATAAGACAGAACTTAAGTGTTGAAGGTATTGACAATACAAATTACATCAAGGAGTTGGCTTCACTGCACTCCAAGATGTGATGTACGCGTTAGGTTCCATCTAGAAGTTTGCTTCACCGCACTTCAAGATGTGATATATGAATCTAAAGTATGTTGAATTTGATCTCCATCTCAGTTTCTCTTTGCAAAAGAATTGAAGTTATGTTAAATGGTCGTGTGTGTATTGAAAAGAACAAAAGAGATTTTCTATTTTTGAGAACACTTGTTCTAATGGCTTGTGTTCTAATTGTAAGAATAATCAATATGCATACTCTATGTCAAGTGTCTAATATGAGATTGAGACACAGTAAACTTCATAATTGGAATAAATAATTATGAGCTCAGTACGTAATATATTAAGATCAAGGATGATGTTATCCGAGCATTATTTGATTGGTAAAATAACTCGGACACCTTTTTTGATAAGGTCGAGAGTTTTTGTTAGATGATTGTTGAGTGTTGCAACACATAAAGAGGATGAATATTTGATGATATTCATTGATGATTATTCTAATTCTCCTATGTCAATCTCTTAAAAGGAAAAAGTATAATTAAATTGTTTAAAAATTTTTAAGAGATATAAGACAGATGAGGGGAAAATATTGGGAAGACCAATCAAATATTAAAGGACTGTAGAGGAGGGAATACACCTTCTCGGAATAAGAATTATTGCATTCAAGTAGGGATATGTAAGATATTACTATCGCCCATGCATCACAGTAGATGAGATAATATAACTTTTGAATGCAATAAGAAGTATGTTGTCCCACTCGAATATGGTTAAAGAATTTTTGAGCAGAGACAACTGCGAGTTACATACAAAGTATTCCCACTGAGTCCGTAGTATTAATGCTATTAGTTGTGAATAGCAAGAAGCCTAAGTTTAGGTCATCTCTGGAAATGGAGATGTAAAATGCACACATTAATTCCTAATCAGTTTGGAGACAAGCTGGACTTGAGGATGGTAATGTGTATGTTTATTGGATATTATGATAAGGCCAAAGGGTATATATATTCTTTCACTTGTATAGATGTCCCATATTGAATTGAAATGCTATTTTTCTATAAATTGAAAATGGAGCATGTAAAAAACGATGATGATCCTTTAGTAATTTTATGAGACGTTGGAGTCTAACTCCGAAAATACACTGTGCTATCCAATAGTGGGAGTTGAGACTATATATGATGTTATACCTTTGGAAGTAGTGGAGTAAACCATCATTTTCATAAGTATAATCAGGCAACAAGAGGCCACAGACGAAACTTGCACAATTATGAATGTACTGTACAGGTGCAAAGTTTTTGTGTTACTCCGTCGATGTTGATATAGAGGATTGTACATATCCTATTATTTATTGAAGTAACGACTTCTATTGACTCAGAATCATGGATGGCCACCATGAAAAATAAAATGGACTCAGTCGATCGGAACGGAGTATTGGCACTATGTGACATGCTGGCAAATAGGCAATGCACATAGGGTAGTGATGGAAATTCAAGAGAAAGCATCGGATCGATGATACTCTTGATAGCACATAATGAGATTGGTTGCCAAGAATTATGCTCAGTAAGGCAGAATAGATTTTCAGGGAACATATTCTTTATTGACTAAGGATATGTAAAAACAACCTTAGTAATTGTGATATGTACATGAAAAACTTACTTAATGATGAACTGAGTAAGTGTGTACATTTGTGAGCATGATTGTTCAAGAAAAATGATGAAGAGAATAAGGTAGGTTGAAAATTCATAAGTGGTTTAAAAGAAACATCACGTAATGGTAGAATACCATGTGATGGTGATCTAATTTGTATTTGTTGGAAACAAATTGGATGGACATCATGATTAGTGGGAGCAAAGTTGAAATAGTGTCACTATATGTATGTGATATTTTGCTCATAAAAATGATGTCATAGTGCTCAAGTTGAGTTGAAATTTTGAAATAAGGAAAATAGGAGAAATATCCTATATTATTTCAAATTATTTTGACAGAAACTCAAGGATATTGAGTTAGAGTTGAATACAATGTATAAAATATTTTTGGAGCACTAAAAATGACTTAGTAAAAGTCAATGTCACAATACAAGGTGAATCCTTTAAAGGAACCCTGCGTATAAGTGGTGTGGGAGCTTGATGTATGTGATATAATGTACATGGCCTGTATTAGCTTATGCAATAAGCTTGGTTGGCAGATATTAAAATAATCACGGTAAGACTATATGGAGTCATTGTGGATTATTTTGTATATTTGAGAGGCATCTTACATTCAATACAAAGCATATTCCCTGAGGGCATATAATATCTGGATGTGAATTTCGATGACGATATATATAAATCAAATTTTTCACATGTAGTCACTCTTTTTTATCAGGTGGTATAACTGTTTCTTGAAGTTACAAGAAATAAGATGTGTGCTGAGACATACACTGGAGGTTGAGTATATTGTCTATAATAGACAATCACCTGTGATATATGATTCAGATGTATCTTCAGGAACTAGGGCTCAATGTGATAATCAAGTTGTAACAAACTTGGTACGCGGTAGAGCCAACAGTTCAAAGAAGAAATATAATGGGGTAAATATCACTATACTGAAGACATAGTGAAAAGAAAAGAGTGATAATGATCTATATGCCTAATAGTAACATGATAGGTGATTTCTTACAAGAGAACTAAAGAATGGATATTAATCAAACGTGTTGGTTTTATAGGACTCAAGAATTATTGAGTCAGATAGAAGTCTTACGGATAGTGGACTTCGGTATATCATTCTTAATTAGCACTTCCTAGAAAGTGAGATTGTTAATATATTAATTGATTCTCTTGTAAAGAAAAATTGTACCTATGATATTCATCAAATATTGATTTGATGGGACTCAAAAAATGATTGAGTCAATGCGAAGTCATACGGATAGTGGACTTCAGGATAACATCTCTGATAGCACTACATGGATAGTGGGAGTGTTAGATACAATGATCATATCAGTCAAGTGAGAGATGTTGGATATATGACCGTTATGATCATTAAGAAAAAGATAATTATAATAATAATGGAGCCATTAAGATCATAATGATGGAATGTGTAACGTACGCTTTGGCTACTATATAATGGCGTGGTAGGGGGACGGACAGTAGTGGACACACACGTCGGTATAGCTCGATGTCAAGCGAGATGATACTACGATCGGATGATCCCAAATATTTTTCCACCAATTTTTCTTTCAGCACTTGGATATATATTAATCACATAAATATTGAAAACTAGTCACCTCTGTAATGTATAATTTTAAGATATCCCAGTAGAGCTTTCCCCGGGGGACATATACCAGAATGTGCCTCTTGCGTCAATAGGATAACCAATTATGGGCACGAGGTATTATCAAGTGGTGGAGGGAGGACCCATTAGTATTGATGGTGGGGTTATCATTTGGTGCCCATAAGTCGTATATATAGCAGTGTTCCGAACATGCCTTGAGTATGAGTGCCCATAAGTGGTATATATAGCAGTGTCCGAACATGCCTTGAGTATGAGTGTTTCCTCTTTGATGTCTGCACCATGTTCATGATCTGAAAATTTTGGTTACGATGATGCCTTATATACAATTGTGTATAAGTGGAAGAATCTTGAGCTTTTATCACCGTGTTCTAACCAGTGTTCACGCGACTCAACCATGTTATTGTGATTTGGCAGAGTAGGGTCACGTGTTATGGTAAAGTGTCCTTAATCCATGGATTTCTTGTTCTATCAAGCCTCGCCTTATAACTATGCTCTCCAAATTCTTAATATCTAAATTGATCGCAGCAAACCTATTCTATAAGGATCCTAACTCTTCCATTTAATAGTGTTTATTTTGATGAGTCGAAGGGTGTAGCTAAGGTCTGTGTGAGGGGATCTATTTGCACAAGCTTGTTTGACTATACTATGTGCTTCCTCATATTCCAACAAAAAATGCTCGTATTTAGACAGGCAAGGTCTTTGTGGAGAAGAGGATTGAGAGGGGAGTGATCAGAAACACATCGATTTAGTTTAGTGAGATGAATAATAATATGGAATTTAGAGGATTGAGAGGGGAGTGACCTTATGCTACAAGGTCCCATTCAAGATACTAAAGAAGGTAGGCAAGTGGCCTACAAACTTGAGCTCCCATCTCTGATGCAACAATGACTCATATTCCATGTCAGTTTGCTCAAACCATACATCAAAGATCCTAAAGATCCTAAGCATAGAGTTTCAAACCATGCTCTGTCAGCTATCCTTTGACAGTTCACTAATCAAGTCGAAAAAGTTCTCACCATTTGTGGATTGAAGTGGAAAAAGGAGTACCTTTTTTGATGGAGCGAAAGACCGGATGTCGATATAAATTGGAGTCTATAGAAGCACTATGGCTGTTCAAGAAGAATAATGAAGAAGTTCAAGCTACAACGCGGAAAACGTTTCTAATTTGAGTGGGGGAGAATGTCTCAGATACCTTGCAATGTGCACGTCGACCATCGAGTTATCTCACATTACTTGTAACTTTTTTCTTGTTTTAGTTCACTTTTGTAAGTTAGGCTTAGCTTAATATGCTAATGGCAATCTTGTAATTCTGTACTCAAGAAAATTGCATCCCATAGATTATTAATTTACATCACATTTCGCAAAACTATCTCTCCGATGGTATATTAGGAGAGAACAATGAGTCTTCTAACGAAGCTTTTATAATCAAGCATTCTATTATTAACAAAAATTTCAAAACTTCCAAAACCTAGCATCTAGTCTCAAGCATGGCAAGGCAACCCACACAAAAAAGTGTCTCATTTGAATGTTTTGCTTAGAGGCATGTTTTCTCACGAACACCTTCGTCGAAGTGTTCATTCGGTAAAAGAGCTTATTTAGACAATTGGCACTTCTCGATGATGCACGGCTCTGAGAAAAATCACTCACATGTACATGTACATCGCATGTCATGTGATCTCGAGCGCAGTTGTGTGTGCATTGCGTGATGCACGATCGTGCGAGAAGCATGCGGGTAGATGCGCCGCCAATTGGGCTACGCTCACGTGGCCCACTGATGGCCCATGAGGGCACATCAACACTTATTTCTTCTTTCGGTACGTTCGCATGGATAACAAGCATACCACATCACTTAACTATTGGTAGTAGCTTATTGCTAAAATAGTTGAAAGGAAGTTACCGTGTAGGCCTTTTCATGTGATGTGGCAGGTAAATGAATTAATGGTACGTCTGGTTCACACTTATATTAATGGGGTGTCCGTGTCCCCTACCATGTGGCAGGTAAATGAGTTAACCGTGGGCTCATGCTTATATTAATGGGGTGTCGCCTACTTAACTGAGGATACTCTTAACTTGTCGACATTTAGATGGGGATCTCACGACACTTCTTTTCTTTTTGCATAGTCATCTTTTGTTGAGGCTAACTCGGTCCTTGAGATGGAGGCTCACGCCCTATTTACTGGCATCCAGGCTTGCTGTTCTATTGGGCTCTTTGATATATGCATCTACTCGGATTCGGAGCTTCTGGTTCGTGCCGTTAATCGTGTGCAAGCCTGTCCGTGGCATCTTCGGGGCATCCTTGCTGACATATGGCGCCTTCTTACAGGTGTTCGCCCCATTGTTGTGTCCCACTGTTTCCGTAGCGATAATCGCGTGGCTGACCATTTAGCTAAGTTGGGTCGACAGCAACTCAGTAACAATTTTTGGCAGGGCAAGCCTCCTCCGGGCCTGGCTCCTTTTTTGTACTCGAGCTCTTTCGAAGCACCTAATTATTACAAAGTTAACCTTTATAAAAAACATTTAGATGGGGATCTATGATGGATTGAATGGTTGATGTTCCCATTTATCCATCTCTCTCTCTCTCTATAGATAAAATGTTCCATTTATCAATGTTTTTAAAATCGGACCGGCTGGTCCGACCGGTTGAACCACGAACCGGTCGTCGGTCCAGTCCGGTTTAGTATTAAAAACCATTTTGTCAAAAAATCGGATTGAACCGGGTCAACCCGGTCAAAACCGGGTTGAACCAGAAAATTGGTTCAATCCGTTTTTTTCAAAAAGATTAAAAAAGGTTGAAATAATGGAAAACAAATAGAAAAAAGGAAAGTATATTATAGTATGATGGAAGAATATGAAGAGGAGAAAAATAAGGAATTAGATTTTATACAATGAATGTAAAAAAGGATATTAGTAATAAGAAAGTTACATTTGAATTTGAAAATAAAATATAAGAAGGTAATAATAAAAGGAGAAAATTATCATAAGATGATAAAATTTAATTCATTATAAATAATTTATATTAAAAATTGAAACATAAATAATATAATAAATTTGATAGGATGATTGTGAATAAGGAAATAGATAATACTAAAACATGGGAAAATAGTATAAAGAAAGATTCAAATAAAAAAATAAAGTTATTCATGAAATTAACTAATATATAATTTTAAAATATAAAAATAATTTTCTACTATTTGATTAATTTAAAACGATGATAACATGCTTTTTATTTTATTACTTATTACCTTTTATACTTTAATTTATAATATATTTTTTTGAAGTAATTCAAATAATATTATTTTATTAAAAATCTGGTTCAATCCGGTCGAATCCGGTTGAACCGATCGAACCATGACCCAGTTGGTCGACCGATTCGATCACTGATCCGGTTTTAAAAATATTGGTCAGGGCACAAATTCTAGACGGTGCACCTAAAAAAATATTTCCAATTCATCATTTTTTCTGTGAATGTTGATGAGGAAAAAATAATGAGTAATTCAATGCCACTGATTAATATAGTATTATGTCACATAATTTAGTTTATTTTTAGCAGGGTAGCATGCATGCATGGTGATAATTAAAGAAGGACGATGGTGCGAACAAGGTCGGCGGTGATGCTCAGAAGGCCAGCAGCGTCAAGAAGATTAATTAATTGACAAGGACAAGAATAATTAACAAGGGAGGGGCCATAAGAAAGTGATTTAGTCTTAAATCCCAGTTCTCATCCCAAATCAACGTTGTGAGCATGTGTCAAATTAAGCATTAAGGAAGCATATGTATGATTTATTCTATGCCCTATATGTATAAGTAACAGTTAAAGAATGACTACCAATGTACAGAAAAATCATGCAAAATTAAAAGATGTTAAATAAATAGAAAATCGGCAGCCTTATCTTTTCTTGTTCATCTCCTTTCGTAATTCGAGTAAGCGGGACTTATTTTATAAGTAATCGATTACCAAATAATATTGTATTAAATTATTTAAACTCATCACACTAGTTTGTTCACTTCTGACACATAATGAATAATATGTATTGCCCAGTCAATGTACGGACGTGGCAATACAAATTATCTATATGGAAGGAGAAGGAATCCACACTACCACTTGAATTGTAATTTTTTTTTAATTTCACTTTTCACATTTATCCTTTACGATTTTATTTAAATAAATTTTAAAATATATTGAATAAATTATAATAAACTTAACATTCAAAGCATGCAACTATTGCAAACAAGTGAATTCGGAATCCGGAACTTTGTGTATCCTTACCCTACAATTTCATAATACTTTACAAGCATCCAACCACGCAATACTATTTTAACAAGGTACACAGCAACAGCATGGCTTATGCCAAGCAAATTAGTACTGAATAGTATATTGGCCTTTTAGAGGTCCCCATCAAAATTAATGAAACCAGCGTTATACAGCATTTTGTCTATTGGGAACAATATTTATACAGAGATATGTTCCCCGGTTAGCATAATTGGTATACTGCTCATAATGTTAAAAAGCAAAACGTGTATGAACCAAAAAGAAATGGAAAGAAATGTCGGATAGGAATAACTATAAGACAAATTCAGAATGCTCAATAGGCAGCCATTCGAGAATGGGCAATCAAGCTCTCTTAACTGTGATCAAGGAATTCCAGGCCAGTTGCACATGGTGTGAAGCAATGGTCAGCCAAATATTGGTCATTGAAGAACTTACTAAGGTGCCTCATCCCGCTGTCGCACAAAATTGTCACGATTGTGTGACCAGGACCTAGGGACCTAGCTAAACGCACAGCACCAACACAGTTCATTGCTGAAGAACTTCCAAGAAACAACCCGTCATTCTTCAGAAGAAACCTGCAGGAAGGACGAATCATTGTGTTAGTGTGGAAATCTCTTTCCTGGTGAATTTCATTTTTTGGTTGGCAATAGAATAATTGTGAGGATGCCTTGTTTCCAAGGCTAAGAGATCAACTGCAAGGTCCCAATCCTAGTATCTCACTTAATGATTAATAATGGATAAAAAAATTTGTTTATGATGCCATACTTTCATGGTGCAAGGTAAAACTGTACAGGAAAGAATACTGAATAGGGTTCAATCACAGTAAAAAACCCAGCAGGTTTTTTCTCAGTAAAAAAATAAAACAACAGAATATAATGCATGTGATCAATATAAATGTGCAATTAAAATTTGTCTAAAGAGTAGCTAGGGCTTTCCCACTATTTTGGCCACTTGGGATTTATCTTTTAGTAAATATCTTGATGTGCTTCAGCTCAGTTTCCAAATGGAGAATCAAAATAAAATCGAACTACATCACTGCATTTCCTCCTATTTTGGCCGTTCTCTCCACCTGCACCCACGACACACTCCTCCTGACAGCTCCTCTCCTATGATGTTTCCATCACCTTCCATCTATCCTCCAACCATTCCTCCACCCCTTTCACCAGAATCAATCATTGTGAACCAAACACGAATACCTTTGTTTCATTTGGTTCAGTATGTCAACAACATGAAAATTAGTTTAAATAGTTACGACCAACATTGGTTACTTGGTTCAAACTGAATGGAAAGTCCAACTGTCAAAATTTAGCTGGTTTCCACTACTTACAAGTACAGATAGTATTAGAGTTGTCTTCCAAAGATTCTGAAGTGAAGCATGAAATGAGGTTTTGGTGACCTCAAAATTGGAGAATCATATAATCTCATCTGAAATATCATAGAAGTGCCCGAGATGAAGCAAAACTGGTAACTAAATACTGTTTATTTAGAATTGGTAAGCAAAGTACTTGGACACTTAGTTGATGACGTCTATTGTTAACATGAAATGTCAAAAGGTTCTGGGACAGAGTTAAAGAATTTTTTATATGGACTAGATTACTTGGAGCATATCAAAATTTATCTGAATTTATCTAATGGGAGGGTTTCTGGGTAGCTTTGTTCAGGTTTGTCGGCAATATCTGCAACTAGGTAGGTTAGAAACCACGACAAAGACAAAAAAGGGCAAGAGCTTTGGACAACACAAACATTCACGTGTACATTGTGCCAAAGGTTTTCACATTTTATTATAGATAATTTCAGAAATTTTCATATATACAGCAAAAGCTGCAAAGTTATTTACATTTTGAAACACTATTATGATTCTGTTCAATAAATGAAATAAACTCCTGAAACACAAGGTTCATCCAAAGTTCATTGTTCTCGTTGCACATCATGAACCAGCCTGATTAAGTCATATGTTACAATAGAGATTACAATGATAGCATCAAAGTGATGCCCACTCCCTCAACAAGCGGTAAGCATGTGCTGTCATGTTATCCATATAACAGCACTCACCCCGAAAGATACAATTATTGCGTTGGCACCAGATGGACCACATGAAGGCTAGTGGTGCAGTGCGCCAACATCGCGAGACATATCAATTATAGACTTGACCCTCTCCAGATCGGAAAAAGTGCCAGAATTCATTGCTTCAATGTCATAACTCTTCTATCAATGTGTTCTCTCAATAAAACTTATCACCCATATGTGCAGACATTTACACACTAGGAACTAAAAAAATATGCCGTGTAAGATTATATTCATAAAGCTTAGGTATGAACCTGGACATTTCAACTGCCTCTCTGTCAGTTCCTCGATAAGCTCCATCAAGCTCTGCCATCATGAAATTCCTGGTAAGTCTGTTGATTCCAATTCCTTCTGTGATAGTATCAAAAGGATTCTTTAGACGTCGACCCTCAGCCTCCTCCTTTGTATACATTACACCCCTTGTTACTTTATTGAACAAGCCAGACCCAGGTGGATCTACAAGGAAACACTTTATGTTTGGATTCTTTTCCTGTCAAAACAATGGCACAAACACAAAGATCAAACATAATTCCAGAACAATACGCTAAAATGGAAAACAATGTTATGAAATAGAGACCTTCAGAAACCGTGAAATTCCAGCAACTGTGCCACCTGTACCTGCTGCACAAATGAAGCCTTGCAACTTTCCTTGAGTTTGTTCCCATATCTCAGGACCAGTCCACTCGTAGTGTGCCCGGAAGTTTGCTAAATTTTCAAACTGATCAGCAAAAAACCCTCCAGTGCAGTTTGTGGGAGGATGACAATATCCTTGGCTGTTTACATCATTCATTTCCTCACAGACCTTTGCTTCCAGTACACCATTTTCTCTTTGAAATGCTGCTAACTGTGTGGCTTCTGATGCCCTTCTTCTTGCAACATTAACATAATGGTCTCTGTGTGTAATGGAAACTGGTCTTACTCTTTCTACCGTGGCTCCAAGGGCTTCAAGTATTTGAGACTGAATAAAATGCGAGCATTACATTACAGAAGAATATTAGACGGAACGAAGCACAGTTTATCAGGCATCACAAGTAAGTCTCAAAAAGTGTTTACAGTTTACTATTGGCTGAATCATTAATACTATTTCTACTGGAATTGGAAATGTCTAAAGACTGTCTTTGACCACTTCTACTACCACATCTATCCAAGCACATTGGTCAATTAAAGACATAAGCTCAAATTTTTCATAAGTTGCTAAATACATCATATACTTTGTGAGCTAAAGGAAGAGCTATGCAAAATGGCGTAGGTACTATTGCAAGAGGAAAGTATATCTCCAAAGGACCTGATTGGAATCTGAATAAGGCATGGAATAGGTCTCCATTCACATGAATAAAGTTTAACATGAGAGAAATATAATTTACAGGGCTACTCATTGGTTTAAGTAATTTGGACAATGCCTTACTATCCAAAAAAGGTGTATTGGAATCTGAAGCATATGAGAATAAGCTTTTAATTTAAGAACATGAATAAGATGATCTTCATGCTTTGCTCTTTTTTCGTCAATCCAATAAAATGATAAACTTTAAGTAAAAGAACTGAATAGTGCTTACTTTTTTTCTGTCTGCACAATCACTTTTTTACTTATATAACAACAATATAAAGAAACCAGCAACATAAATCATCTTTGGATTCTTTAAATTCGCTGAAAAAACAAACAAAAATGAAAAATTAAATTAAAAAGGAAATATACAGTCAACATTACTTTGTTCCTTCCTTGGGAGCTAGATCTATGCTCAGGACATCATGGGCGGCGACATGAATTGATTGTAACACTTTGATGTAACTTTAACATGCATGAATAAAATTGAATGACTGCACATGACCCTCATACGTACACTTTCAGAAAAAGAGCATTACCTTTTTCTCATTTTACCTTTTTTTTTTCAAATTTACGCTGATATGACATATCACTGAAGAAATTTCAAACGAATAGAAAAAGTACAAGAACTCAAAAGGTATTATTAAACTGTTAACAAATAAGTGCTACCAACATAGTCAATCTGTCTCAACTTTTGAACATGCACAATGTTTGTCTTATTACCAAATAATTTCAAAGAATAGACGATTAAAATAACAATGTCTCTCTCTATAATAGTAAACCTCCAACCAAACACCCTCAAAGTTGTACATTCTGCTACTTGAGCAAAATAGCCATTCTGAATAACCATGAAATTATGCACACAAATATTGCAATTTAAACCTCATCGACTCGTTAAATCTGAAGCTATACTGCAACTTCTTGTATTTTAAAGTTGTTTTAAAATGGAAGCTCCAAGAAAAGAGCTAGATGCATGAATGTCATATTTTATCTTTGGTAAAGAAGCTTATAGGCTGCCAGATATTGAATAATGTTTGTTTAGTTTTTAAACCCTGATCAAATAGGCTGCCATTGTGAATTATTAGTTGTACAAAGGCAATTGACTAGTTCGGTATGATAGACAGAACAACCAAAAGAATGGAAGTCTACCTTCTCTATGGCAGCATCATCGGGAATAACAACATGGCATTTACAACCATATCCAGGAGCAACGGTGGCAAGACTAATTGCTGTACTTCCAGCACTTCCCTCAGTCACCACACCACCTGGTTCAAGAAGGCCAGAAGCAAATGCCTGCAGTTACTCAAAGACAAACCACTGAGGCAAGAATTGGGGAACTCAAGCAGAAGAATAGATGGTAACCATAATTATGCATAAGTATACTGCAGATTTTATGTTATGTTCCTCAACCCATTGGATTATAACCAGGAATGTGGATAGGATAAGCTAAATTTAAAAGGAAAATACTTCGAAAACTAGTCAGTGATGATCCTCCATGGATTCGTCAACATGAGCTGCTCCAAATGTATTTGTAAATAATCCAGGAAACATAAGAGGTATTTTTTTCGATTGAGGAAACATGAGAGATATAGGAACTACTAAAGGAGCAAAAGAAATAAGAACAATAGCTAAGACAACAAGCTTGATTCTTGTGTCACCTCTTCAATAATTTTTACTGCCACGCGATCCTTAACACTCCCTCCGGGGTTTAAGAACTCAGCTTTCCCTAGGATCTGAATCAAATAGATCAAAAGCTCATGAAAGTTCAAACCCAAGAACCAAAAAAAAACACATAGATTGTGTAAACGATGAAAAATATGGCCAAAAGGTCGAGACTTTATTAAGATAAAATAGGTGTCACCTCGCATCCGGTGGCATCCGAGAGACTGTTGATTCGAATCAGAGGAGTATTCCCAATGGCGGCGGCGAGGCCTTTCCTCTTTCCACTCCCCCGCTTCTTTCGAGGGCCTGCGTCGGGTCTCCTACCAGAGTTCTTGGAGCCGTGAGCCGAAACGAGGAGGTAAGAGAAGAGAGCGACGGAGACGGCGGCGACGGCCAAAGCCGCTTTGGCGTTCGCCATTTCTCTCTTCTCTGCTAGAACTCGGACTTGATCAGTTGTGTTATGGAGCGATCGGAGGGACGAGATGCCCTGAACTTGCAATATGAACGGACTCGATCGAATCTATCAACACGCTCTACGATTTCGGTTAGACATCAAACCGACTCGCTGCTTCTTTTGGCTTGTTTTTCACCATTTCGTTTTACGAAAAGAAAGAGAATGAAATTAGTTAATCTCGTAATGAGTAATTGAAAAAAAAAAGAAAAAAACAACACCAACCTTCAATTGGTAGCAGAGTTAAATTTTAAAGTGTTCATTGAGTGAGTGCTAGTAGAGTTCGAATCTTTAAATTATCACATTTAGGGCCTGTTTGAATGAAAAGTATTTTATCCTATAGAATAAAAAATCTTATGGTATGTCAATTGTCAAAAAGTCACATACCATAGTTTATAAACATCTAAAAAAAATTAGATGGGAGGTGTTTGGTTGCACGGTAGAAAAAAATAAAAAAATAATAAATTGACTGTAAAACTTTGCTTTATGTCTAATCACACCTAAGGAGCTGGCCACAGAAAAAAAAATATGTAGCCCAGACCTCCTATTTTTTTGACAACGTAATGAACTTAAAACCATGGTTTTGAATTGAACAAAATTAGCATCCAAACACCATTTGGTAATTTTTATTGTCATAGGAGAAAAAACTACAGTTTATCAAAGTTTCTTTACTTTTCCCACGTCCCCAAACGGCCCTTCCTGTTCTATTTTCGACTTTAAATTAATCTAGTGTTAATAACTTCAGATATCGAATATCTTTCGTAGATTCGAGTCGACGTAAAAAGAAAATAAAATAAAATAAAAAATTTATTTAGATAATTTTATTTTTAATATGTATATTTATATGTTAAATTTATAAGACTACATATATTTTAATCATATATTTTCCAATTCAATTAGATTTGGAGGAAAAAATAAGATATTTAAAAAGAATTGAAGAAAAAATTTCTTCCAATTTAAACTCGACTAGAGGAGCATATTCTTCTTCCTTCTCTTTCCCTTTATCCTCCTTCTGCCTCCAACACAAGAGTGAATCCTTTACAAATCAAGTGGACTTTTGCATTAAAAAAATTCATCCTATACTTTTTTATTGGATTTTAAAATTTTAAAATATCTTATTAAATTTTTCGGATAGTTTTTTAAGACCCTAGATTTTATACATTTTATATTTATAAAATAATAATAATAATAATAATATAAAGAGATATTGTGTTTCATAAATTAACGTCATTCATATATTATATATTGTAATAGCTCTATTTATGATTTATAATAATTTTCTATACATATGATGGAATAACTAATATGTTTATTGACTAATTTTATATATTATAAACATTTAAAATATAATATAAGTATATATTTTATAATTTTTAAATTATGTAGATCTTCATAGGATTTCTTGAGTGGTTTTTTAAAAAATTTAAAAACTGATTAAGTTTTCTTTAATCTTAAAAAACTTAAAACTTTTGTGTCAGCCGGACGCTTTTTTAGACTTTTGACTTTTTCTTACACCCCACAAATATGTTTTAAGTTTTGCTTCACCGAGTGTTCAATGAATAGGGAAGGCTTCAAATTAGATTTTAAAAAATAGGATTTATGAAAAAGAAAATATATGTGTTTTAGTTTTAGTTTTAGTTATGAAAAATTAGGTTAAATTAGTTTTAAGTTTGCATGTATAATTAGATTTTAACAACGCAGCTGAAAAAGAAATATATGTAGTAGAATCAACGTTCAGCAAATTTGTGTTTCTAACTGCCGCACGATTGAACGACTGGAGATTTATGAAATAATATGATTATAATAGGTTTGAAAAGAAAATAAGACGAAGACTCTATGAAAGAGTAAATTACATAGATCATTCATCAATTTTGACTCAATATTTCAACAGTCTCTTAACTTTAATTTATAACTGAAACGTCACACAACTTTAATTTTTTTGCACGCTTCGTCCACTTAATCGACAATAGTCAATTTCCCGATTGTAATGCTGACATGGCATAATAAAAGGAGGACGCCGGCCAGTGTGTGGCTCGATGAGCACGCATGGCTCGCCCCCCCCCCCTCCCCCTCCCCCTTTTCTCCCTCGTCGGCGTCGCGTGCACGTGAGGGAGAAAATGGGTGCGCCGGCCCTGTGCGTCTCCCCCGACGAACACGCACAGGGACTGTCGACCCCCTTTTCTCCGTCACTTGTGCCGAGCACGAGGGAAAAAAGGGGGCACCGGCCCCCCTTGCGTCGAGGGAGCGTCGCCCCTTGTGCGTGCTCGTCGGGGGAGATGCAAGAGGGGTGGCGTCCATTTTTCTTCCTCGTCGGCACCGTGCGCAAAGGAGAAAAGGGGGGAGGCCGACCCCTGTTCGTTGCCCGGAAGGGGGCACCGGTCCCTACTTTTTTATATTATTTTATTAATTGAAAACATTCGTTTATTAGTCAATATATATATTAATTAAAATTATCAATTTATTCTTTTTCGTGTGTAAATTTTGCATTTCAAAAGTATATTGTTTTGAAAGCCTCAATTTACTTTTGATCTAAAATCATTAACAATTTCGCCTTTCAATTTACTCTATTACCTTCTTTCTCTCCCTTCATGATTTTTTTTCCTTCCTCTCAACCTTTTGTTTCTTTTCATGATATCATAGTCCACCTTTTTTGTTATATTTTTCCATATTTTCCTCTCATCTCGACTTTCTAACCGGAGAACTATTGAAACATTATCACATAATGATATTCTTGTCGTGCAATGTTGTTTAACTTGAACTGTACCAACACAAGTGAAAAGAACCACACTTGTGCATGCTTTTTTTTATTCACAATTAAGAATGTTGCTGATGTATGTTCGAGATGAATTTTCCCCTTTTAGTAGTCAACTTTCATCATAGTATTTAAGGTTGTCTTATAAGATTCCTGTTGTAACATCTTCAAATTTTGAGTTAAGGATATTTGGGCATTTTTTTATCAAAATCCTAATGTAACTCTATATAAAAGTCTAATAACCCTATTAGCCTCCCCACAAACCTAGTCATCAAGTCTCCCTCTTCTCTCTTTTCTTATCCACAAATAAAACTCTAAGGTTGGAAGATCTAGAGTCACATTTTTCATGATGGCTACTTTTTAAGATCCACATGGAGGAGGAGAATAAGGGTTCAAGGGAAAGGACAAAAAGACGTAGAGGCTTCTAAATGATGAAGCAGAATGAATAGATGATTAGGAAAAGTGGGATTTCAAATCAAAAATCTAAACGGGATCCAACCTCTCTTTCCCCTCTCGTTGATATTTTTATTTGAATTGAGAGTTCTAAGAGCACCTTGTTCTTTATTGGGATTTTGATTGAGGAATTGCATTCATAGGATCGTTAGATCTGAATGATGATTATGCGTAGATCTATGTGCTTGGATCTATATTAGATTCTCATGATTAGGTGTATGCCCTAAATCTTCCTTTAGATGAATTTGAATAAAAGCCCTAGATCTTGATAATGAATGGAAATTGCATGTTTTAATATGTTCTATGATGCATAAATGCTAAGAAATCATGCCTGCAATATTTATGATATTTTGGATTATTTTTATTGGAGTTTTCATCTCAAAAATTAAAAATTTCAAATGGAAGATCGGGCTTCCAGGATGTTGGCACGACCGTGCTAAGTTTTGGAACGACTGTGACCAAAAATCAAGCGCTCTATCACAACCGTGACAACATTGTCACACTCGTGATGGAGTGGAGCATAATCGTGATCGACTTGTGAGCAAGGGATCCAAGTCCAAAGCTTGACGTTCACAACCATTTCCCAAAGGGCCATGACGATGACCCGACACGGCCGTAGACACTGCCTTTTCACATAAGTCGTGTGTCCCTGACAATGTGGCTTATTGTCTCAGGCTCCAATCAACTACAGGATGCTCTGCCGGCAACACCGACGGCACTACCGCTGCTCACCTACCCATGTCTTATGGCGGCGATGGAAGCTCGAAGATGGAGCGGTAATGGTGCCGTAGGGATTCGTTGATCCATAGACATCCTGGGATTTCCACTTCACCTTCAAAGGGCATAGATTGCCATGGCAGTGACACGTCACGTCAGGAACCCATCCCACGTTGGGTTCGCCTGACCTGTCCATAACCTCTGTTGAGGTTGAGCTCGGCCCCGGCAGCTGTCTCCCGTCGCTGAACCTGTGTGGGCTCGCCCTCAACCTACGACCCTTCGTGGGTGCCGCCTCATGGGCAGAGGTTGTCACCGGTCGCGCAACCACGGCGCCACAGCAGTTAGCAATCCCATCCGGAAGACCGTTGGACAGCCTGGCCTGTCGTCGCACGTGAGCCTGGCATGTGACAGCCGTACCCAATTTCAAACTCTTGACCAGCCTCTTCTCTCATGAGACTTAAACCCGTACCCCACCCACATTACTCAGCCGAATCCAACTCCGGACCTCCAATAGTCATCTGACCCAACCCTCCACCATCATGGACATGAAGCGCACCACTCTGATTCAGCTTGCTCCTGTGCCCAATCCGAGCCAGGCTGCTGCGTGCAACCATTTGTCTCGAGCACGAGCCCAATCCAAGCCTTCGAACCCAACTCTCCCACCTCCCGCTCTGTCATCCCTACCGGCTCCGCAGCCTACTGGTGCTCCTCTGGCGAACTGACACCTCCGACAGCCCACTGGTGCTCCTTTGGCGAACTGACACCTCCACCTCCACCTCTACTACACCCTCTTCACTCATCAGAACCACTCCATCAACCGCACACCCCCGAAACCCTCCAAGGCCATCCGACGATCTGCCCAACCCCTCAAACCTGTACCCTCGCCGGCATCCACCCACACCCCAGTGGGGGCACTCACCCATCATCTCTAGCGGAGCACCACACCCAACAGTTAGGCTCTCCCATGCTCGAATCAGAGGAACAGGTGACGCCAGTTCCCCCCGATTCTTCGGCGACGCTAGCGAGGACAATCCACCCCAGAGGCATCACTTGCTGTCGAACAGGCAAAGCGGCTCCTGTGGCGTTGTCAGCAACTGGAGAATTGGAGTTGAACCAGGAGGCCAACGGCCTGCATCCGCCAACAGGGAGAACAAAGGAGGAGGTTCAAGAGGTGGCGGACAGGGCCGGTTTTCGTGCCATGTGCTGCCTAATTAGGCCACGCCTGGATTCGCCCATGAGGCTCTCCGTACGACGACCACTTCATCGGATATTTGCAGTCTCACGAGTTTGTCCTAGGCAGAGGGGAATGGGGTCAGGCCATGTTAGATCAGAGTAGGAAATTGCTGCACTGGTGGCTAGGGTGTCGGATCACGCACGTTGTGACTGTATGATGATGAGTTACATGGCCTCAGTCACGAGCGTGACCACATTGTCACGGCCATGACCGATCGAAAATGAAAGCAAAGTTATTTTAAACCTATTTTCTTATGTATATAAGTTAAGTATGGATGTGTATTGATTGTATATGACATGTAGATACATGTAATGCATGCTCAATAATAATTAGGTTAAAAAATGAAAAATGATTGATATGAATGATTGATGTATTGCAAAGCATAATGCACCTAAAGTCGAATGTTCTTATCACTCATCTATGTTGAGAAGCAAAGTCTTGAACCGTATGTACTTCAAGGGGACTTAAGCCCGCGAAATAAAGTCATGCATTTGTGTATGCGCTTCTCAGGGAACAAAATTTTTAGGATTTCTGCACGAGAGAAATTATGCACCACGAGAAAACCCGAGAAATTGAAGGCGACGTAGAATTGTATTAGATGGAAGAAACAGAAGAAGATTACAAGATCAGATTGATTTCTCTTTGGACCTCTAGAGAGTTTATATAGGCACTCCCTTTAACAGATGATAGAAATTAGAGATCAACTAGGACTCTATATTAATCCCAAATATAGGACACCTGCCTTGTAATAAAGAAATAAATCAATTTCTTAACAATATCATGATAAGGAAATATACAGAATATGTCAGGTTTCCTTTTACTTATTTGGATCCAAATAGATTTCCAATTAAAGTAGGATTTAAGGCATTAATTAACAAATCTCCACCTTGAATTGAATCCTACAATCAGATATCTAATACTTTCTGCCGTCGCCAGTCCCTATTCTGATTTTGCATATGCGATAGTATCCTTGTAGCTTGATCTGGCGATTCCACATCTTCAACTACTTGGAATGCATATGCAACAATATCCTCAAAGACATAATGCTTAGGAGGACCTACTTGCCTGTGAGCACGTCCTGCAGTTAGACTTGTCATTGCTTCTTCTACTTACTCCTCAGACTCTGGTTGTTCAACCTAAAGAGATTCTTCTAACCCATTCTGAATTGGAGTTAATCCAAACTCCACCTGTTTATTGACATCCTCCTCTACTGAGTCAACATCTGATTTCTGCTTGAGCATAGACATCTCATCAAAAGATACATTTTTGCTGTGAATAACCTTGTGCTTTGAGGAAGACCAAATTCTGAAGCCTTTTTCACCTGCACCATATCCTACAAAAACTTCTTCTTTGGCCTTTGGTTTCAACTTTCCTTCGGTGATATGATAATATGCTGGACAGCCAAAGACTTTCAGATTAGTATAATCAGTAGAGTTTTTAGACCATACCTCAATGGGAGTCTTCATATCAATCGCGGTTGCAGGACTCCGATTGAAAAGATAGTATATTGTGTTAACAGTCTCAGCTCAGAATGACTTATTCAGACCAGAATTAGAGAGCATGCACCGTGCCCTCTCCAGAAGAGCTTTGTTCATGCGTTCTGCTACAGCATTCTGCTGTGGTGTATCTCTGACGGTGCGATGTCTGGCAATGCTTTCATCCTTGCAGAATCGATCAAATTCAGACGAACAGAACTCTAAGCCGTTATCGGTACAAAGACGTTTCACTTTTCCCGATGTCTGATTCTTCACCAGAGTCTTTCATTATTTGAAAGCTTCGAATGCCTCACTCTTGTGCTTCATCATGAATACCTATGTCATCCTTGAGTAATCATCTACCACAGATAAGAAGTATCTAGAACCTCTTAGAGATGGAACACGAGAGGGGCCCCAACAGTCAGCGTGGATTTAATCGAGTGTTGCCTTCGTCTTGTGCACGACTTTGATGAATTGATGTCGATTTTGCTTGCCAAAAACACAGTGCTTGCAAAATTCGATTTCAGATATCTTCTGACCATCCAAAAGATTGCGCTTGCTGAGGATGTTCATTCCTTTCTGACTCATATGTCCAAGTCGCATGTGCCACAACTTGGATGCTTCTGATTCTGATTTGGACGAACTATCTACTACAGCCACGCCAGAAATTACTGTGCTTTGTAGTATATGCAAAGACTTTTGCCTGACTCCTCTCATGACTTCAACATCACCCTTGGTGACCGTGAGAACATCTTCTACAGCATCCATCCGACATCCTTTAGAGTGCAGAACTCATAATGATATCAGATTTTTCTTCAGTTGCGGAACATGACGGACTTCTGTCAATGTCCTCATCCGATTGTCATGAGCTCTAATCTGAATTGAGCCGATTTCAACTATTTTACAAGCTGCATCATTGCCCATGATGACGTTTCCGCCATCAATATTCTGATAAGTTGAGAACCACTCTCTGTGCGGAGTCATACGATAAGAACATTCTGAGTCGAAATCTAATTCTCTTTCGAACATCTCTGATCAGATACCATAAGAGCCAAATCATCATCATATTCGCTATTTTGATGAGCTACTGTAGCAACCGTGTCTTTCTTCATCTTCTTAGGGCAATCCTTCTTCCAGTGACCCAGCTCTTTGCAATAGTTGCAGATGTCCTTCGGATTGAAGTTCTTCTTCGACTTACCCTTTTTAGGGTTTGTCTTCTCTGCGGTTGTTACCAACCCTGCGGCCTGAATCTCCACAGCCTTGCCAGACGTTCTATGACGAAGTTCACGAGTATGTAGACTCGATCTTACTTCTTCAAGAGTAATTATGTCTCTTCCGATGATAATAGGTTGTACAAAATTTGCGTATGACAGAGGAAGAGACACCAACAGAAGTAGAGCAGCATCTTCATCCTCAATTTTCACATTTATATTTCGTAATTTCATCAACAGAGTATTCATCTGATCAAGATGATCTTTCAGAGGGGTACCTTCTTGCATGTGGAGGGCGAACAAATGTTGCTTCAACAGCAACTTGTTGGTCAGAGACTAGATCATGTAGAGACTCAAGTTTCGACCATAGATCGGCCGCCGTCTCTTGATTGGCGACTTCGATAATCACCTCGTCCGCCAGACACAATAGGATCATAGAGTGCGCCTTCTCTACCTGTGCCACCAAACTTACGAGGTCGGACTCATTTTCTTTGCTCTTCGAGTCTTCCTCCTTCGGTTTGTTCTTCGACACATTCGCGAGTAACGTCCATACTCCCTGTTGTTTCAGTAGTGCCCGCATCTTGATCTGTCAGAGACTGAAACTATTTCGTCCTGTAAATTTCTCGATGTTGACGTTGTGCGATGTCATCTCTACGCCTAACGGAGGATCGATGATGAAGCATCGTTCTAATATCAGTTTGTTAGGATTTCTGCACAAGAGAAATTATGCACCGCGAGAAAACTCGAGAAATTTAAGGCGACGTAAAATTGTATTAGATGGAAGAAACAGAAGAAGATTACAAGATCAGATTGATTTCTCTTTGAACCTCTAGGGAGTTTATATAGGCACTCCCTTTAACAGATGATAGGAATTAGAGACCAACTAGGACTCTATATTAATCCCAAAAATAGGACACATGCCTTGTAATAAGAAAATAAATCAATTTCTTAACAATATCATGATAAGGAAATATACAAAATATGTCAGACAGGTTTCCTTTTACTTCTTTGGATCCAAACAGATTTTCAGTTAAAGTAGGATTCAAGGCATTAATTAACAAATCCCTTATCAGAAAGTGTATATTCACTGAAATAAAGTCCCTCAGTACTATAGTGTGTGTATTACTTGAAATAAAGTCCATCACTATTATGATGTGCTTGTTTCTAAGGATGTGGCCGAGCTAGCCAATATGATGATATGATATGACTCATCAACTATGTTAAAATCAAAGATGTTATAAGATAAAGTAAGAATGAAAGTGAAGTTAACTTCAAAGTATCTTATAACAAAGAAAGAAGATTAAGATGACGATGAAAGTAAAGATGGAAAGTAAAATCCTACACGTATATATATATACTTCAAGGGGATCTAAGCTTGAGGAGTAAATTCTGCATATGTGTATGTACTTTCTAAGGAACAATATCCCTCCTCATAAAGTGTGTATTCCTAAAGATGAATAGGAATAAAGTCTCTTACTATTAAGATGTGTGTTCCTAAGTATGACTTATGATATGGGATGAAAGTCAAGGTGGTATTATGTGATAAAGATGAAAGATGAAGATGACACCCGAAGGATCACATAATAAAGAAAAAAATAAGAATGAAAGAATATCAAAAGGATTATAAAGCAACCATGAGGAAATCTAAAATATGAAAGAAGCAAGTAAGGATCAAGGAATTATGAAAAAAACTTCTATGATGTACATGATAATGAAAGTGAAATGAAATGATAAATTATGTCATGAATATTTATCGATGATGTGAATGTGTGTTTCTATTGTATGATTCTTGCAAATGATGAATTTGAAGTAAATAGGTATGATATGATATTTATATTTCATAAATATTTTATGAAGAATGAATGTAAATATGATATAATGTCATGTAAGGTTTATGATATAATTCATTGCATGCATGTTCATGTGTAATTTTTATTATGATAATAATGCATCGCATGTAGTATTATGTGATATGATAGCATGACATGCATGATCTTTACATATTATAACTGAGAAACTCTGCACTACAAATCGTGCAGATGACTAACATTAATTAATGTATGACAGTTCAAGCTCATGAAGAAGTGTTGTAAATGCTTATGTCTAATAGAATATAATTGAACATTGATGTTATGTACTGAATTCTTCGGGAATTGAGGTTCCATGACTTATTAATTGAGAGGATGTTATATATTTAATACAAAATTTTTATTCATGAATTTTAGTAAAGTGTTAAAGTCTTCCGCTATTGATCGGTGTATGATGAACGGGCTAAGAGCGTGAAATTCCCCTAAATGACTAAAACTTTTGAGGATTTTCAAATCGTTACACCAGTAGTATAGAATTTTACTATCTTAGAAGTTAGAACCTATCCAACATAAACTCTTATCATCTAGGCCAGAAAATTTGTTATCTTTAAAAGATCATTCACAAAGTATGAAGTTCCACACTTTCAAACACTAAGGATTTTGGCTAAACTGTGGACCTTACAATCTTTGATCATATCTGAAACAAGACTTCCAGAGTAAATCAAGCACTGAAAAGATTACGGCATAATCAGGTAATGACACTTGCAGGTAATCACATTACCGAGTCTCTTAAACATGTATGTCGTCCATAAAGTTCCTTTTGCATACCTCTGTGTTTCGATCTGTTTTCTTTTCTTTTCTTTTCTTTTCTTTTCTTTTCTTTTTTTTTTTTTTTTTGACAGCTAATTTTCTTAAATGTTGGTGCAAAATGTTTAACATTACATCAGTTACAAGATAACATTTACTAGTGAAAAAGAATAATCTATTTCTTAAGTTCATAATTGCATTGGAGCCTTTTTGAACAAATAATGCCCAGATTTTGAGATGACACGTGAACATTATGATACATAGTCAAAACTTGGAGGTCATGCCTTAAACATGCTCCCAATGATTAAAAATAACCAAAAATAACAAAAAAAACAACTTTCAGTTTGCTGCCAAGGAAGAGATAAGCTTCATGATGTCGCTCGGGCATGGGTGTGGACTGTCATACTATCTGTGATGATTTATGACCTGAAGAACAGCATCTGATCACTGAGTTTCCCTCGGCAAAGAGGATATTAATTGTTCTGTTGGTTTATCATCTCCGACCTCTTGCTCCTTTTCCAGTTCAGACTTCTGAGAGAGAAAAGAACGTCACTCTAGTCTTCATCATTATTTTTTTGAAACAATAAGAGAATCACAAATTTTATCAAAATCTTGAAAAAACTATGTGAATTGCACTCTAGTCTTCATCATTATTTTTTTGAAACAATAAGAGAATCACAAATTTTATCAAAATCTTGAAAAAACTATGTGAATTGCACAACTCAACTAACATAGTTATATAGTAAAGAACAATCTCCAAATCAATCTTAATATACAGGAAATCTCAATCAAAACGCAACAATTGCAGGGAGGAGCATTCAAACATCAAACCTTTATCTCATGTCATCATCCGTCAAATATTTCAGCTTTCAGGTTTATCCATTGACAAAAACAAATACTAAACATTAATGGGATTCTCTAGTTGCTAAAAGTAACATATTTGCTAAGTCAGCAAAGAAATAAAGATAACAACCACTCAAGAAATGAAACAGCAACCATTGCAGGAGCAATGCAACAGGCTTATCCACCATCATTGTTTCTTTTGCAATTAATACAGGAGTAAAGAGGAAACTTCTTCTATGACATTGCAAAATATTTCAGTGAATCCTCTAAAAAAAAACATATCAGTGAAACAGGAAATAGCATATGGGAGCTTTTTGTAAGAGAGCAGATCAGACCTTTATACTCAAGAACAAAATTAAATCTTTTGTAAGGTATCATCATCACTACAGAAGATATTGAGCTGTCAAGATGTCAGTTGAATATGTTCAATCCTCAACAACACTCCTACAAAATTTGCCTAATGATATAACGAATGCCAGATGAATCAATAAGACATACTAGTATACTACATTTATGCCTTTGATTACCTACTAGCAAGGGTTCATATCTGCAGAAATAAAACACTTGATGATAAAGGACAATAGTTGTACCGTTAAAGCCTCTGCCTAGAATGTCCATGATCCAAATCTCAGCATATGCAGACTAAACAGTTGACCATATTACATAATCATTTATTCTTCAAAACTATACCCAAAGCAGAAGTTTCACTTGAGGGCCCATAAGCCTAATACAAGAAGTTTCTCTATATTGGTAGTATGATAGAAAAAATTACACCATCAGGAGAATATTTACAAACAGATAGAACGCATTAATCGGAAGAAGATTTTGAGTGAAGGTTTGCATAATTTGAAGTCATCGAATAGAACAAAGTTTATTTGACACAGTTTGAGTGGGAACAGAAAAATTTACCTTGGGAGATGCAGGAGGGGGTTCGATATTAACCATTCTTACAGACATCCTCGCGATCTCAGAAATGGCGTCGTCTCTGGCAGCCTGGTCGTCGCCAGTGAGCTCTTCATAGGCGGCTTCGAAAGCCTGCTGCCAGAAGCTGGCCAGCCGCGTCCCCTGCCCGTAGATGTACAAGCCCCACATGTGCTTCACCATCTTCTCCCTCTCCTCCATTTCCTGCGACACGCACACAGGTCACGAGATCAACAAGGGCCGAAAAGACGGGATTTTGATTATGGAGTTGGGAACTATGGCGAGCGGGGGAATCGAACCAGGACGTCGAGATCGTCGTGCCGGGTGGTCGCGTCGAGGTCGTCGGGTAAGATGCTGCTGAGGTCTCCGGCCGACCACCTCAGGGTGACGGTGCCCGCGATCATCGACCAGAAGGAGAGCAGGATGATGGTCCCTAGCGCCCAGAACCTGCACCTTCCCTTGCGGAAGAGGAACGCCTCGCCAGCGCCGGCTGAGGTCTTAAACGGGATGGGGGAGACGCCACCTGGATTAGACGTCAGGGGAAGGAGATCGCCGTCGTCCTTCATCTCATGGGATCGTCGCCGACGACGGGACCTTCGGTGCTTTACCAATAGCGACGCGGCGGCGAAGAGAACCAGAAAACGAACGCAATAGAGCAAGACGAGGCGAAGGACGAGCGTTCGGCTAACTGATTTCGTTCGTTGCCTCGCGTATGTTATTTCGGTTTGCTGCCACGTTCATCAACCCCGTCATCATCTGTTTGGAATTGGAGCAACAGTTTTGGTTCACCATCGAACCTACAGACCTGCTTTAAAACTAACGTCCAAGATAGCATATACCGTATTTTCTTAATTAAAATACTATTTAATATATAATAATGCGTTCGTCAATGCTCCTCACTTGATTAAGCTCGCAAGTTCAAATTTCTTGTAATACAAAAAATTTTTATTGGAGTCTCGATTGCCATTTTCAAATATGTGACGCGGTAGATTGGTTGGACTTGATGCCAACCTCATAGTTTACTTTTTAACGTCGCACATCGTTAGCATTGATTCCCAAAGCTTATATATATATATATATATATATATATATATATATGAAATTAAGTAACATACAACCACTTTTTTATACAATCAATACGCAGCTAACAAATCATTATCATTAAATTATAATTATATGATTTAGTTTAACCTCTATTGGGTTTAATATTAATTTATTAAATTTAATTTCAATAATATATATGAGTTTAAGTAATATGCAACCAAAAGTTGTACAACCAATATACATCCAATAATTATATATATATATGGTTTAAGTAATATGCAACTAAAAGTTATACAATCAATATGCATCAATCTGAACTGTTGGATGATGATTACATCGTTGAATATATATATATATATATATATATATGAATAATTATACTAATGCACATACAAAAATTATAAAATTGAGTAATGGATAACGTTTCAAAATTATTTTCAAAATCTTATAAACTATTCTCGTTATTCATATTTTATTCCGACTATACCTTCATCATTTTAAATAAAAAAACTTTATTTAATTGTTAAGCATCATATATTATTTTTATTTTAATATATCGCATCTATAACTTTACTTACAATCCAAATAATTTAATTTAAAATAATATTTTATACTATTTAAAATAATTCCCCCCCCCCCCCCCCTCTTTCCATGTGCATGTGCAATGGGGAAAGAAGTGGGTGGTTGCTGCGATACGATCGGCGACCTTTGCCGGTTGCTCTTCCACATGTGTGTCGCCCTCCCTCGCCCTCACCGACATGTGCAAGGAAGGGGGGCACCCCCACTACAACCCTCCGGTGAAAAGCATGTGAAAAATCGTGATAGTTTAGATGTGTTTTATGGAAATAACCAAATAAATTATTATAAATTAATTATTATTAATATGATGCATATAAAAATGATCATAAATTTTATTCTTATGTCATTATTTATTAATTTTCTTCTATGAAAGCACTAAAAGAAAAAATTACTCATTTAAGTAATAAATTTAAATATTTTTTTAACTTTCTAATAATAAATTAAAATGCGCAGTTGTGTATTTGAGATCACAAATTTCACTGCTCATTTATTTTAATTTTTTTACTTTCCTTACATGAGATTCATGAACCATCCTTTATAATCAAAATAAATAAATTGAGTTATTTTCTAAATAATTATTGTAGTTTAAATTTCTTTCACAATCCTTCAACTATAGATAACCATTTTTCAACTTCTTATATTTTTTGCAACATTTTTATATTGATTATGCTTATATTATTCATCAATAAATATTATCATTAAAGTAAGGAATTTATTTATTTTTACTAGAACTTGATGTCATATTTTAATCTCTTCCTGTATACATACATACATACATACATACATACATACATACATACATACATACATACATACATACATACATACATAATTAGTTACTTACATATATATGATTTTTTTTCTTTAAGCTTATAAGTTTTAGACATACTTTTTTTTTATTTTTTTATATCTTACTTCATTAATAATTTAAATGATCATTGATGATAACAAAAGCACGATTCAAATCATCAACAACAATAACTATATTCTTAATTTTTAATTTTTTACGAATTTCTGCACATTATTATCCTTCGTAATAGATATAATCAATTTATATAACTTCTTATCTTATAAAATTATTTTTTATTATCATGAATGATTCTCTAAACTATTAGTAAAGAAAGATATGAAAAAACAAAGAAAAGTATGTCTAAAGTTGTTTGACATGCACTTCACATGAATATTAGCAAGGTAGTCAAGATCAAAATCTTACATAAGCTCAGAGGAAGTTTATAAGATCGGATCAAAGATCGTAAATCCAACCTATTAATAAAAAATATATTTTAAAAATAATCAATATGTTTTTTGCATATTTGTCACATTTAAATATTAAATTATACCTTAGTAAATCATTTTTTATCGATTCTGAAGCAAAATTATATCAAAACATATTAAAAATCAAGAAAATATATTAAACTTCATCTAAATTATTTTTATTATCATAAAAATATTTTTAATTAATATTAAATAATTATATTAATCATATGAGATCGTATAGTATCGGATAAGATTGTAAGATCGCGTGACCAAAATTAAGATCGTATTAAAATTTTACATATAAAATCCTTAAGATGAGATCGAGATCAGTAAGGGGCAGTAAGATCGTAAAATCTTAAGATCTAGATCAAAATCTTGACCATCTTGTATATTAGTATAATGTCGTGCAATGCACGGGGGTTATAATAGTCAATAATATATAAAAAATACTTTTATAAGCATATATTATGATATTTATAAATAATAAATTTTAAAATAATATTAAGAAAAATATGTATTCATGAAAAATTTACTATTAAGAATCAATTATTTTTAAACTATTATATAATTTATTATCCAAACATGGACTTTCTAATGACACATTCGCCACCCCACCCAATCACTCATCATGTCACCCTACCCCATCCCTCCATTAGTTATTTGCCAAACAAATCCTTAACATATTACAAGTAATGATCACGTCAATTTACTCACATTTTCCTCCGGTCTTGAAAGATAATATTTAATTTATTATTAAAAAATACACTAACTCCTATTAATTTCTATGAAATACATAACTAAAAGTACTTGTGACAAATATAATTATTGTTTGATTATGAATCCCTAATCTATAAAGTTTCCATATCACATGGTTTAATTAGTGTGTGAAGCGCAAGTTAAGTAGTTTTAGACATATTTTTCTTTACTTTTTCGATATATTTTTTCATTAATAATTTAAAGTATCATTGGTGATAACAAAAGCACAATTCAAATTATAAACAACAATTATATTCATCATTTTTTTATGAACTTTTACACATTATTATCCTTCATAATGATATAACCATTTTATATAACTTCTTATCTTGTAAAACTATTTTTTATTATTATGAATGATCCTAAGCTATTATGTAAAGAAAGATATGAAAAAAAATAAAGAAAAGTATGTCTAAAGTCGTTTGACACCCACTTCATACGAAAACACTTCACACACTCATATATATATATATATATAATTCTTGTGTGATGCATGGGGGTTATAAAAAAATATTTTTTGAACATATATTATTATAATTATAAATAACAAATTTTAAAATAATATTTAGAAAATTATGTAGTCATGAAAATATTTACTACTAATAATCAATTATTTAAACTTATACATATTAAATGTAATGATCACACAAATTTACTCACATTTTCCTCCACTCTTGAAAAGGAATATTTAATTTATTATTCAAATAATACTAACTCTTATTAATATTCTATGAAATACTTAAATTAAAGTGCTAGTGACAAATATAATTATTGTTTGAATATGAATCCCTTATCTATAAAGTTTCCATATCTTATATATGTATCCATACTTAATTCCATTGTTAAATTATTATCTTCATTCTATTATTTAAGTAAGGATGATCTATAATGTTGCCACGAGTCAACATAATACATCAGGCATCTTCATTCTTATAAAGCTCTCTGATTTTTTATATGATGACTTTTAAATGTAAGAGTAAATAAGTAATATTTTAAAATATTATTATATGAATTAGAGCATCACCAAGCATAGTTTACTTATTTTTTTTAATAGTATATACATAATATTACATATTACAAGTAATGTTCACATAAATTTACTCACATTTTCATCCTCTCTTCAAAGATAATATTTAATTTATTATTAAAGATTATACTAATATCCTATTAATATTCTATGCAATACATATTTAAAAGTACCAGTGACAAATATAATTGTTATGTTTGATTATGAATCTCTTACCTATAAATTTTTCGTATCTTATTTATCTACTCATACTTAACTCTATCTATAAATTATTATCTTAATTCTATTATTTAAGTAAATATGACCTCTAATGTTGCCATGAGACAACATACATCAGGATCTTCATTCTTATAAAGCTCTCTAGTTTTTTATATGATGACTCTTAAATGTAGGAGGAAATAAGGAGGCGTTTCTTTAGAGGTAATCTTTGTAGATTACTAGGTAATATTGTATTAAATTACATGGGCCCACTACATTATCTTGTTCACTTGTGACAGGTAATGAGTAATCTGCATTACTCAGGCAATCCACAATGCCTATGAAGTGGCAATACAGATTGCCTATGGGAGGGTAGGCAATCCACATTATCGCTTGGGTTGCAATCTTTTAAATTTTATTTTTCGCATTTTCTTTACAGTTTTATTTAAATAAATTCTAAAACACATTAAATAAATTATAATAATAATAAAATAAATTATAAAATTAATCAAATAGATATTATAATTATTATGACTATATTATTATCATATTTAAAAAATATATTAATTATTTTATAAATTTCAACTTTATGGGTGAGCATATATATTTATGATTTAATTTTACGAAGTTAAAATTAATTTATATATCTAAACATAATTCTTTTGATTAGGGGTCGTAATCGTCGGAAATGTATTTTTCGACGATTAGGAACGTCGATATTTCCGACGGATACCCATCTGTCGCAATTTTCGACGGATTTTCCGACGGTCGTGACCTCGAAATGAAAATACTAAATTATGTAATTTATTATATTATTATTTTATTTTTTGACGATTAGGAATGTCGATATTTTGGATGGATATCAATCCGGCGTAAAATCTGTCGCGATTTCCGACGGTTGTAATCGTCGATAAATGTATAATAATATAATATGAGGATTATTTTATTAATATAATTTGTGACAGTCCAAATCATCGCAATTTCCGACGGTTCCAATAGTCGCTTATTATTAGCGACTGTTCAAACCGTCGGTAAAATAAAAAATAAATAGTATATATAACTAAATATAAATTAAATGATTTTTTATGGTCACAACCGTCGGTAACTTTAAAAATAATTAATATTTGTGTTTTCGATGGTCAGAGCCGTCGATAATTAAATTTTTGTTATCCCGCTTTTTTTTTCGTTTTCCCGCTTTCTCATCTTTCATATATATATATATATATATATATATATATATAACCCCATTTCCTCTCTCCCTCCTCTCCTCTCTCTCTCCCTCTCCCTCTCCCGGCCGGCGAGCCTTGAATCGGACGTCATCGACCGCCGGCGACCCTCTCCTGCACCGACGTCTCTCTCTCTCTCTCTCTCTCTCTCTCTCTCTCTCTCTCTCTCTCTCTCTCTCTCCGGATCCGACCTCGGCCGGCTGTCGGTCGAGATCTTGGCATTGGCCGTCAGCCGGCTAGTTTTTTTATATTATAAAAATTTTTTGCGACGGTTTTGACCGTCGAAACTTCGATAATTAATTATGACATCATATTTGAAATCCAATTTTAAAAACATTATTGAATGAACTTCAAATTATTTATGATCGTAAATGGATACTTGATCATCCTCAATCATTAATTATATCAAAGAGCTTCAAATCATTAATAATCTAGACATTGTTCAAAGTTTAAATTTGGCCGATTTGAGTTCTTGGTTAAGTTAGATTCTATCAAAATTTAATAATAAACTAGTCTAGTACAAAGTATTTCAAAAACTAAATTAATTTGACTTATATTTAAGTTTATTTAGATTTAAAATTAAAATACATATTATGGTTAATAAAATGATTTTAATTGGATGTCCAAAAGATAAAATCTTGCATTGAAAGTTAAATGTATGAGTTATAAAAAGAATTATGAAAGCAAAAATTGAGATTGGCCTCATTTAACTTTTGATCCAATGAGATTCAATTAAGTTCAATCATATTAATTTGTTAATTCCTTTGTTATCAACTTAACCCAATTAGAGTGATTGTATTTGTGTCAACTGAATCCATGAATATCCCTAAAGAAAAGAATCAATGTAGAACAAAAACCAATTCATGTACACACATTTGTCAAAGAAATTAAGGATCCCTTTTTAATAATAAATAGAATATATACTAGCTAGCTACCTATTAATTAAAAATATTTTTTCTTTTTTACCAAAATTTTAAAAAGTTTAACTTAGTTTATATTACAATTGTAAAGACATAAATAGCTACGTCCTTATATTCTTAATTTATTAGAGGAGTAACGACATCCCCATTATCAAATATTTTAGTGACGCATAATATATATCATCCTTATTATTGAATATTTTCGAGACATATAGTAAAGTGTGTCCTTATTATCGAATATTTTAAGAATACATGGTAAAGTAGTGTTCCTAATATCGAATAATATGGGGACGCATAATAAGTGATGTCCCTATTATCGAATATTATTGGGACGCATAATAAGAGACGTTCCTATTATCAAATATTATTGGGACATAAGATAAGTGGCGTATTTATTATTGAATATTTTTAGGACGCATAATAAGCAGTGTCCCTATTGTCGAATATTATTGGAATGCATAAAACGTGATATCCCTATTTATTGGGACACGTTACAAGCAGTGTCCTTATTATCTAATATTATTGGGACGCATAAAAAATCACGTCCCTATTTATTGGGATGCATAAAAAGTAACGTCTCTATCATCGGATATTATTGGGATGCATAATAAGCGATATCCCTATTATCAAATATTATTGGGATGCATAATAAAAGATGTCTTTGTTATCAGATATTGTTGCGACACATAATAAGCGATGCCTTTATTATCTAATATTTTTAAGATGCATAATAAGCGGTGTCCCTATTATCTAATATTATTAGGACGCATGATAAGCGGCGTCCCAATATTATTAGGACATATAATATGTGACGTCCTTATTATCGAATATTATCGGGACACATAATCAGTGATGTCTTTATTATCGAATTTTATTAGGACGCATAATAAGAAGCGTCCATATTATCAAATATCATTAGGACACAATTAAATTTGCGTCATTAGGTGTCACGACCCCGATTTAAATAGTGGTTTAAATCAGAGCTCGTGATTGATTACAGACGATCAAATAATTTCTTTTTTTTAGAGAAAAATTGTGCATAACTTCTCTATATAATACAAGAAAATGATAACACATATAAGCAAACCACGCAGTTTATATTGACCATTCATAACATGAACAACCCTAGGGTTTACACCACCGTATAGTCATAAAAGATTTATATTTTACAAGATACAAAATTACTTTTCATACATAGCGCATATCAAACTCTCTTCATATCCCAACAGAAAAATATGAGAGGTACAAGTTTTCTATCTAACACGCGCGGTGGGCATATGACTTTTCAATACCTTAGCAGCAAAAAGGATCCACACCCTGCTAAGGCTATCTCTCGCGATTTCAAAAGTTCTACTGATCTAAAAAAGTGTACAATAACACCGTGAGCAAATAATAGCTCGGTAAACTGATAACTCATAAGCTATGTGTTACCATCTAATAAATTCGAAGAGACACAAGCATACATGCATTAATCATAATATCAGGGTCAATATCTTCATACATTTACTACATACATATAAAACAACCCAATCACAATCATTACACTCAATTTACATTCATTGTCACTTAAACATATCAAACATATGTATGCAATGCAACACTCTCATATGTATGCACGGATCACCAACTAGCCAGTGATCGGTAGGTGAATTCTAGAGGTGGCTCCCATCGTGATCAGCGATGGCACTTAACTTCATTCTACCTCATCCCTTTCGAAGAATAAATCATATAACAATAGGTGGATTCTAGAGGTGACCCCTATAGATTCTAGAGGTGGCCCCCATCGCGACTACTCACGATGTGGCACTTAGCTTCAGCCTATCTCATCCCATTATTGGGGAACAGAATAATAGATTGGATTCTAGAGGTGGCTCCCATCGTGATCAGCGATGTAGCACTTAGCTCCAACCATCATATATGCAAGTACAAATGGATGTCGATGCACAATTCATCATATAACAAACATCTCCTGCATATCAGAAGATGAATCATATCCAATACAATTTCAAAATGAACAAGATTGCACTCATTGCAATCCATTCAGATCATATCACATAAACTTTCCATAATTACATTTCTCGAAACCAATTCATAGAATTCCAAAACATATTCAATACATATAATAATTGATGTCACACCGAATTCAAAAGATGTGAAAACATAAAGTAGGAGAAATCCACTTACCTATAAGGGCTAACAAAATGTTTTCCTTTCCCTTTCACTACTTTACTCTTCTACTCCTATAACAATAATAGTAAGAAACACATTACTACTATGATATGAGCACAAACCTATAACACATGAAACATCATTAATTGCAAAGGGTATATAAATCTTAAGTGTTTATCTTATAACTTAAGTAATTATTTAGCATAAGGATTGACCTAATAATATGACAGATTGTACACATAGTAAAGAAAAATCCATATCTTCTTATATACATAACCAAATAACATCATTCCAATTTTGTTAACTTTCATATTACAGAGATATAAAAGTTTCATTTCCTATTTGATTATGGTTTGCTCTCATGAAAATCAACATTCAGCCTAACTTTTATGATGCTTCTATGTCCTAACAGACTGAGTAACCTTATTTTTATGATCTATGTAAAATAGAAAACATTCCCTATTCTGGTACTTTTAATTTTTCCAAATAGTAGACATCCTAGGGTGCAACTCACAAAATTACTTGAATTTATATATATTTGTACTGAGCACAATAAAATTAACTACTACTAGCATAATCTGCCCTAAACTCCATTCTGACAGACTGAGTAAGGCTCGGTACAATATTTATAACTTTCGCTACACATATCATTTTCTAGTGATTCCAATTCTCAATGAGACCTAACATCATTTTCTATAACGCCCTATATTATCAAATAATTCCACGACATATTGAATTTAATACATAATTTACAAATTCGGGTAGCAATTTTGGTGGACAGAGTGATAGTACCTTAAAGATAAGAGCATAACTTTATCTACAGAAATCATATTAACTTGATTCCAAAGCTCAATGAAAATAGACTCATATAGGATCAATTAAAATAAATTTCATAATTTTTGGATCACTCGAAGGTATGGAATTATGTAGCTAACGATTCGTGTATCAATTGAACATAGCTAGGGTTAATCTTACCCATGAACAACATGAGTTTTGCCCCATTTTCAAGTAAAATCCGAAAATGAATGAGATGGGAAAGGTTCACATAACCCTAATTAGAAAGGTGTGTAATTAAAATGAAAATAAATTAAAGTATGAACTCACCACAAACGAGAATCCCTAATTTCCTCTTCTCTTTCTCAAATTTCCTTCAACATGTAGTAAGCTTCTTACTACCTTTGCTATTCTACCAAGGATGGTGAAAGGGGCAGAAAATGGTGGTAAAAGGTAGAAGTTGAAGGATAAGAATGCAAAAGAAAACCGACTTACCAAGACATTACATGTAAATAAGGAACTACCCCCCATTTGGATTCAAATAAAATATTTAGAAAAATAAGTAACTAAGGAATCGAAATCTAAATTTTTCTCCGAAAAATAAAAATCGTGATTTCACAGATTTTTTGATTTTGTGTCTACGTTTTACCTAACTCATACACCTCCTAAAAATTCTTAAAAATCACTTTTAGAATCCTTTCATATATAGGAACAATTGCCGGAACTTTAATTTTTCAAATTTTCACTTTTCCGAAAATCACATTTTCATGCCTTAAGTAAATTTCCATCGCCTTTGCACTTTAGTTAATATTGAAATGTAAGTCTTAACGTCACATTCATAGAGATTATCAATAAGATAATATAACATCATATTCATACAACTAATCATGCATGGTTAACTTAGGGATATTACACTAGGTTATCTAAATTATGAGATTTAAAATAAAAATATATTTATATTCTAAATTAAAATAGGGACACAAAATTAACGTGTCTTAAAATTTTAAAATCAGGATGCTGAATATATTTGTGTCATTATTTTATAATAATACCAACGCTATATAAAACGTCCTTACAAATGAACACTGTGTAAAATAAAGATGCTTCAATCTGTGTCTTTAATTATGTGTCCTTAAATGACTATTTTGTTGTAGTGTAGGTAATGTTGAATGGGAATACAGTGAACGCACCCTAAGTAATATTTTAAAATATTATTGTTGTATATATATGAATTAGAGTGTCACCAAGCATAATTTACTTATTGTTTGAATAATATATAAAATGTAATATAGATATATAATATTACATTAAAAATTAATATTATTTTAAAAATAATTATATATTAATATTACATTATATAATAATATATAAGATATATAAATATTTTATTATTAATTTTAGTTCTTTGTGCTTTATTATGATTATTTTGTTAGAGGAAAATATATCTAAAACAATTTTCAACCATCAATATAATTATTTCATTAAAAAACATTTCAATATTTTTATTTAAATAGAAGTCATATGCCTATGTTTTGAACAAGAATCAACCCAATTCATTTAGCACCTTCATTCTTATAATTCTCTCTAATTTTTTGAAATATGGTAACAAAAATCAATTTTTTATATCTTATTATATTATATGGAGTCATGAGCGAGAGCCAAGTGACATGTTTTTATGTACTGAATTTGAAATTAATATTTAAATGTTTTTTATTCATATTTAGACTAACATATAAATATAAAAGTCGTGGATAATCTTATTAGCTTTTCAACAAATAAAAAAAATACCTTATGCTGATAACCGCAAGTAATATGCAAAATGTGCAGGGTAGTCGATTAATCGATTTAATGAACCGGTCAATCAGTTAGCATGGAGAACACACAAATCGAACGATATTCGAAGACCAGTCAGTAGAAGCTAGCGATCGATCAGTGACACAGTATTGATGCTGGGAGAAATTAAAACAACGAGTAGTCAACCAGTAGTTCAATTGGTTGATCGATGAGTGAAATAGTCGATCAGTTGAGCTTCCAACGATCATATTTTTTATCGATTGATGGATGGAGTAGTCAATCAGTCTATAAATAGAATGCATAATAACATTCACATTTCGATTCAAAAAGGGAGAAATGTGCCCCAACTGCTAAACCAAGTTAAGCAAACTTGAAGATGACACTTGTGAAGTCTATTTGAACTAAAAGTGTACAAATCTTATAATCCTCTCTCTTGTTTTTCCTTTGAGCTCATTAGTGATAAGAGGTTGTGCCTTACCTCTTAAGTAGGCAAAAACTTTCAAGTGAAAGAGGTGTGTCTTACTTCTTGAAGCATAGAAATAACAAGAGTTTTAAATGACTTCTTCCTTGCCCTATTTGAAATGAAGAAAATATGTTAGTTTTCAACGATCTCGAGGTGAGAAGTCGGAGATGTAAGCTAAGGTATGACCTAACCTCATCAACATACGCCTTATGTTATTGTGTTTACTTCCTCTCTCTCATTCCTACTTTATTATGCGTGTGATTTGATCGTTATTGTGTTAATTTGTTAAAATTTAACAAATCAATTTTAAGCTTTCGTGACATATTTTGTAAAATATTTTTTTGTTTAATATCAATTCATCCTTCCCCTTGATGCTAAGTGATTCAATAACTAATATCATAATTAGGTTGCTCTTATTTCTTTTTAAATATTTAGCAATCTTTTGGAGCATAACATCTATTTTCAAAAAGGACAATCAAAGTTTCTTTCGCTGTGATTTTGTGGCTTAATATTTTTTTCAAAAAGTTGCATGCAAATCTGTTTATGTTCTTTTTTATTATGACTTACGAAGAATAGTTGAAAATGATTTTTGAAGGGCCTAAGAATTATAAATGATGTTTTTGCTGATCTTTTTGTATTTTTTAGCAGTCAGCTTCCGATGTCTTATTCTTTCTATATACTAAAATCTCTCTTTCATGTACTCTATAGTTAAATATTTTTTTAACAAATAATTTTTATTTTATCTAATAAGTTTTAGATAATATATTATGAGAAAAAACACATCATATTTCACAGTGTATAAAAAATGACATGACTATAATAATGAAATTAATAGTACATATTGAATTCATATAAAATTCGTTAGTTTCAAAATATTTACTTCAATATTATTTATTATTCAGTATAATCTTTCATGTACCACCTATATATATATATATATATTTTTTAAAAAAATTATTTTATCTAATAAATTTTGATATTATATTATGAGAAAAAACAATACTTCATAGTTTCACAATGAAGTGAAATAAGTGTAAAAAATGTCACCATTATAATGATACATATTGAATTCATATTTTGAAATTTGAATATTTTTTTATTTGTGAAATTCAATATATTTGAAAGAAATCATATATTCTTTCGATTGTTATATAAAATAATATTATTTTATCATATTCAATATTCATTTTTTTATCATCAAATCATCATATTTTCTGCCTCCACCACTAACAATCAAGCAAATAATACGCTACTTTTTATTTCATCAAATGTTTGAACATCGATAAACCATTATATACTATTCTTTTCTATTTTCAATTTTTTTTTGTAAATTAAAAGTGACTCATGAATCTAAATATAAACTAAAAAAATACAAGAAAGTAAATAAATTTCATAAATAAAAAAACTATATTAAATATAAAAGAGTTAAATTAATATTGCTACCGTGGAACATTTAAGTCGAGATAATTTTGATTCGATCGCCCAACATAAAAGATTTACATGGCCAAATAAAAATCATGCTGATCTAAAAATCAACTTTCAAAATATAAAGTTAGGCCAAAAAACGAAACGGCAACCAAATCTTGCCTTCCAAGTCACGCGCAATGGCCATAAGTAGCCGTCCGATCCGATCAGATGGACAGGCGCGTGATACCGATCCCTTGCCGTGATTGGCCACCGCTCTCCCGCCCCATAAATAATCCCCCATCCCTTGCAAAGCTAAACATCGCTCACGTTACCTCCACCATTTCCTCATTCAATCCGCTGCTTTGTTCTTGTTCCGGAAGACTGCGAGATCCAGATGGACTTCGACGAATCGGAGTGGGTCATCGCCGACGCCAACGAAGCCGCCGCCGACGTTGTCACCGGGATCGCCGGCGATTGGGTGCTCGCCGACGGTCCCGAGGGGTCTATCTCCGGCGTGTTCTTCCGTCGACGCCGTGGCAGGCGGTGCGCCCCCTCCTACGCGGCATTTGGACGCAGAGGCCAGTCCGCGGATCGGTCCCTGTCCTTCCTCCCGCCGTCCGTCTCCGTCAAGTCCTCCTCCCGTGGCCTCCTCCTCCTCCGTGGCCCCTGGTCCGCCTACTACGTCTGCAACCCGGCCACCGCCGAGTGCCGCCGCATCCCCCGCCCGCTGCGCCCTCACCACCCGTCTTCCGTCGCCCCCATCGCCCTCGCACTCGTGTCGCGCCCCGACAAGCCCTCCAGCTTCCACCTCGTCTGCGCCTTCGAGGTCCCTGGAGACGGCAGGCTCCGCTTTGAGACGTTCTCGTCCCACAGCGGCAAGTGGTGGGAGTCGGCATCTGGCCAGTCCGGCGTATCCGTTGGTCGCGTCGTCCCAGGGTCGGGCGTCTCCGCCGGAGGAGTCGCGTTCTGGAGGACCGAGTCGCCTCAGGGCATAATCGCGTACGACCCGGAGGCCGACGAGGCGAGGACCTTGGCCCCACCACCAGGGGTCGAGACTGCCGACGGCCGATGGCAACTAGGAGAAGCAGGAGGGGGCGACAGCGGCCTCGGGCGGCTATGCTGTGCGTGTGTGACCGGATCCCGTGTCGTGGCGCACGGCCTCGGCCCGTCCGATCAATGGACAGTCCTCGGATCCGTCGACGTAGCCGTCATCGCCGGTGACGACGACGACAGCGATGGGTCGGATGCCGCGAGTTGGGGCGTCGCTGACGATGCCATCGTGTGCAGGGAGCCGCCGTGGCCGTTGAGGTTCGAGAGCGCGAATCTCGAGCTCGTCTTGTGGGTGGATGGTCGGTTGGTGGCGGTCGACCTCGAGAGCCGGTGGGTGAGGGAGGTCCGCGTCGACGGCCCAGTTCCAGCAGCCCCCGACGGCGATTACGTGGCGCACATCAACACGCTCGTCCCTGTGGGCTCCACCTGATCGAAACTGACAGCCGACTGGTGATGCTCGACACCAACCTCGTGTTCATTAATGTCTAAATAGTGTCATGTAGTTGCCTTTTTATATGCCGTTTATTAGTTGGAGTTGGGTCTTGTTAGTTGCCTTCATTGACAACTTTTAAGACTCTTCCTGTTCTATTTTACTCTCTATATTTGCACATATTACCCTACCAATTCTAAAGCCAAATGACTTGACTGCAGCCACATTATGTTTTTAGATTTTAATTCTTAGTTAATTCGGCCGGTGTCTTCTTTTTTCGCTCCCGTTTAAATGCTAGCGATAATTTCAGACAAATTTTCTCTCTCCCTGTAGATTGTAGTGGTTAAACCTAAATGGTTTGAATTATTTTACGTTTGGATCCAAAAGAGAACTAGACGCAGCTCTCTTGGCTCTTTCGAACTGGAACGTATCCCAAGTTCAATTATGAGGAAGAACGGCATCTGCCATAATATTCCTCCTCTGTGTAAAGAAGATCCAGTTCTGAATTTGGATATTCTCTACTATGTTGGAACCTTTTTGCATTTATCCTGCACCATAAATAAGCAACTCATACAATTATAACTTTTAGTATCATTCCCTGGTACTATTTGTCTAACATATATATATATTTTTTTTATCAAGATCTTGCTGTTTGCTGCAACTTGGGAAGTCTGACATTTTTTAATTAATACTGCATTTATGTTAGAATGATCACTTCATGTTGTTGTTGTTGTGATCACTTCATGTAAGAAACCTTGAGACCTCTAATACGAAGATGTGTGCTAAGAATGAAGATTTTATACTTTTTTCGATCGAGATCACTAGTTCAGGGCTATTAGGATTATGGGAGCGATATGGATAAATCCTAATGGTCTCTGAAAATCAAATTTGGGGCTATTAACAACCACCTGTATATCCGGTTCTGCCAACTATCTTTGATTGAAGATTCTGAACTTTATTATGACAGTGGTGGAGCAAACAACTGATGAACGTCTTACCTCTTTATCCTAATATCAGATCCTTTTACTGTGTGTCGGCTCTTTCTTTTACCTTTTTCTTAATTATATAAATTAAATAAATGGTAGTTTAGAGAAGGAAGGAGAAGGTGCATTTTCCCATTTCTGTTGAAGAGTCTCTTTCATTAAGCCGTCCGTATCCGCATATTGCTTTCAGGAACTGGTTCGTTTGGGTACATTTCACATTAGCTTTTTTTCTTTTTTTTTTTTTTTGGATAGTTCACGTTAGTTATCCCATAGCATTCGCTACAACATGTGATTGAAATTAATTAAGTTCGTGATGCACATATTATTCAATTGCACTGTAGCAAACAATCATGGATATATAATAGAAAGTATTTCTGCATGCTGTCATTTTCCCATGTAACTAACGAGTTAATGAGATTTCTGTCGTAGTATTGAGAAGGGGAAGGATGAGAGAACTGGTCCCAAGTAATATGCATGGTCACCCATCGTTCTCCAGTTGTGGCTGTTCTTCATCTCCAACATTTATGGCCCAATCGGCCAGCAATCATGACACGTGATTTTATTACGTGGTTTCCAAGACCTGGTGCTGAACTATCTTTTCCTGATTTTTTATGTGCTTGCATCCATTTTGCACCACGAGCTGAACAAGGTCTTTGGACGAAAGGATTGTGCTTGGCAAAACTCCATTAAAATGGGTAATAACGGACCAGAATTTAAATTTTCATAAAAAGTAAATGTGATCTCAAATTGTGGGGTTTGAGTTCTTGTCTCACAAGAACTATGTTGGTTCTTCTTGAAGACAAGAACTCAACTTCTTTTTTATTTATCTTCCAAGTGTGACGTTTTTATTTTCTTTTTAACATGTAGTATAATAATAATAATAATAATAATAATAATAATAATAATAATAATAATATATGTACATATATATTACAGATAATATGCGTACATATAATTATTTTAAATAAATTTAAAAACTTGCAAAAATAAATTAATATTAATATTGTTTCACACTTTTTAAAATAATAATCAATTATAATAATTTTTGTTTAACATAAATTTTCACCTCATAAAATAAAAAATTCTTTTTAGTTCATACTTTTATTTAAACATCCATTAAATATGTACTTATTAATTTATTAATTCTTCATCATTATATTTTTCATTTAAATATCAAATCAATTTTTTTTATTTTTCAAAAAATAAGAAGAATTTAAGTTTTTGCATCCAAATATAATAAATTTTTTCACTTCCCACCATCCTGTATGAGATCCAAAATGGCTACGTGATCATTTGATTGTCGATGGTGGATAATTTTTTATCTTGTGGACAATAGCATCGTATAAATTGAATGATTGGCTCTATTTCCTAGATATTGAGACTGGCAGAAAAATGTTGACTTTACATATACGAAGTAAATGGCGTGAGAACCGAATTTGACATGGATTAGATAAACTTCTGTTTCAGGTAAAATCGATTAAATCGATTGGATTAAATAATAATATATTATAATTTTAAAAAAATATAATCAATTCAATCACATATTACATCAATTATATAAAATTACATCATAAGTTAAATTTTAAAAATTAATACATATTAACTTAATATCTAATAATTTTATATCAATATGTAATAATTTTTAATACTAAAATTGTTGGTCTCAAGATCACATTCTATGTATTTTAATGATAGCAAGCAAGAAAGATGATGTACTAATTATGCTTGAAGTGATAGTGTGAATAGGTTTAATATTTTTCGAAGAAAAATGAAGTAATTCCCTGTGTAAAAATGGGTGACCGGTTTCTTAATGGTCGACCATTATGAAAGATAATGGCGAAATCGAAGTTGGAACGTCCGCTAATTACAGAATGGAACAAACTCTAAAAACGAGCGACCGATCTATTCTCGGTCGATCGTTATGGAAGATACTAGACGACTGAAATCGAAGCTGAAACGTTCGCTAATCACAGAATGAAACAAACTCTAAAAATGGACGACCGATAATCACATAATGCATCGGACTTTAAAATTGATCGACCGATCAACTTTCGGGCGACCGTTGTGAAAGCAAGAACGACTATAATTCTTCTATGACCTACTATCAACGGTAAACTGCACAGAAAAGATAAAATAACGGATATAACTTTTTATTAAATGGACGACCGATTCGGTAATGGGCGACCGCTGAAGATGCAACAAAACGGATAACGGCTAGTTACTGTGTAAAACGGACGACCGATATTAAAACGGTCGACCGATTCAGAGCTACCAGCACAATCTTTTTGAATTACTTTACAACGGCCAAATTTTCAAAAAAAATCTATAAAAAGGATCCAAAAGATTGAAGGAATATCATCCAAGCAAGGCAAATCATTCTAGAGCTCCATTCAAATCTAAAGCATTTTTTTTAGTCAAAGTTGCAAATCATTCCTTTCCTAGTAACTCTTTAAAAAACTTATGTGCTTTTTCGATATTTCTTGCTCAATTTGAACCTAGTAACATTAATGAGGTTTTGAATGATTCAAATTGGATAAATGCTATGCACGAAGAATTAAATAATTTTGAAAGGGATCAAGTTTGGAAACTAGCAGAAAGGCAAAAAGACTATCCAATAATTGGCACAAATGGGTGTTTAGAAATAAGCTAGATGAAAATGGCATCATAATAAGAAATAAGACAAGACTTGTGGCAAAAGGTTATTCACAAGTAGAAGAAATTGATTTTGAAGAAACTTTTGCCCCCTTGCTAGACTTGAGTCTATTAGAATGCTCTTAGCTTTTACATGTTTTAAAGGATTTAAACTTTTTCAAATGGATGTAAAATCGATTTTTCTAAATGGATTTATAAATTAGGAAGTCTATGTTGAGCAACCTCAAGGTTTTGAAAATTCAGATTTTCCTAATCATGTATTTGAACTTTCTAAAGCTCTTTATGGAGTTAAACAAGCTCCTAGAGCGTAGTATGAAAGATTAAGTACTTTTTTTTATTGATAATGGTTTTCAAAAAGGAAAAGTTGATACCACATTATTTTTGAAGCATTTGGAAGATGATATTTTAATAGTTTACATTTATGTTGATGATATTGTTTATGGTGCTACTAATGAAAGCTTGTGCAAAGAGTTTGAATATCTTATGCAAAAAGAATTTAAGATGAGTCTTGTAGGTGAGCTCACATTCTTTTCAGGATTGCAACTCAAGCAAAACAAAGATGGAATATTTCTTAATCAAGAGAAGTATACAAGGGAGTTGTTAAAGAGATTTGGAATGGATGAATGCAAGCCAAGTTCAACTCCCATGAGCACTTCAACGAAATTAGATAAAGATGAGAAAGACAAATCCATTGATCAAAAGAAGTATAGAGATATGATTGGTAGTTTACTTTATTTGACGGCATTTAGGCCGGATATAATGTTTAGTGTATGCTTGTGTGTAAGATTTCAATCCGCACCTAAGTAATCACACTTAGTTACCGTTAAAAGAATATTACGTTATTTGAAGCATACTTGTGATTTAGGCATTTGATATGATAGGAGCTCATCCTTTGATTTACATGCATATACCGATATGAATTTCGCCGGATGTAAAGTTGATAGGAAAAGCACTAGTGGGATGTGTTGCTTTCTTAGTAGCTCTCTCATCTCTTGGGCTAGCAAAAAGCAAAACTCCATCGCACTCTCTACCGTCGAGGTCGAATATATTGCAGCCGGTAGTTGTTGTGCACAAATATTATGGATAAAACAACAACTACTTGATTATGGTATAAGTTGTTCAAGTGTACCCATGAAGTGCGATAACACAAGTGCAATAGAAATGACTAAAAATCCAATTCAACATTATAGAACTAAACATATTAATTTGCGCTATCATTTCAATAGAGAACATGTGACACTTAAGGATATTGCTATTGAACATGTGTCCACCGAAATTCAACTTGCGGATATTTTCACAAAACCCCTAAGTGAGGAGAGATTTTGTATGTTTAGATGTGAACTTAGAATGTTAGGAACCTGATTGCCTATCAATTCAACCCATGAGTGACTTGGTTATGCAAGTATCATTTGTGAATCGAATTGAATATTAAATTGTGTTGCACAACACATATATTCAGACCGGACGATCGTTAAGTTAGCAAACGACCGATTTTATTTTTATAAATCCACAGTTCCAGAACGATCGCCCGAAACTAATACGGTCGACCGTTAAAAATAGAACGTATTGACTATAATGTCTAAGAGATAAGGATCACCCGATATGGTCGATCATTTTCAACGCCATATAAAAGCACTATCGAAAAAAATTTTCCCAAATCACGAAATCATTCGACCTGTTCCTCTCCGCCGCCGCCTGATTCATGATTTGTCCGGCAATTCTTACCGGTCGGTGACCATCTCGACGAGTCTGTCGCCAAGAGCCGTCGTCGCAGTTGGTGTTGAAGTTTTCATCCGACAAACGCCATCACTATCGCCGCCTTTCTCGCGTCGAGTGAGCACTGCCATAGCCGTCGCGTGAGCGCCGCCGTCGTAGTTGACGTCGTATTTTCGTCCGGCGAACGCCCTCACCGCCGACGCCTCCCTCGTGTCCAGCGAGCGTTGCCGTCGCCACGCCGTTCGCTGCGCAAAGGAGGTTGACACCTCCGGCGATCATCGTCGATGGCGAAATAGGTTTCGAACGATTATCGACGACATCTTTCACGTGAGTCATAACACTTCGGTTCCTTCTCTAATTGTATGCAATTCCTAACATTGCAGGTGCTATGTGATTGAACATTGATATCAATTGATGTCTCAAAATCTTCAATCCACACGGTTCACTGTCTTGTGAATGCATGTTAGGAATGTCAATTTGAATGTTTGTTTGTAATCCATGTGAAATCGATTGAACAAACGAAAGATTTTATATTCTGGACAAAAATGGTCGATCGTTTCTTACAGTGGTTGACCGTTTCTCCATTTTGAAGTCTGTCTTAGTCAATTGTCATCTTTATTCCTGAATTTGATTTTGTCCAAATGCCACCAAAGAAGAAGACATGTGCTAGTCCTCGCAAGAGGAAGGAACCAGGGTCCTCTTCTCATCCATCATCTGACCCTCCACCAACACCTTCTGAAGAATTCGATTCTTCTCTATTTGCTAACGCTTCCATTGCATCTACCTTTGAAACCGTGTATTCTTCCAGAGAAGTAGCACATGGCATGCGAGTCGATTGGACTTCTCTTAATATGAATATGGTTCATAACCTATTTGATGGCATAGGTTGGATTCCTCTTCTTAATGTTAAGGAGCATGTTTATCCTAGGTTGGTCAGACTTTTTTATGCAAACTTGTCATTTCCTGAATCAAAATTTAATGTGACATCTCACATACTTGGTCGTACCATTAAACTTACTGATTTTGAAATTTTCGATATCCTTAATTGAGGACTCTTGAACATTGTATCTCATAAGTGGCCTACTGATATTTCTATCAATGAAGCTTTTGAAGTTGTTTTTCATGATGAAGTGAATAGCTTTCCCATGAAAGGCCTTCTAAAAAAGTTATCTCATCCACTTCTTGTTGCACATCACATCATTAGTCATATCATCTTTCCTCGATCTGGTCATTACACTGATATGACCTTCCATGATTTATTTCTTCTGTATTGTCTTCTTTGACATAATTTTCCTCCCGTTAACTTTGGAGCATATATGATTTATCAGTTTATCTTCACCAAAGAGAGGATAGATTCTAAACATTCTCATAATATGATTCTTCACTTTGGTTCTTTTCTTACTCGAATCCTTCGTCATAAATGCATTCATATTCCTGAGTCGGATCCATCACTTTCTGAGAGACCGACTGATATCATTGGAAAAGCCACATTGAAGCGGAAGGGTCTTGTCTTTGTTAATGATGAATGGGTCTTTTCCAATCAAGCTTAAGATACTCAGGATTCGGACTCTGATGATGAGGCAAGCACCGAGGCTCCTACGCAAGATCCTACGCAGGCTCCTGTGGAAGAGACTGGACCTTCTTGGGATCAATACATACCTCCTCCACGTGAGTCGACGAGAGTTTGAGGCACATCCATAGTGCCATCACGAGATGATTGGGACGGTATGCTCATGCGCATGGACGGGATGGATCGGTGCTTAGACGATATGACTACTCACATGGAGCGCTTAGAGCTTGATCATCGCCGTACCCAGGATTGTATTTTTGCATATTTCATATCTCAGGATTTCGACACCTCTCCTTATGAGCAGGTTGCGCCCCCACCCAATGACGCTCCGAACATTTAGTTCTTGTTTATTTTGTTTTCGTTTTTGTTTCCTCCTTTTTTATGGTGGCAAAAAGGGGGAGAAGAAATGTATGTGACGCTATGTATTTATGACTTTGTCACTTTATGAATTGTTATTTCACTATTGACTTTGTCACTATGGATTTTTATTTCACTTCTTGTGATGTGGATTGTTACTTGTATATGGAGACTTGTGAGTCATGATATTCACTATGCATGATATTTTATTTCATTAAGTATGATATTTTATGATATTCTTATTAATCGTGATATTCACTTAAAACTTATAAAATGAAGTTATGCTTTGATTAAGGGGGAACAAATAATATCTTTTCATAAGCATAAATTAATGGGGAGGAATTTTTACATTTTGCTATTTTGTTTACCTCCTCGTCATCTTGTTTGCCATCATAAAAAAGGGTGAGATTGTTGGTCTCAAGACCATATTCTATGTATTTTGATGATAGCAAATAAGGAAGATGATGTACTAATTATGCTTGAAGTGATAGTGTGAACATGTTAAATATTTTTCGAAGAAAAATAGCCGAAGTAATTCCCTGTGTAAAAATGGGCGACCGATTTCTTAACAGTCGATCGTTATGAAAGATAATGGACGACCAAAATCGAAGTTGGAACGTCCGCTAATCACAGAATGGAACAAACTCTAAAAATGGGCGATCGATCTATTCTCGGTCGATCGTTATGGAAGATACTGCATGACCGAAATCGAAGCTGGAACGTCCGCTAATCACATAATGAAACAAACTCTAAAAACGAATGAGCGATCTACTATCGGTTGACCGTTATGAAGATAATAGACGACCGAAAAGGAATCTGGATCGACCGCTAATCACAGAATGCATCGGACTTCAAAATCGGTCGACCGATCAACTTTCGGGCGACCATTGTGGAAGCAAGAATGGCTATATTTCTTCTACGACCTACTATCAACGGTAAACTACACAGAAAAGACAAAATAACGGATATAATTTTTTATTAAATGGACGACTGATTCGGTAATGGGTGACCGCTGAAGATGCAACAAAATGGATAACGGCTAGTTATTGTGCAAAACGGATGACCGATATTAAAACGGTCGACCGATTCAGAGCTGACAGCACAATCTTTCTGAATTACTTTATAACGATCAAATTTTCAAGAGAAACCTATAAAAGGGATCCAAAAGATTGAAGGAAGATCATCCAAGCAAGACAAATCATTCTAGAGCTCCCTTCAAATCCAAAGCATTTTTCTTGAGCCAAAGTTGCAAATCATCCCTTCCCTCTTTTAATTTCTTAGTGAGAACATTATTCGTAAGAAGAGAGCATTGGAGGAAATTCTTGTTTAGATAGTTTTGAGAGCTCCTTGTAAGAAGAGGTGTGCCTTACCTCTTGAGCGAAGAAGAAGGCGTTGTAGTGTAAAAATGATTATTCTCTCCCTACAAGAAAAGAGAAGGCTAGTGGATCTCCGACGGTCTCAAGGTTAGGAAGTTGGAGCGGGACGTAGGCCAAGGAGTTTGGCCGAACCTCGTCAACATATCGTGTCTTTCTTGATCTTCTCTTACTTCTCTTATTTATCCTTTAATTGCTTGTGATCGCATTCTCTATAAATTTACTTCTACGGCTTTTTCGGTTTTAAATATTTATACACCAATTCAACCCCCCCCCCCCCCTCTTGGTGCTTTCGATTCTACAAAAATTTCATATGAAAGTGTGCATTATAAATTATAATGCCACAAAATGAGTTTAAAAAGAAAAATATGTATATAAAATAGTTTAATATTCATAAATTAAATAAATGGGAACATCAATTGTTAAAAACATTTGTACAAATAAAAAGTCACACAATAACAAAAAGCAAAGACAATGTTTAGTTATTAAATAATAGAGCAAAAAAAATCATTTGTACAAGTAAATATTCTCAAATTGGAGGAATAAAAAAATGAAAGCAACACATCCATTCTAAAATCGGCATGAGGTGGAGACCATGGACCAAAATAAATTAAGATTTATAAATATAAAATTTACTTTGACTGGTTCACTTATACTGGTTTTGATCAGTTCTACTCAATTTTGATTAATTCTCATTGGTATTGATTGATTATTGATTAGTTCAAAATGGTTCAATTTTCATTCTAATTTTGAGGGTTATTCAGGACAGTGTTAGTGTCCGATTAACGATCTGACTAGTCTGACCAACTAGTCTGGTATGATCATGACAACATTGATATGAAATGATCAAAGATGATCTACATCACATTAGATAGTATTTTAATAATAAGTTGAACCCAATATTTTGATAGTCAATTAGACTAATTAAACTATATAGGCATAATTGCCTGCGCTAACTTGTAATGGTATGATCTAAAACCCAAAGGGTGGAGGAAGGGGATTTGGTATAATTGATACTTAAAAAATATATGATGGTCGTTGGCTATGGCAATAGTCACAACCAAATATGGCAGGGCATTACGCTTGTAATCGAACATGCTTTTTTGACATATCTATTATTATTTGGGTATCATATTCACTTTTTTGGGGCTTCTATTGAATCGAGAAATATGTTTGATCGTACATCTTTCTGTTACATATAAGGTATCCTTCGGATAATTAAAATCGAAGCAATTTGATCACTCTAGTATTTGATTGTAGCATTCAACTAAAATGAGTCATACACTCTTATAATAATGGAAAAAACTTTACAAATCAAGGCTCAAAACTCTAATGTGAGAATCCGATGTGCCCTTTAATTATAGCATTTAGTTAAAACTAACAATTATATTTTCTTTTAATATCTTTTTAGAATTTTATCATTTGATTATCTCAATCCAGTCATTGTACATTACTTTGGCATTAAGTGCACATTTGTAATTGATCATTTAAGTTTTAAAAGTAGCCACTAGAATGTTAAAAAAATTATTTTATATATAGCCTTCAATTGATAACTTGATGCATTCTTATTGCAACATTTTTTATCTTTTATTTTAATTTTTTCTTATAATTTTGATATTGCATGAATCATTTTCATATTGAATTTGTTTAATTTATTTAAGCAATGATTTACTTCTTTTTTTGGTGTTATTTTGTACATATTTTAGTATCCAAAGTTGCAAAGAAAATTTTTAGAGAAAATAATTTGAAGTTTAGAAAAAAAAGAGAGAGAAAAGGAAGTGGTGATTTGCATTAAGTTCACTTTCATTGTGGAGATTTACAAGACATATAAGCCACAACAATAGCAAGCTAATTCACAACTTCAATTGTTATGACTTCGCTATATGGCAAGTCATAACAAATCAAAGGAATGATGGTGACTTATTGAAGGCCTATATCTTGACCTATCATTGTGGCTACACAAGCCAATAAGTCAGAATGGGATCCTTTATCATGACAATAAATTCTAAGTCATGACATAAATTTCTAACTCTAAGCAATTTATGAAAATGTCCCAACTATTTTAAATTATGACAAGCTTCAACAACTCCAGCTAACGATCAACTTTATCGTGATTTGTTCTAACTGAAGTTGTAACAAAGAAGGAATATGATGCACTGATGCAAACAAACTAGGATCACAAGGCATAAAAAAAGGAGAAGGGGAGAGACAGAGTGAATTAGTGTTTAATAAAAAATATTAATTATATATATAACACGTTACGAAAATATTTTATAGGAGTAATTTAGTAAATTTAAAATCAAACATAATAATGTTCAAATCACATACATAATTGAGTAAGAAGGATAAAGAAAGATCGATAAAGTGAATACAAAAAATGATATGTTTATTGATGAAGTTCGACCATACATTTATCTATGTTTTTACTCAGACTTCTCGACTTTGATATCGTAACCCTTTTTAAAAAGGGGCAAGGAAGAAGCACTTTATAAATCTCACATTTTCCCTGCTTCGAGATATAAGACACACCTCTCCTTTTCGAAAGCTTTCACTTCATTTTTCTTCGCTCAAGAGATCTCTTATCACTCAAGATCTCGACCACCTATATAATGATTCTAAAACTCACTCCCAATATCTTTTTTTGCAATTCAAGCCCACACAAGAAAATAAGAAAGAAATATTGCAATGTTTGCACATTTTGATTCAAATGAACTTTACAAATGTTCTCTCCAAATTTAGTTAAAAATATTCTTGTTTTTTCAACTTTGGGATCTCTTTTATATGTTTCTAAACTTCATTACTTGATGGGGCTCATTTTCCAAAATTTTGGACCAATTTGATCATTGTGCATTCTTCTCGTCCGTTCATCAGTTGACCACCCTCATAGCCATTTGAAAAATAATCATTGGAAGTAGTTTGACTAGTCGATCACTCCTTCGACCTACAAAGACATTGACGCTGCTAGTTGAAATGTCGGTCAATCACTTGTCATTTTCCTTTAGTTCAATGTCAGTACTACAATGATTAGTTCACTTGGTTTGAGTTGATTAATCTGTCCTTCAATATCTATCAATTACTTTGTTTTACACAATGATCGGTCAGACTGATTTATCGATCATCCTACACTATTTTGGATATAATTTTGAGCATGGTTATCAAAATGATGTGATTTCAATTTATTGAAAAGGTAACAATATTATATATAATTTTTATATTGGTTAAAAATTAGATTAACTATGTTTAGATATTAACTTCAAATTTAGTGCATAAGATAACTCATTCATACTTCAACTTTTTTTACAATTTAAATATGACTCTAGTTAATTTGTATCATCAAAATATAATTAGTTAAGGCATAAAAAAATTGTTCCAACACACATGCCATATCTAGGTTGATTTAATCAAATCATGGATAAAACAATTGTATCATGACAAGCTTTAATGTTTAATGCTCTAAATTCCATTTCTAATTGTGATCAAATTTACTTTGAGCTGCATGATTGTCTGTGTGTGATATGCTTGCTACACTAAAAAATAGTACACATGATTCAATCGTGCTCCAAGCCTAGGATTTTCTACGATGCAAGAGAGAGAGAGGGGTCAAACTTGAGGACTGTATAGACAATGAAGTCCTCTCAAGGTGCATCGACATTTTATCCTAGAATAAACTCCAATTTTATTGTAACTTGAACTTTGAGTACCAATGGATAGTATCATATGGGTAAAATACAAAGGTGATCATGGACTTATATGTAACTATCTCCCTCACATATCAAGGCATGTTTTAAATTCGTGAGAGTTAAAAGTCCAAAGTGAATATCTTGATTGTGCTGATGATTTTATATAATAGTATTAAAGTCAAACTTGCATGAAATTTTGAGTCTTATGAGAAACACAAGCAATGGACCAATATAGATCACTCAACCAGGACATTAACCCCATAAAGGGGAAGAATGTAACGAATACAAATGGATAGTTCCACATGGACAAAACACGAATGTTGTCTTCTTTGTTAATTTGCTTGCAACTTTTTTTTCATTTTTTTATATGTGAACATGAAGGGATATATGGTCGTATCACATGTTTCTTTTGGGTACCTTTTAAAAATTTTAACAATACATGATATATTAATTTTAAAATTAATTCGATCTTCTTAAGTATTTGCATTATGGTCACGCTCATTTGGAGGGGAGAGATCGGGGCGATGACTCCTCTTCTTTCAATGAATTACATCCTTCGTTTTCTTTATATGATTGAGTTAGGAGATTAGAATTTACTGGGATTGAAACGATCAAGACCTATCAGAAACATTCAATAATTAGTTTAATTCAATCGTGCTTCACATCATTAAATATATTTTCATAAATAAGTTTAAATAAATAAATAAAATATAAATTTATATTTTTAATATAATTTATAATAAATACATTTTTGCAGCATACATTATATATATTACAATTTGAATTAAAATGAATATTAATTAAGTTTATATTTTAAAATATTTAAGATAATTTTAAAAAAAATTATGTCTTTCATAATATTAGAATAACTATTGTTTAACAATCATGTATGTGTACTAAAAAAATATATTACAATTTACTATCGATGATAAATATTTTATCAGAAAATAATATCACATATTTTTAAGAAAATTATATTGATTTTTTTCAAATCCTACTCTAAATAATGATTACAGGTGATATGATTAGTATATGTGATCTCAAATTAAAAGATAATAATGATTCCTCATATCCACTTTAATATAGTTAAGTATATATAAGATACATGATTTTTAAAATTAAAAATTAATTATGAATTGGTATAATTAACTAAAAGTAATTAATATTCTTAAGTTATCATATTTTTTAATTAAATAAATTTATGCATGAAGCCAAAGAGAAATAATTTAAACACAGGATAAAAAAAAATAAGAATAGATGAAGGATAAAGATGTTTGATGTCTAAAATTATATTATTATTATTATTTTAAAATTATGAAGGATAAGATACATTGTGATTAAAAAAATGTAGAGTTATGAAAAATTTAATCATGATGTAAAATTTAATAAATATTAATTAAGGATGTATTTATATATTATTATTTATTATTGTAAACATAAAGGATCAATATAATGAAATATAAAGAGTCAACATTTAATATGTGAACATTTAATCATGATATTAAAATTTAATGCACAAAAGGATAAACATAAATCTAAGGTCATATCATATTAATAAACAATAACTAATGGAGTTAAGTAGATATAAAATATGTTACTTTTGAAATTCATAAATAATTAATAGACAAATATTAAAATAATTCAGAAAAGGAAAAAAAAGATAATGAAGAATGGAGGAAGGATAGAGGTGTTGTTGGGATTAATGGGGGTGTAACCTTCCTTGGGTGTAACCTTGTGTAACGCCCAAATCTGGGCCATCCATTTTAGTTCAACTATCTAGATCGTTTTCCCTTTCTCTCCACTCTCACGCGCTCTTTGCGATCACACGCGCGCCAGTGGTCGGTGGCGGTCGCCGGGGCAGAGAGGGTCGGCAGCCAACAACGATCGAGCGGGGCTGAGAGGGTCGGCGGTGCTTGCAGTCGTCGAGGTTGTGAGTCGATGTTTGGAGGGTGCGGGAGAGAGGGGCGGACGCGGGGGCTCTGTTGCTCACAGGAGGGCTCGATCAAGGGTGCCGGAGATAGCGACTTACAGGGGGCGACGACGCCGAGGTGGATAGTAGACAGTGGATCGGGGATGGCGACAGCTCAGATCTTGAGAGGACAGCTAATCGAGGACAGCGGATGGTGGCACAGATTTGGAGAGGAGGCGTGTTGATGCGAGCTCGACGACGACGACGGAGGGGAAGAGGAGAGGAGGTCGATCGGGGCGGCGGTCACAGGTGAGAGGGGGGTGTCAGCGTGCCATCTGTTGGGAACGGTGATCGCGGTGGCTGGAAGCTATCGGAGGAGGGCGATCGGTGACGTCGACTAGAGGAGCAAGGTTATCAAAATCGTGATCTTGATTATAAGATCGTACGATCTTACGATCATTCCTAGGATATGTGATCTCGATCTCAACTTTGAGATCATTTTTGTAGGATCGGTAGGATCATAATAGCAAAATCATAAGATCGTAAGATCCTACCGATCCTATTAATCCAGTTTTTTTCAATTTTTTGTTTTGTTTTTTAGATTTTCACCAAGTGCAACATTTTTTTTGAAAAATAAAATTAAGAAAAAGGTTATTGGTTATAATTAAAATTTTAAAAATATTTTTGTACAAAATAACTCTATTTTAAATGTATATTAAAAATTATTATATAATGATATTTCATTTTCATCATATTATTGCCATTTTTTGGCAATATATATTAAATTGTTATTATATAAATAGTATATATATATATGCATTTGTAACAAATCCTAATAGGATAATACTCAAGATAACATTATTTATAATTTAAAATATTACAAATTTATTTTAAAAAATATTATTTTACATAATTTTATATATTAAATTATTATTTTAATATATAGGTCAGATCTTACAATCTCAATCCGATCTTACGATCTTCGATCTTACGGACACCTTCTAATCTTACATAAGATCGCGATCTTGACTACTTTGTAGAGGAGGGCGATCGACGATCGACAACATTGACCGGAGAGGAGGAGGGTGATCGACAACGTCGACTAGAGGAGGGAGATCAGTGACCAACAATGTCGACCGGAGAGGAGGAGGGCGATCGGTCACGTCGACTGGAAGGAGGACGATGACATCCCCCGTGAGTGAAGAGAGGGGGCGTGAGTGAAGAGAGAGAGAGCATGAGAATAGAGAGAGAGAGTAGAATCGTTGGATTACACACATCAGATTTGATCTGAACTCTTAAATTAGGGGCTACACAAGGTTACACCTAAGGGGGGTTACACCTCATTAATCCCATATATATATATATATATATAATTCTGTAAATTCATTTTTTCCTAATGATTATAAACATAAATTCTACACTTACTTCTTTAATATAGGAAAAAATATTAAAAAATAACGACCTCAGAACAATATTTAGTAGTTACTAGGAGATGCTTATTAAAAATACTTATAGCTGAATTGATTATTTTATTGTTTAATTATTTTTATCATAATAAGAAGGTAAGAGTAAAATTTATATTTTATTTGAATTATTTAAAGAATGGGCCAATATTAACGGACGGATGCAAGTATCAAAATATTATATACAATTGAGATAAGAAAATATATATATATATATATAGTTGAAATTAAGGTGTTAAAAGAAAACACTTGAAAAATAATTATGCCCTATATAACCATAGTGTAGTTTTTTTTTTATCGGTGGATAATGGTAGAGTAGTTTAAAAAACCAATCATATTTCACTTTGGGCGGCCTCTCCGGAGCGTGCGGAAGGAGACGAGAAGCTCGCGCAAGAACCCCCCAACTGTTGCCTAGAATTAGCCAAAGCGATGAATACAGAAATGAGAATTTGACAACAAATGAGTTCTGTCATCCCCTTTCGGTGCAACATCTTGTTGCACAAACCGATCGGAGGGGCGATTAGAAATAGCAGCTCCAATGTAGACATCGACCCTGGAGAATTAGAACAAATGGATTGATTCATGTTGTTTCTCTCTGATCAACGGCAAATTATACCTTGACTTCTCCTTCCCGAAACCCAGATCGGCAAGCAAAGCGAAAGACATACTAAGGTGCTCCGACTTCTGAATTATATCATGAACGAACACATTTCGATCATTTGACATCATAATTTCTCGGCTCTTTTCTCTTCTCCTTTCTTTTTTCCTAATGAAAGATTTTAGATTTAATTGTTGTCCTAATTGATTTCGCTAGTCAGCATTGCACGTTAATAGTTTTTTTTTTTTTTTGGTTCGTTTGAACAAATGTTTATATGATTGATTCAACCAAAAGTTTTGAACATGGACAGCCATCGTATCCTTTGTAGGTTATTGTTTTCAACCTGAGCAGGTTATTGCTGTGGGCTGAGCCTTGGGCACACCTGAAGGTTCTCATCTTTGCCTGATGGCTTCAGCCCCTGAGACTGCACCGTCGCCCGAGTCCTCCACCCCAACGGTTCCCCCGGCTGATGCGACCACGGCGCCTCCGCCGACCGATTCTGCCTCGGCGCCGCCTCCCGTAGATTCTTCGCCTCCCGTAGATTCTTCCTCCTCGCCACCGTCTCCACCGCCGCCGACAGAATCTCCACCGCCGCCGACGGAATCTCCACCTCCGCCGACAGAATCTCCACCGCCTCCGCCTCCACCGACAGAATCTCCACCGCCCCCACCACCAATAGAATCTCCGCCTCCAGCCTCTACGCCGCCACCTCAGAATGTTCAACCTTCAACTCCACCTTCTTCTCCCTCTCCACCGCCACCCGCTACCCAGCCTCCACCGTCGGCGCCCTTGCCAAGCAGCAGCTCCTCTTCATCCTCCTCCTCGTCATCGACACCATCATCGTCATCACCACCGCCAACACCACCATCGCCTTCACAATCTGGTCGTTCTCCGCCATCGCCGCCATCGGGAAATACAAAATCTTCCAACTCTTCTCCCTCTGCACCATCGAACAGTGCAGGCTCCGGGGCCACCCCGAAGGCTCTCGCCCCGCCCGCGAAATCATCATCGAGTTCCAATGATGACCTGGAGACGCCTTCCACAAACGGACATTCCGGGACGAATCTGCCGCTTGTAATCGGGGTTTCTGTAGGTGTTGGGTTGTTTATGGCTCTGATGGTCGTTGCATTGGTCTTGTGCACTAGGAAGAGGAAAAAGAAGAAGCCATTTTTCTACGATAATGCTGCACCGGGAGGCGAAGGTACATAAACATATGAATTAATACTGGTTAATTATGATAATGATTGATGACATATATGATCATTCATGGATTTTAGGTGGTCTATACAAAGGTGGATCACTCCCGAAATGGCAAAATGGAGGGATCCCACCACCTCCCGGTGCAACGGCAGGAGGTTGGGGGCACTCGCAGTTTCCGCCATCGGGAGCAATGTACAGCGGCGAAATGAGCTCAGGGGCCTTCTCCAGCCCCCACGGCCACGCGTCCATGCCCGTGCTGCCGCCCCCTTCGCCCGTCGTGGCCTTGGGCTTCAACAAGAGCACCTTCACTTACGAGGAGTTGGCCGCGGCCACGAACGGCTTCTCTCAGGCCAACCTACTCGGGCAAGGCGGTTTTGGCTACGTGTTCAAGGGCATCCTCCCCAACGGGAAGGAGGTCGCAGTGAAGCAACTCAAGGCCGGAAGCGGCCAAGGGGAGAAGGAGTTCCAAGCCGAGGTAGAAATCATTAGCCGTGTCCACCATCGCCATTTGGTGTCACTTGTCGGTTACTGCATCACGGGACAACACAGGCTCCTTGTGTACGAGTTCGTTCCCAATAAAACACTCGAGCACCACCTCTACGGTTAGATTTTTTACGTTGGTTTTGGGTACAAACATAGATATATATATATATCTTCCAAGGAAAATGGACTCATGCAATCTTCATACTGATTTGTACTGCTCTTTTGTTGTTCTGTAAAAAATTGCTTGTATAGGGAATGGTCTTCCAACAATGGACTGGCCGACAAGACTTAAGATAGCTTTGGGATCAGCCAAGGGCCTTGCTTATCTGCATGAAGACTGTGAGCTTTTGTGTCTTCATACTGATTTATGTTCATTTAACAGTTTTGCATACATGATTCTCATTTGTACTTTTCCATGGGTGTTCAATTCTTGAAGGTCATCCTCGCATCATCCATCGAGACATTAAAGCTGCGAACATCCTTATCGATTACAAGTTTGAAGCCATGGTACGTAAAACGAATGCAATATGTACAAATCTTCTTCAACTGTCTATCTATACGTTTATGTTCATTTGTGTACCGCAGGTTGCCGACTTTGGACTGGCCAAGTTATCTGAGGACACAAACACACACGTATCAACTCGTGTCATGGGAACCTTCGGGTGAGTAATATGTTTCAGTAGAATGTTCAGTACTGCAACGTATGGTACGTGACATCGGCGTGTTCATGTAAGACGATATACATGTGTAGGTATTTGGCTCCCGAGTACGCATCGAGTGGTAAGTTGACGGAGAAGTCTGATGTCTTCTCCTTCGGCGTGATGTTGCTGGAGCTCATTACTGGGCGTCGACCGATCGATCATGCACACTTGGAGGAGGATAGTTTGGTCGACTGGGTATGTATATATAATATATTTGACATGCACCACCTAAAACTTTATGAAGCAAATTAATATGCGTAAAATTCTCGAAAAGAAAAAAAAAACTAATTTGTACATTGCATGCAACAGGCGAGGCCTCTGTTGCAGCAAGCACTGAGTGATGACAACTTTGAGGGAATAGTGGACCCGCGCCTGGAGAACAACTACAACACGGTGGAGATGGCGCGCATGATAGCATGCGCTGCCACTTCCATTCGCCATTCTGCCAGGAGACGCCCTAAGATGAGCCAGGTAACTAAGAGAAATAACACAGAGCAGTCACCTCTTTTGTTGCAGGCTCAAATCGTTTCTTATGATATGTATACAGATAGTTCGAGCATTGGAGGGGGATGTACTTTTGGAAGACCTGAACGAAGGGGTAAAGCCTGGTCAAAGCGTGTTCTTTAGCTCCGGTTCCGATGGGGAATACGGATCCTACAACGCCAGAATGAGGCAATTCAGAAAGGTTGCACTGGGAACTGATGATTACAGCAACGGATACAGCGGAGGCACCAGCGAGTACGGCCTCAATCCATCGGAATCAAGCAGCTCGGAGATGAGCACTGCGGGAAGCACAAAGGGCAAATTTAGAAGTGACAACATTTGAATCAGACGAAGAGAAAAACAAATGAAGGTTTTGAGGGATTAATGCGTGCGAATGATTGGAAAATTGCACTTTGGCGTTGGAACTTAAGGAAGACCGAGATGAGGTGAACGGTTTGATCTAAAGATCCTTAACATGCCATCCAGGTTGCATGTCCAGTATGTGATTTTCATGTGTCAAGAGTCTCTAATATATCGATAACCACACAATTTGACATGAGTACTATATAATGATCGAATTTACTACACCTTCACAAGTGCCTATGGCTATTTTAAAGTTGGGGGATTAACGATGTTTTTTCCTTAAAGTGTAAAGGATGATTTCAGTCATCCAACTTTATTGATGAGATCTATAATACAGGGTCAATGTTTGATTGTACATCAAATGAGTAAAATTCAAGGGCTATTCAGTCTCCACTTTATATCAGCTTGGATTAAAACCAGCGCAAAAAAACCTCTCTTCCTCAAAAGCATGATCTTTTCTCGAAACCACCTCACCCCGCTGTCATCACCTCACCCCGCTGTCATCGACCCTTGAAAATCGCCGGTAGATGTCGTCGTCATCAACCCTGGCCGCCGACGCCGACTCTGCGTGTCCCGGTTAGCGCGATTGCGGCATCCTCATCTCCGGCGTTGCGAAGCTCCGGACTTGTCCGCGTCGGCCACAGCAACCTGCAGCATCATCATCTTCGGCATTGCCTTGTCGTCGGTCAGCACCACCGTTGTCGCAGCGGTGCCGGGCATCCTCGACAAGGCTGCTCTGATCCCACTGTGGCTAAAGGGGGCGACGATTGGAGGAGGGGGTAGACGATAGGGTGGCGATGGCGGCAACACGCGACAGATCAACGACAAGTGGCGGCGACAGGACCAGGCGAGAGATCGGCGGCGTGAATTTGCATCGACAGCGGCAGCGCAAATTTTGATCAATAGTGGTGGCGTAGATCGGGGACAGGGGCGGCGATTGAAGGAAAGAAGAGAGAGCAAGCGAAGGGGAGACGACGACGACGCAGATGGGGGAGCAACATGCGACAATCAGAGGAGAGAAGAGATGAGAGCAAGGGGAGGCGACAGTGCAGATCAAGGACAGGGTGCGATGATGGAGGAGAGGAGAGAGAGCGGAGGGGAGACGGCGGCAACAACGATTGGAGGGGAGAGAGTGCAGAGAGAGAGAGCGGAGGAGAGGCGGCGGCAACAATGATTGGAGGGGAGAGAGTGCAGAGAGAGAGAGCGCGCCGTAGGGGAGATAGAGAGGGAGGGGGCAACAGTGGCTTGATCTCCACTTTTGATTTCTAGTGAACGGCCATGATAGATGTGTTACACGACGTTCTCCAAATGGGTGTTACACACCCAATTAATCTTATATATATATATATATATATATATATATATTATATATGTAAGATTGATCTTTGAGACTCAGATTTTAGCATTTGTAAGAAACTAGTTGATTCATTATGTTTTATACTATTTCTTTTGTTTGTAATATTGTGTTGTCAAAATCTAACTCGAAGGTCAATCAAAGAAGTGCATTAATTCTATCACATGACAAGGTGAAAGTGCATTTGAATTCTCTAACATGGCAAGGTGCGCCGTCGAGGACAAAATCAGATTGTATGAAGAGCTGAAATCTAGCCAATTCACTCATGGAAGCAAACTTTTTCCTCCCATGCTTGGCTTTCACTTCGATTGAAATGTCCGACAATTCAGAAGCTAAATATAATACATTAAAAGATAAAAGCTTATATCTCGATGCACTTATGTATTGCTTTGCTTACCGGTGAATGCCAAAAAATTTCGGACAACGAACCATCACGTCTATGGCCGTCCTGCTGCTTCTCTTTCTTCAAAGAATCATCATTCTCGCATCTTATGCAGATAAAACCTTCAAAATCGGCATTCAAGTTCCCGTTTCTTTCCAATAGCTTCTTTTTGCACGTCCTTGGCCAAACCTAGGTTCTCAGTATTTGCGACACAAGGAAGCACGACTTCAAGGTTTATATTGCCATTTCCTTCCCTTCATGAGTCATGAAAATACCATTCTGATGGGCTTCATATAAAGTTCGAAATCAAATGCTTTTAATGGAGGTATCTATTTCTTTTCTTGCTTCCCAAACAACATGCAAGATGCCATTGAACATGCCTTCTTTTGGTCATTCTTAGAGGTTACAACTGTGTTTCAGAGTTTGATTTTATGCAGACATTTGTGCCTTTCCTGCAGCCTCAAGAGATCCTTGGCAAACCCTTGGTTCCCTGTCAAGAGCAAACCATTCAAGATGCGGTTAAACACCAACCTTCTCGGAAAATACCCCCTCCCGACCATCTCCATTGCCATTCTTCCAGCAACCAACATGTCCTCCGGCCTCTTCCGCACGAACATGGCACTTATAATCACATTGTAGGTATCCAAATTGGGCAAGGAGCCTCCTTGGATCCTCATATTCTCAAAAAGCTCCAAACCCTTCTCTATCTCCCCCTGTTCGAACCAATGCTTAATCAGAATATTGTAGGTCTGCACAGTCGGCTCACACTCCTCGAGCTTCATCTTCTTGTAGAATTCCATGGCTCTGTCCATCTCCCCAGCATGGCAGAGACCTCTGATCACCAAGTTATAGGTGATGGAATTTGGTGTGTATCCCTTTCTCAACATCTCGTCAAACACCTCAATGGCATCCGCAACGCGACCCTTCTTGCAAATGACTTGTATCAAGGCATTATACGTCGCCACAGAAGGCAAGCAGCCCTGGCCGATCATTTCAGCGAACACTTCGCGAGCCTTCTCGAGCTGGCCATCGACACCGAGCCCGTGAACAACAGTCGTGTACGAGACCACGTCCGGCAGGCATTCGCGATCTGTTGGATTGTGCCTTCGGCCCCTCTTTTTCATCTGTTTAAAGAAGCGCATGGCGTTGGTCACCTGCCCCGCTCTGAAGAATCCCTTGAGGAGGATGTTGTACGTGTTCTTGGTGGGAACAGCGCCGGTCTCCACCATCTCCCGCAGCACATCCATCGCCCTGGATGTATGCTTGAGACGGCACCAACCATCGGCGATGATGTTGTAGGTCACCACGTCGGGTGGGAATCTGTCGCGGAGGGCTCTGAGGAGGGAGGAGGCCTTCTCCACGCGCTGCGACTTGCAGAGGACGTCGAGGAGGGTGTTAAAGGAAGCAAGGTCCTGGCGGGGGCCGCCGTCCCGGTGCATGGATAGGAAGGCGCGGACGGCGCGATCCGGCCTGCCGGCGGCGACGAGGCGCTCGAAGAGGATGGCGAAGGTGCGGGGGGTGGGGGGAAGGCGGAGGCGACGGCGGAGGGAGAGGAGTAGACGGAGGGAGCGGTCGTCGCGGAGGCGGGCGGCGAGGTCGGCGGCGTGGTCGAAGGAGGAGGCAGCGGGGCGGAAGGAAGGGAGGAGGAGGAGCGCACGGAAGAATAGGAGCGCACGGGGGCCATCGTTCCAGAGGAGCTTGAGGGCGCGGTCGACGACGGGCGGCGGCAGGAGGCGCTGGGGGTCACCGCGGCCGGGGAACTGGAGGGCGAGGGATCGGTACAGAGTGTGCGGGTCGTCAGAAGAGTGCGTGAGGACGAGGTGGCACAGTAACGACGGCAGATCGTCTTCTCCTCTGCCTTCTCCTTCCCTTTGCTGCTTTTGATCTGCTTCTTGTTGTCGTTGCGACTGGTTCTGGGTTTGAATTAAAGACGATGGTGGAAAAGAGGAAGTGGAAATGGTTTTAGGGAAGAGCAGAAGAAAAGGTTTGGGGTTCAGGTGGTAATTGAGGAGACATGGTGACATCGAGGAGGGAGAGGAGACGAAATGGCTTGGTTCCTTTGCGTTTGAATATAAGATCTATTCTCCTTCCAAGGATTCCCAACTTTGGCCCGTGTCTGAATTAAAAATTCATAACGCTAATAAGAAAGTCTTTTTCCTTAGGTTGCCAATGAGTGGTAGGATAAAAATTTGCATGAGAATAATACTGATTGATTCGGGTCACACATCCATTAAATGCCTCTCTCGAAACGTTATTAGCGATTTGATAAACAGATAATAATTTAATTAGTAGATAGTACGAATTAACTAATGAATAATGATTAAAGATTAGAGGTTTTAATAAATAAATATTTGATAAATTTTGTAGTAGAATTAGCTGATGAATATAAAATAAGATATATGAAAAATATTTAATTTAAGCAATATTAAATAAATTAAATATTTATATTTAAATAAGATATCACAACTAATTTTTTTATTATGATATATAGAAATTTATATTGAAAATAAATTTTATATAGTGTACATATGATATTAATTGTGAAATTATTTTTTATTCATTATAAATAATTTATAATTAATAAAGCATGAATATAAAAATAAATATAGTTAAATAATTATAAAAAATGAGAAAATAATAAGATAAGTTAGAAAAAAATAATATATTTGAATAAAGATAAAATTGGAAAAAAGTATAAAACACTAACATCTAAACGTTGACGCTCTAAACGCTAATTATTTTGTCATTTTGCAAATAAAAAATTAGCGGTTTGAACCACTAAACGCTATTGGAAAACTAATTTTAGTGTTGCCCCACAGAGCCTTAATCTTGTGCACAAATTTTAGTCATTTTCTCTTTAAGAGATTTTCCTACAAGTAATCTTTCTAGATTATTGATAATATGAAGTTAAATTACTTAAGCTAATCATATTATCTTATTTTTATTTTAATTTATAGATATTTTGAATTGCCTAATTGTGTATAAAGTAACAATTCATATTGATTAGGACAAAGACGGAGGCAGATGTCTTCACTTGCCTGCACATGCAGGCACCGGATAAATAACATTAATGTAGTTTTAGTTAAGCTAGTAGGGTTGGTTAGTGCACTCTTTAATCCTACTATAAAGACATTAGGCTTTTATTATTTCATTAACTTTTAGCAAATGTCACCGGTCTTTACTCCTGCCAGAAGAGAAATGCTGGCTTTTTTTTCATTAACTTAAGCAAATGTCTTATATGCATAGAATTATTAATTTATTTTATTTGTCTTCTCTTACATTTACAATCACAATCAAATATTTTTTATTCATAATCAATTATTTTAATTACATGATAAAAAAATATTTCTTTCTATTTAGCATTTTTTAACTATTGTTTTGGATAATATTACACATATATTTAATTAATCTTGAAATCATATCTTAATATTGTCAATTATGAAATTTTGAATATTTTTTAAAATTGTCATAGAATTATTTTTCATCATTCAAATAAATCATTATGTTACCAAAGTTGAGTCCGAAGCCGTCGACGAATGCTAATAGCCTCAAGTTCGAATCTTGAGTAATGAATATAACAATTACTATTTCATATTTTCTGCTCTTCTTAAATTGGATTGACATAAAAAAAATATTATGTTTATCTCTTAATTTTTTACTGCTAATAATTATAACTGATGTTATGAAAATAAATCATTTGTGTTAGATGATTTCATTAAAATGTGAACCCCACTGGCTCCTGCACTGGATTAGGAGGAAGGTGTTATTTTCTTTTCATTCCTGCTCTTTGTAATTTTAAACAAATAAAACATAAAAAAAATATAACAATTCATATAACAATAGCAAATAATATTATTACCATCATTATTATCATAATTAATAATGTTAATTTAAAATTTATTTTATCATTGTTATTCACATGAATTGTATATTATTATAAGTTATTATTTTAAATATTATATATATTCATTACCATTATTTTCATTTAAAAAAGATATAAATGTTTATATTTATATTTATTTAATCTATTTATGATTTTTATTTGAGTTTTAGCTAGATTATATAATATTTAATTTAATATTAGTAATAAATGATATTTTAGTAAAAATTTTATAGTGTCATTTAAATTGTTAGAAAGATTGTAACGCTGGCAATTTTTCTTCGAAGATTTTCGTAATATTCCACTTCCATGCGTTACATTTATCAACTTTCTTTGGCGAATTATGAAGGCCAACGATGATATGATATGATCCAAATGTTTTGTCGAGACAAACGTACTCTTTTTTTTTTTTTTTGTGGCAAACTCGTATACTGAAACGTTTTCAAAATGGTTTAATCTTAGCTTCAAAAGATAAATTAAACTTGGCTAATCAGGCATGACGCAGGAGAAAGATTCAATTATCAACTGCAAAAAACGCCCGTCCGGCAACGCCTCGCCATCGTCGGAGCTCCCGCGTGGAACAAACAAACTCCGGAGTGGATTGAATGAATTATGTATATCAAATTTTAGAAAAACATATTTTGGCAAGTGAATTCTCCAGCAAACAGACCAGTCATTTTGCAGCGTTCAATTTACTGAACAACGAGAAAATTACCTCATCCATGTTTTACTTCCACTTCCCGTAGAATCGATCATCGCCCCACAACAACAACCTCTGCAACGGAATCCGCACGCCGCGGGCCTTGAGATGCAAGTGCCTCGGCCTTATCCTCTTCTCCAAGCTGAACCCAAAGAACTGGGGGAAGGCCTTCAGCTCCTCGGCCGACCCTCCCATCACGCGCACCAAGTACTCGACCTTGGGCCTCAGATTGTTCTCGACGCTGTAGCCGAAGATGGCAGGGAACCGGGCGCAGATCCCCGCCGCATCCTCGTAGCTCAGCCCGACGCCCTCCAAGAACCGGATCCTGGCCAAGAGCTTGTCGACCGGGGTGTTGAGGAGGTGGGCGCTGAGGTTGGTCGGGGACGCCAGGTCGTGCTTGACGCCGAGCTGCCGGAGGAAGCGGAGGGTCGGTCGGAGGCGCAAGTCGGGGTCAGAGAGGAGGAGGTCCGGGCAGCGGAGGACGAGGTGGACGGACTGGTCGGGGGTGGCGGAGAGGTCGGTGGCGAGGAAGGCGAAGACGGGGGCGAGGGTGCGGTCGACGACGTCAGGCGAGGAGGAGAAGATGGAGGGGCAGAGGAAGGAGAGCCTGCGGAAGTGGGAGTCGGAGAAGCCCTTGGACTTGAGGAAGTCGACGACGGCGAGGGCGCGGTCGACAGAAGCCGGGGAATGGGGAGAAGCGGGTTTGGGAGCTGCGACGATCCCCAGGGATTGGAGGTATTGGAGCTTCTGCCGGTGGGAGACGCGGAAGCGTATAAAGTGGGAATTGGAGCTTGGCTTGAAGGTGTCGACGGTTTGGCGGGAGGTGGAGGAGATAGGGAGGTGGAAGGAACGAAGGAGAAGGGACATCTGTGCTCGCTTTGTTTCGTTTACGTCGCGGGTGTGTTGAGGAGACCGGGTGAGGAAGACGACGCCTTGGACTAGAGGCGCAAAAATTGATCTAAATAAATAAAAAAAATTCCATTGCCGGGATTTGAACCCGGGTCGCCTGGGTGAAAGCCAGGTATCCTAACCGGACTAGACGACAATGGATTTATGTTAAGGGGGTTGTTACCTTTATTACTGTTATGTAATTTATTTTCATACCAACTAGATAATAGTATTTGCGCCAAAAAAATAAAATAATACCAGTATAATATGTGATAGAACAAACATAATAAAGTAAACAATTCTTGTAATAGAAAAAAGAAGTAAACAATTCTGCAAACCTAATTTTAATAATATGTGATGAGACAGACAAAATAATATTAAATAATTCTGGAAAATAAAAACATATTTTGTTATAGAGAAGTAAAATTACTACAAACATTATCGTATAAAAAATACAGGATAACATTAAATAATTATGGAAATTTTTTGAGATAATAATATTCAGAAAATGACGGAAATATATTTATCTTGTATGCATCATATTTATAGGATAATAATCTTTGTTGTATTTAAATTATGCATAACGTACATTATTCCATATCTTTTAACATTTACCTATAATTTTCTCTCATATTTAAAATAGTTAAATAATATTTTGTTATTTGAAAATAATAGATAAGTTACATTTACGTCTCTTGGAACATGTTAAAAGCAAAAACAGATTCAAAACAAAAATAAAAACAATTATTCCCTTTGAACATATTATTTCAAAACTAGGTTTTCTTAACTTTATTATAGCCTAATAAAATAACACTTGCATGATTGAGTTGAGCATACCTATATCGTCTTGTGCTTCTTCTGCCAAAATATACGGTCTAATTTACGAGTGCTTAGTTTATTTTAAAAAACAGTAACTGTAACGCCAATTAAAAAAAAAAGATATAAAACTAAGAAACAAATCAAAGGGATAGACTTTGTTTACAACTGTCACTCGGAATTCATTTTCCATACAAATATGAGATCAAATTTGAGCCCAGTTTGTCTACATATTGCTCTACTTTTTTCCTCTCTCTCTCACCTAACGACCACCGGACTTGTAGGAGAGCCAACAGTGGATGGGGATGTCAACAACCGCGCATCAGGACAGGAGAACAACAAGAAGAAGACGGAAAAGAACGTAGCAGTTTCTCGACAAAAACTCGTAAGGTATGTTATTATGTTAATTTCATCCGTAGGATCTTCATTATGGACTTGAAGCATGATGCCACTGATTCTGGACTACTTTTAGTCGTAATATATGTTGATAACATGATGTATGTGATCGATAATCGTGAAAAGATGACTGGAAAGTTAGTGTGCTTTGGCGTCATTTTTCGAACACCAGAATCTCGACACGAGTTCTTTGTAACTCGGGCGGGATTGTTTGCAGTGTCGACCAAGTTCTTTGGAACTCGGTCCGAATCCGTCATAGAACTAAACTCGGTTGCAGGGGCGGACCCAAGGGGTTTTGAGGGGGCCCTCAAAATTTTTGTCTTATGTATAGATTTATATAGAAAAAAATTGAAAAAATAAAACCATATGAATATCATATACATGCCCCGCCCCTGAATTTTGGGCTGGGTTCGCTCCTGCGGTCGAGGATGACTCGGCCCGGGTTTCACCCTAGAAGCTTGACTTGTGCACGACTTTGTCCAATAGGTTAATGTCCAAACCTAGCCTGGATATAATACGGACTCGGCTCGGGTCTTCCCATGTTTCACTGAAATGATAAGGTTCGAATTCATGTTAGGTCTCCTTGATACTAGGCCCAAGTTTTGATTCTACGATGATGGGTCATTAGTCATAATGTAAGTTATCATGCATCTCTAATTATGACCCTGATTAAGTCTCATGCCATTATTATGATGATGTTTCTATTAGGACCCCTTATTAGTATGATCTTATGATCTTTTAATCTTTTTTATGTTGATCAAACTCTATCCATTTTGTCCTAATAAGTTAATTAAAAGTTGTAACATAAAAATATGTTGATATGCTCGTGTATGCAACCTCCAATCGCTTGAAAGATGGTCGAAAAGCCAATGCGCTTTCGTGCCATTTTCCAAAGATTTAGCTCTTGTCTTTTCTTAAAGTAGATTTTTCTTTTATCTAATTATTAATAGTAGTATTTACTTAAATTCTATAGTTATCATTCTCAATCTACTTATTTATACTATTGTTGTAGGTACATTCTTATACCTTGTTTTTTATATTTGTGTTTAGAGCAGATCTTCTGTTTTTGTATTTCTGATTATGAGTTTTCAAACTTCATATTCTATATTTATTCTACAAAATGTGTCCTAAGATTTTATAGTGCACAAAACACGATATAGATTTTAGGTTTTAGTTTCCAAATTTCAAATTTCAAATTTCTATATTGATTATATAAACTATATCACAAATTTCTATAGTGCAAAAATATTGTTGAACATGCATTCTTGAATATTATTATTATATTTTAGATTTCAAATTTTAGAATTTTGAACTTATGATATAACATGTATATTAATTCTTTATTGTGCAGAAATATTTCAGATATTGACAAAACTAAAATTTAGATAGATCTAAAATTTTCAAGTTGGTCACACAATGTGTAAAATCATTATCAAGTAAGTGAAGTATTGATTACTAGCTGATCATACTATAATTCTACCTTAATTCATCTTAATTCATGTGCATATAAGTCCTAAAATGTTCATATTCTGATAATTATGCTTAATTTACATTTAATTATCTTCTCGGCATAATATTATTTTACACTTGCACATTTGAACTGTTTGATATGTTGTTTTTGTTCTTATTTGTCTAATTTTCATTTGAAGAATTTATGCTTGTTATTCATGTTGTTGTATGATCAAAATCAGATACAAAAGACAAGCAATCCTACTGGAAAAGAAGAAAGGGGCAATCCTGCTAGAAAAGATAAATAGTCTTGCAAGCTGTCATAAACATGCAGGAAGGAATCTTTTGACAGAAAAATAGAACTAGAGAACAAGTGGAAAAATCATAATGAATAGAAGCTTATGATGATAATCAAATGGTGATGATAATGTCATATATAAATGGGATGTTCAGGAGCAAAAAAGAAGGGCTTTTCCTCTTCTGGTCATTTGACTGGAATCTTGGAGCTGATTGTTCTTCTTTATATTTTAGGATGTTTTTTATTCTATTTTTCATCTGTTTTCTATTAATTTCATCACTTATGAGGAGCTAAATCTTACTCTCTTAGGATATGATAGTAATCTAATTTTTATTTATTGATGGATGATTGAACGACACTTTTATCATTGACGTTAGTGCAATTTCTCAATGCTTTTGAATTAGTTTTTTATTGATGTGAATCCTGTTTTAGAATGGCAACTGAGAAGTTGACATTTGATTCTTTTCTTGTTTAGAAATGAGTCAAGAACATTAACATTTATCTTCTAGTTCTAATCGATTTGAATGCATCCTTCAACTTCTTGTTAATGTGAATCTCATATTGTAATGACAGCTGGAAGCCTGATATTAGATTTCCTTGTTATTCAAGAATGAACTAAGAAAGTTAGGAATTAGTTTCTGAATTTGATTTCATATTTGATTTTTGAGATATGAGTCAAGAACATTGACTTAGTTTTCTAGTTCCAATCTTTTTATGCTGATAATTGATATATCCGTTAATGTGAATCTCATATTGAGTTGAACCATGAGCATTAGCATTAGTTTGTGGATCTAATTGTATCTATACAGTGAGCTGGATGTTTTATGATAATATATCAATTGAAACCCTTGTTGAATCAACCTAACTAACATTCATATGAAAGTATTTTAATTATAACTTTAATGCATCGTGCGAACAATTTTTATAAGTTGAATATGGTTTGATTATTACTGTTGAGTTGTTCTAATCCTTCTATAGCAGAATATTAGATGAACCATATTCCTAAGAGAACATTTCATTATATGTTAGTTATCATTTTATATCAATCACTTCAAAACATAAAAAAGAATTAACTTAGTTTAGGATTAATTTAGATTAATTAGTGAATCTTATGTTTTAAATCTGGATACGACATTGGAGTTTACTACTACGATTTGTGCACTTACAACTTAGTGAAGCGAGGAGTGTATAATCTATGCCTAGACCTTGTTCAGATTCTAATTGTGCATAGTCTACGCCTATATCTTGTTTAGCTTTTATTTCTACCTAGACCTTAGTTCTTTGTATTTTGTGCATAGTGTCCAATAAATCAGTCAACTAAATCACAATCCCATGAAGTTCACATCAAGTATCGAGATCTGAAAGTTGGAACAACTTTTTTTTAAAAATTGAAGACAATATAAAATGCAATTATAAAGTTCAATTGAATGATGTTGTAACTTCTTAAGTTTATTGCAGCCAAATGCATTCCTACATTCTGTATGAATCATGTAAACAATTTCATTTCATGTACAATCATAGCATCCAATGGAGAAACTAGTTTGTGACTTTATATGTCGAATATTCAAATCCATGAGTTATCAAAACAATCTATTTTACAATGGACAATACTATCATCATACAATTTATGCTTAAAGTCAAATGTTACATGTACATCCTCAATTGTACACTCAAGTGGAATCACCTCTTTAAGCCTCTTCTACAAATGTCATTCCACTTAAATTTTAGCATCAATATCAGTCAACAACACTTATGAAAGTTTTCAAAATGCAAATTATGATGCAAAACCTCATAGACCAACAAAAGAAGCAATTTAAGATGTTGGATGAGCTGTCTACCAAGGTGAATGGTCTTCAAACACAATTAAGACTGCTAGAGTTTCAATTTCAATAAGCTAACCTCAAAATTTTGAAAGGGTCAATAAGGATATTGACAGAACAATTAGTGTTGGATTTGGACGCTCAAATGGGTTTTTTCACTTAGTGGCCCACCATGCATGCATGTAAAATGCAGAATGTAGTTTGGTTAACTACTAACTATAGTTTAATTAACTACTCATTGTGATGCACTATAAATAGCATCATGGCAGACTTTAAGATATTAAGTTTGTCGGCATGCAAAAGTGTGTGGGATCTCCATGTGCAATCTGTCCGAGGGTTATTCGTCAATTGCCCAACTCCGATGATATGTTCAGATATTTGGATTGTGAATTAGCGTCCTCTTTTCGTACGTGATTAAGTTTCCCACGACAAGTACGAAAAACACAAGGTGCAAGATACCAGGCCGAAAAATCTAGGCAAGCACTCCCCTCTTGTCTTGCCAGGCAACTCAACCTATGTATTTATATCTAAATTCCCTTGTCTTAGCGGTTCCAATGTCAAGAGTGAGGTGAGAAAGGTCGGTTTTCACCTACTCTGGTCGAGCTTCACTTTGCGAGTTGGGAATGGCCTCATATAAAAGTTAACATAGAAAAGTCTCCGACGATCTGTCATCCTGTGCGAGGTATTTCGTTAGTACCCCTACTTTATTTTTACCAATTCCTACAATTAGTGTAATTTCTAAATTATATAGCCTCGCTTGAAGAGAAGTCCAACATGAAGCTGGTGATTGATAAGCTTATTAAGAAACAACAAATGCAGAATGAATCAATGAAGAAATTATTTGATAAAATTGAAGGCCTAACAACTTGTAATAGAATTATGAAAACATAAATAGTACAACACACATACTCTGTACTTAGGTCCAAGGAGCAAAGTCATGTCATGTCACTTGAAAGTGAAAAACAAATTGGAGGATATGAACTCATAGCAGCTAATCCTTTCATTGAAATTCAAATTATAGGAGATGAAGAGATCAACTTTGGTGATGAAATGAAGAAGGTTGAAAAGAATATTGCAGCTCAACATACAAAAGTCGTTAATAACGAGAACTATGAAGCTGATTTTGAAGCAAAAGCTGGAGCCAATTCCACATATGATTATAACTTTGTGCAATTTCATACTAAGCTTCAAGAAGATCTCAATTAGGCACTTATGGGGCAGCCTATCCTAACATTTCTCTGAAATCATGCAGTGAAGACAAAGCCAAGAAGTTAAAGAAACTTAATGCACAAACCAACAAAACACTCTACTAGATGATGAATGTCAGCCCTCAAGTTACGAGATAAAGAATGCACAGAAGAAACTTGAATTAGTGAATTTGAAGGAAGTTGCCCTATCATTGAAGACGATGTTCATAATCCAAAATTTCAAAAGATGACAGTACTCACACTTCTAAATAGGCAAATCAAGAAATGATTGCTGAAATAAGATCAAGATTCTGAATAATCTCATATCTCATATCAAGAGTAAGAACTTTTAAAGTTAAGAGATTTATTTCAAACTAATACTTTACCTTAAAGTATAGAAGCCATCCACCAAGATCTAAATGCAGAGTTGAAAATGTCTTTTATTTTTCACGAGGAATCCAAAGTTTGTCATGAAGAAAGTAAATTTCACAAAGAGATTCAAATTGAAAAATGAAAAGTAATCACTCAACTCAAGGTTCAAGTTATTTTTTAATAAGTTGAAGATTGAGTGGATCAATCTCTTTAAAATCAAATATGAGCCGAGGAAATTTATATTTGACAGAGAAAAATACTAAAGATTGTTGAAACAGATATCAATTGAAGACTCATCGAGCAGAAGACATATGAGTTTAAATTCACTTGTTATATTATAAGACTATAAACAATGGCGTTTGTTAGGAGGCAATTCAACATAATAATTTTTTTTTATTTTTATGTGTTTTTGCAAGAATCAAGCAAACTAAACTAACTTCTAGTGGCCTCCACATATACTGAATCTGCCCCACATAGCTACCCCCACATAGAAATGAGAGTCACCTGCATTACCGCTTGCCCACACAAATGATGAGAGATATACTTCTACTATCTTGGAACAACATGAGCTAATCCATAGTCTCATTATGTAAGTAAAAAGAATACAAAATACCCATCGATGCATCTAGATACAACTTGCCGCTCAACTTGAGATCATGCACATAATTGAATCTCGATTGTGAGATGAGTCAGATGCCCCTACCTCCTCACCTTCTTCAATCCGAAGACTGAGTCTCTTGTAACTTAACCAACAGTAAGGGCAATGTCGAAATTAAGTTTGGGGGAGCTCAATGATATTTCTTTAAACTCAATTTTCACTATTTCCTAAGAAAATATCATTGTTGGTAAATGCATGAATTTTTTTGCTGATTTCTCAAACAACATATTGGTTTCTTCTAAAAATCTCAACACTTAACCAAGTAGAAAGCATTATTCATGACATTTTTTACCCTTTAGCCTACCGACAAATCTATCTTGAATATTTCTAAGTAAAACATACAAAGCATGTGGCATATCAAACGACTCTCTTCATAACTCCATATGGGATTTTGCACTTGCCCCTACTACATAATGTTGAATTGTGATATGTTACATTGTAGTATAAGAGTAATATGCTACATAGTCATTACATGCTCCACGTTTACACTTCATCTTTTGTGAATCGGAGAATGCTTTTCTATTTTCTTTAATAAGGGTCTTAAGCAAGTATTTTAGGAAAAAAATGTGTGCAAAATTTTGGGCAAATTCTATCCCTCATGAATAACTACTGCTCTGTCCACTCACTTGGGGAAGATAAAAATATGCTGCATGGCACCACTAGCATCCTAATTGGGTATTCAAGAAAGAAAGGAGAGAAACTTGCTAGTAGAATCTTATTTTTCTTTTAAGTTTTCCAATTCACAATTGAGAATGTGCCCGCGAAACAAAAAAAAAAGGTAAAAGAGTTAAGTGCATAAATAAATAAAGTTGATCTTCCCTACATTCGCATATCACTTTTTAATATTGTTGTAGGTTAAAGAAAAGTGCATGTTATGGGGACGATTATGATATTATTCACTTTGCAAGGATGACCCTACTTGGCAACCATTAAGAAACTTGCTTTAGTGGTATTAGTTCATGGGTCAATAGGCTTAATAGTAAATAATGTTTAGGTAGAGGACCGTGGGCTAACAAGACATAGTGTCATTTAATTTATATATAATGTAGTCACATGAACCTGAATTTTTTTTACTATAAGTCCAAAAAATTTGCTTTATATTTGACAGAGAAAAATATTAAAGATTGTTGAAACATATATCAATTGAAGACTCATCAAGCAGAAGACATATGAGTTTAAATTCACTTGTTATATTATAAGACTATAAACAATGGCGTTTGTTGGGAGGCAATTCAACATAATAATCTTTTTTATTTTTATGTGCAAACTAAACTAACTTCTAGTGGCCTCCACATATACTAAATCTGCCCCACATAGCTACCCCCACATAGAAATGAGAGCCACCTGCATTATCGCTTGCCCACACAAATGATGAGAGATATACTTCTACCGTCATGGAACAACATGAGCTAATCCATAGTCTCATTATGTAAGTAAAAAGAATACAAAATACACATCGATGCATCTAGACACAACTTGCCGTTCAACTTGAGATCCTGCACATAATTGAATCTCGACTGTGAGATGAGTCAGATGCCCCTACCTCCTCACCTTCTTCAATCCGAAAACTGAGTCTCTTGTAACTTAACCAACAGTAAGGGCAATGTCGAAATTAAGTTTAGGGGAGCTCAATGATATTTCTCTAAACTCAATTTTCACTATTTCCTAAGAAAATATCATTGTTGGTAAATGCATGAAATTTTTTGTTGATTTCTGAAACAACATATTGTTGTTTCTTCTAAAAATCTCAACACTTAACCAAGTAGAAAACATTATGCGTGACATTTTTTACCCTTTAGCCTACCGACAAATCTGTCTTGAATATTTCTAAAGTAAAACATACAAAGCATGTGACATATCAAACGACTCTCCTCATAACTCCATATGGGATTTTGCACTTGCCCCTATTACATAATGTTGAATTGTGATATGTTACATTGTAGTATAACAGTAATATGCTACATAGTCATTACATGCTCCATGTTTACACTTCATCTTTTGTGAATCGGAGAATGCTTTTCTATTTTCTTTAATAAGGGTCTTAAGCAAGTATTTTAGAAAAAAAATGTGTGAAAAATTTTGGGCAAATTCTATCCCTCATGAATAACTACTGCTCTGTCCACTCACTTGGGGAAGATAAAAATATGCTGCATGGCACCACTAGCATCCTAATTGGGTATTCAAGAAAGAAAGGAGAGAAACTTTCTAGTGGAATCTTATTTTTCTTTTAAGTTTTCCAATTCACAATTGAGAATATGCCTGCGAAACAAAAAAAAAGGCAAAAGAGTTAAGTGCATAAATAAGTAAAGTTGATCTTCCCTACATTCGCATATCACTTTTTAATATTGTTGTAGGTTAAAGGAAAGTACATATTATGGGGACGATTATGATATTATTCACTTTGCAAGGATGACCCTACTTGGCATCCATTAAGGAACTTGTTTTAGTGGTGTTAGTTCATGGGTCAATAGGCTTAAAAGTAAATAATGTTCAGGTAGAGTACCGTGGGCTAACAAGACATGGTGTCATTTAATTTATATATAATGTAGTCACATGAACCTGAATTTTTTTACTATAAGTCCAAAAATTTTGCTTGATTACAAGCAAAATCTTAAGTTTGGGAGAGTTTAATTTTAAAAATTACATATATTTTCTCTTTATGTTTAACATGCATTCCTCTTATATTTTTGTTACATTTTCATACTTGAACACATTGATGCGAGAATTGATAACAATTAAATGCTACCAAGTGTACTAGTCGCATAAGTAATAAAGTGTAAGAGTAGAGTGTCGAACCCACGACGAATTAATTTACTTAACTAAGCAAATTTCAGAGGCTAATAGGAGACAACATGGTTTGGATAAAAGTGTGCAGAAAATAAAATAACAGAAAAGTAAAGACTAAAACTAAATTAATCTAATCTAATATAGTGAGGCATAGGGCTTTGGATGATAAACGAAATTGTAGATAAACTGAAGTGGCCAAATATTACAAGTTAGTTTCTAACGACGGATTAGAATCTACTAAAATTATTGATTTCTGTATAGGATCAATCAACCTATTTTAATTTAAATTAGATTAAGACTATCCCGTCATGGATCATAATCTAATCAAACTTGAGATTAAGATGTATTAAAATGTAGTCTCTAAACTATTATCATCGATTATATACATGGTAATAATCAATAGACTGCACAACTAATATTCCTTCAAGGATCTTACAAGTTGTGACATGCAATACTTGGACTTAAAAGTCAAGAATCAATTCCATAGAAATCATGCAATCAAAAGTAACTACTCTGACAAGGATGATAGCTAACTATAGAAGTCAATCAATCTCTAAAAAAGCATTAATAATAACATGCATATTCGAAAGAAAACTGAACTATAATCGATTATGAAATAAAATTGAACAGTTTGTCTTTATCGATTAAAACTATTATGCAAGTCTTAATTAGAAGGAAGACTAAATTATCTGGATTATAGAAGATAGAAAGATGTATCAATTAAGCATGAGATCATCCCAACATAAAATAGAACAGAGAATACTCTAGGAACATCGATGAACTGCTGCCCGGTCCTCTTCTAGAGTCAATCGTGCAGAAATCTTCTCGACGAGCCTTCTGAATTCTCTCACGTTATTGGCTTTAAAACTCTGGTTGCATGCCCTAGCATGTTCACTTTTGGATGTAGAAGGCCTCTATTTATAGGGGTTCAAGTTTCCATGTGATTGGAGAAGAAACGGAAAACTTTTCCTATTCAAAATAAGGAAAATTCGGAGTTGAATTTGTTATGAAGTTTTGGCCTTGTCAAACTCGGAGATTTGATCCATAATATGTTTCCAAATCATCCTAAGATCATATAATATGTGTAGGAATCCTTGTGCACTTCAAATTCTTCCAAAAATCCGTCTAAAAGTCGAATATGGATTTCATCACGGCCTGTTACGGTGATTTAACGGTCTAAACATAGTTCGAATCGGATTGAAAATAGGTTTTCACGGTCTGTGAGAGGCTTTTCACGGCCTTTACAGTGTGGAAATAGTGAATTTAACGGCTCATGAAGGCCTGGTCACGACCGTGACTCGGGATAGCTTTCTGGGCATGAAAAACACATTTTAACGGCCTGTAAAAAGATTTTACGGATCTGTTTCACGCAATGTTATTAGGACCGGATCGGACAACGAACCGAAAAAGTCTCCATTTCAGGTCGAACCGATCGGTCGGACCGGTTAATAATAAAATATTAAAATTTAATATAATTCATCAAATTATTAAATTATTTATGTAACAAATATATATATAAAAAATTTAGACACCATGAGATAAAATATTACAATAAAATTAAACTATAATATTTTAAAGTATAATAAGTTTAAATCATAAAATAAAATATTATAATCATATTTCTTTAATAAGATAAGATATTTTATAAGAAATGTTAAAATTAAAATTCTCTATTTGCCATTTCTCTCTCTTGTTTCCACTTTCCCGGGTCTCTCCACTTCCCTCGTTTCTCTCACGCAACTCTTTTTTCCAACATCATTATCTCTCTCACGCATCTTTCTCTCTCTTGTTCCCAAGAATCCAACGTCTCTGCACTCACTACTTCTCAACTTCTCTCTCTTTCCCAATGTCTCTCTCTCACACACATCTCTCACGCATCTCCCTACGCGCGCATGCATCTCAGTATCTCACCTCCGATTCTCCCTCTCTCACGTGTCTCTCTCTCTCCCTCCGGTTCAACTAGTTCGCTGTCTAACTCAATTTTTTTCGGTTTTATCCGGTTTTGACCGAGTTTGACCGGTTTAATCCGGTTCAAATGGTAATCCGGTTTTAGTTATCAAATTGAGTCGTGTTGGCAAGCGATTGACGGTCAGACCGGTCGGACCAGCCGGTCCGGTCCGGTCCTGACAACACTGATTTCACGGCCCGTTAAAACTTCTTCACGGCCCGTGACAGCCACTTTCAGCCTTGTGCAGTTTCACTTTTTTTGACTTTCTGGCTCTGTTTTAACTCCGATTTGAACGCGATTTTCTCCTTTGACTTCATAATTCAGTTTTTTTTGCTTCCTAGACAATAAAATACAATATTTTGGTATATTTTTATTTTTGTAAAATTAATGTAATTAAGTCCATAAAATGATGCATGCTATTAGAAAATAATTCTAATTGAGATTAACTGCATTACTAAATATATGTTGTATTTTGCATGTATCACACGTCTTATGATCTGTTTGCAGCTTTTATGATTTTTGCACATTCATGTTTATAGAAATAACGATTTGTCATTCCTGTGATAGTACTATTAGTTTTTCTTATTTTGATATAGAGATCACAACGACCTATGGACGTGAAAGAATGAACTAAATTGAAATGATGATTCTATTTGGAGTGAAGGCAACACATGAGGTCATCCGAGGAGAAACCACCACTTCCTGCCTTAGAAGAATGCAATCGATAGAGGACAAAATTTTGCATTGTCAAATGTGTACAACAAATTGCATATTCCTTTTCTACAAGCATACAAAAATTTTCTTCTTTTCCTCTTTTCTAATTTAGGTGATTATGAACATGGACACTGCTTCATCCCATTTGACATGTAATTAAACAACTAGGTAGGTCTGTAGGGATTTGCTGACAAATTTTATATTTTTTGACATTCTGATTTCTGAATTTATGTTATTTGCGGCAATCGTTTATCTTATTTAATTTGTTTACTATTTCATTGTCAGGTTCGATGTGTGTTGATTTTTGGGAATGTCAAATATGTTCTATTATATGTTTATCTCATGTGTTTTGACCCGAGAGGGTGGTATCTTCCAAATCATTTTTTAAAAGAAGAAAAAACACCGGGGGATCGTCGCCCGGCTCTGCGTCGACCACGATGCGGAGAGGGGGCGGCTGGCGACTACCCTACGCCCCCCTGCGTCGACGACACAGAGGGGGGCGATGACCCCCCTTCGGTGACACTTGTTTTTTTCTTTTTTTATTTATTTTTATATAATATTTTATGTAAAAATGAACTAACACTTAAGGTGAGAGTATAATGGTTTTTTTATAAATGTGAAAAATAAAAAATAATGAAGAAGTCGACGAAATTGTACGAAAGGATCAAATTAAAAAAATCGTGAAAGTGTAGAAATTTAAATAATAAAATTTATAATTTAAAATTAAACGTGGAAAATTGTGATAATTTAAAAATAATCAAAGGAAATAAAAAAAAATTGTTTGCCCACGTTTTCTTTTCACCCCCAAAATACGTCTGCTCGAGGATATCAGGGCACGGTGCAAAAGCGGCAAATCACAAGCCTCGCAACCGCCCACTAGGCTCCACCACTTATCTCGAGCCACGTGGATGTATCAGCCACGTCCGTCGAAGGTTCACCAACTTTAACACGAACAACTTACCGCCTCAAATCCCAATCAGGAAAAAAAAAAAGAACAACTCACCGCCTCAACGCCACGATAAATAACCTCCCCCTCCTCGTAATTGAATCCACGCCTCTATGCCTCCGTTTTCTAGGGCCGGCTGAAGCCTCTGCGCCGATCCGACGCATACCTTTTAAGTTTCTCTCTTTCAACTCCAAAGTTGTTGCGTTTCGTATGATTTTTTAGATTTCTTCTCATCATCGATCTATTTCGACATGATCGCGTCATGGTGGATCTGTAAGTTTCTCTCTTCCATTGCATGCTTGTTTTAGGTTTGGATTTTGCTGTTGGATATTTGCATCCCGTTCAATTGACAGGATCGATAAAAGCGGAGTTTAATCCGATGCGTGCCTTTAAATCTTTATTATTAAGATTCAACTCCAAAGTTTTGGTGCGTTTCGTAAGCTTATTTAGATTTCTTCAGATCAATGATCTACTTTGGCATGATAAGTTTTCTCTCTTTCATTGCATATACTTGTTTTGGTTTTGGTTTGGGTTTTGTTTTTTTTTCTTTTCCTTTCATTCGTTTTCTGTTGGATCCCTGCATCTGTATCAATTGACAGGATCGATATAAAGAGGAGTTTGATCTCCAGATCAGCGAGCCGGCTGCGCTGACGACTCAGACATAATGATGGGGTTGCTTCCACGGCGGATCCTTCTATGAGGCCAAAGGCATGGCATGGAGTTTTGATACGTAGGTTGATGTGTAGGAATTGATTAGAGGTCATTGCTCTAATTATGCATGGTAATGTTTGCATAATGCTGATGTTTGTTATTGTGGCCTTTGCCATGTTGGGTGCGCTCGCATGGCAGGCCGAGAAACCTAATAAAATCATATTTTTTTGGTGTTGGAGGGAGTAAGCACGGGGCATTATTTTTTAGCCCCGGGTGCTCCTTCCTCTGTGTGGTCCGTGTGTTCTCTGTGTTTTCTTTGTGCTTCTCTTTTGTTGTTTTAAACTTAGGACATAGGACGAGGGGAACAACGCCGTTCATCGCCCGAGGTACAACTTCCAATTTAGTTTCTTCTGCATTTAACTTAGCGATCAGACTCCATGATGACATGATACACTTAGAAAAATTATGAATTATTCTTTCACTCATACCCAAGAGGTACACATAAGAGACCACATTATGAATTGTTCATCCCCAGGAGGGACACATTAGGGACCATATTTAATTTAGGGATCATGCAATTTCATATTCCATCCATGAGCACTTTGCTGTGTTCTGGCATCCCATGTTTCAAATACGAGTGCACAATTTTGAAGGTCATATTTTGATTGAAATATGTAAGAGCTGTACTAGTTTACAACAACAACAAAAAAGCCTTATCCCACTAGGTGGGGTCGGCTACATGGATCATACGACGCTATATTCGTTGATCCATGTTCATGAGATTCGACAGGGTTTTACGCTGGCTGTCGGGGCCTAACACAACCCTCCTCCTTTATTCGGGCTTGGGACCGGCTATAAAACATAGGCGGAGTTAAGAGCTGTACTAGTTTAATCAAAATATTTTTGTAATCTCATGCAAATGTTGAACTTCAATTATAGGACTTTCTCACGGTTATATCTTCAGTTTTTTCGTGTAATCTCAGGCAGAAAATTTTTGTAATTAAGTTCAATTTTTTACTGAATTTCTTACTTTTTATCTGTGATGATTGTCCTCCCTCATCTAGCTACTCACATTGGAACATTACAAGGAACGAATTCCAGAAAGGAATATATCACCAGTTTTCACATTAAAATTTGTATACATTTATATTATACGTCTTGTAGAGCATCATCTAATTTCAGAATGTGGCAATGTGCCACCTTGATCAGCATGTGATGCAATTGATGTGACACCATTCTGTATAACACACCATGCCACCGAGTGAACCAAGTCCTTGAGCCATGTGTTGGCTTAATGGTATATTTGCAAGGTCATGTTTGTTGAATTCTGTCATATTGTGTCAATATTAACTTTGTTGCAAGGAAAATTTGGTGATTTTGTTAGTTTGCTTTAAGTGGATCTATGTAAAGCATCAGCTGGAGGACACGGGAGCCTGTACAAAATGTCAGTGAATCTGTCCTGTTTCTTCTACTTGGACGGCATTGGAGGATAGAGATGTTATGGGAGCTTTGGCGGCATCCACGACTTCATGTTTACCGGAGTCCGTGAATGTGATTTCAAGGTTCTCAAGTCAGTTCTCAGATGTCATTGGAGTCTTTCTGCTATGCCAGTTGATAGCCAAGTTGTTTCCGGGTTCTTACATCACAAATGTTTGAAAGGAGGACGTGAAACTGTTATTTCTGTTATCAGATATCTTTGAAAGAAGGTGCGCAACTGCTAGTTCCTAAAAGAAGGCTTGAAGCAGATCTTGTATGTCAATGGTAACCATCGGATTTTTTATGTGTAGCCTGAATGAAGGCTCATTTTGTAGGCAATTCTTCACTATTTTTCTTGCTGCTTGCACCTTCAATAAAGCATCAATGTTCAGAATCCATTTAGCCTGGAAGTATCGCAACTCAGTTGCATGAGAACATGGACAAGTTTGGTCGCCTGCAGTTTCAAATTGTTCTCCCAGTTTAGTATGTTTTAAGAAGGCATGATTGTTGTCTCTTAGTATTTCATCCGTTTTGTTCTCGCGGCTTATTAAGTTGTGTTAGTAGTTGTAAGGCTTGCTTGGTTTCTCCAGTTTTTTCATAATGGTGAGTTAATACATTGGTCGTTCTTGGGGATCGTCCAGTAACGTGGTATGTGATCTTTCACTATTATTGTTATTTTCTTGCTAATCCTGTCTTTGATAACATTTAGTTGCATGCTCAGTCTTCATGGATAGTTGAGTTCACTGTTCTTATGTGCCGGCAATTTGTTGTTAACCACCTCTCAAAAAAGTGTTGCTTCCCTCCCGTTCTTTGTTTGGCAGCAGAAATTATTAAGATCGAAGGTCTTGCTTCATGTCTCCCTCAAACAAAAGAAAAAAAAAACTTGGTGCGGGATCAAGTAATCAGGCGCGGAACCGGGTTTTTTTTGTAACTAAAAATGGTATTATTTTTCTATATGTTTCGTACTCGTATTAATAAAAAATAATTTTTTTATTATTAAAAAAAATAAAAGTAAGGTTGTAAAACACCTTTAGAACTAGAATGTCTCAGTCAACTGTCCATTAAGTTTGTTGGCACACTCATTTATGCAGAATAACATTTGAGTAACATCATCAGAACAAAATTGTTCTTTATATTTCCTTCTCACTTTGATAACATTTTAGTTTTTTAACCAAACAGCCCCAGTATATATAAGCAAATGTCTATTATTAGAAACACTGATATTTGTTTTGTAATAATTATGCATGTTGTTACACTCTTATGGTAATTATTGCAGCCGTTTCTAAATTGTTCCACTAAAGTTCGGTGTTTGTATTAAGGCTTGTGCACCTTAAATTTTATAAACAGGATTATTTGATATGTTACTGTTATATTTTTATTCTGGGTAACCGATATGTTAGTACATAATAATGTTGCATATCTCTTAGTAATATTATAGTTTTAATTCATTCGAAGCTTTTATATCATAAATATTTTTGCCTAGTTATTGTTACTGTACATAGCACCAACTGGGATAGCACCAACTGGGTGAATTTAGTAGTATATTTGCTGTATTTGGCTTGACGTCGACTGCTCTGGCCGTGGCTTATTTTGTTATATTTGTATATATTTTGCCAAGTATAGTTCCTATATAATTAGACGTCGGCGGACTCGCAAATTTTTTCCTATTATGATACTGAATTTTTCATGTCTTCTCGGATTCTTTTTTTTTTTTTTTTTGTTGTTGTAGTAGTGCAGAAAGTTTCAGTCTTTATTTATTTATTTTTTGCAGCAAATTTTGATTCAACCTTCTGCAACTCATCATTGGTATGTATCATAGATCTCTAAGCTCTAAAAATGGCAAGAGCACCCAGAATTGTCTGGGGGGTTGATGGTTCGAATCCATCAAGATCTGTTATCCACGCAGTTATTCATTCTGTGAGTTATATCTTTGATCGTTTTGGTGCAAGGAGTCTACGAACCACTTAAATAAGATGAGGTCTTGTAGTAGTGTTAGTGTGTTAAATAGTCGTGAAGAAAAGAAATGTGAACATCATAACGTAGCTAGAGCAAAAAAACACGGGTCTGCAGGGTCCATAAAAGAAATGTGAACATCATATTTATTTGGTGAATGAAATTCGACATTTTTCAATTAAGCAAGGTCCATAAAATTCTATTACATGATATTCTTATTACAATAAAAGATTTTAACAGTAAAAATAATCAGGTAGTTTTTCTTATTTTTTTTAATGATTTTCATGTTAAAAATAAAGATAAAATAGATATTTCACAATTATTTTAAAATAATAGAATTGCAATTTGTAAATTTAAATTATGGTGTTAGCCAATTCTTTAAAATCATTAAGACATATAAATTGTATCAAAATTTAGATCTTTTTTCTCTCAAAAATTTAATTAAGTGAAATCATATAGTTATTTATTAATTCCATTGGGTCAAAGTCTGGAAGAAAGAATTGTTTTTTAGTACCTTTTGTAATAATTGACAAAATTTGTTTGAAATGTTGTAGTTTTAAATTGTTGACCAAAATTATTTGTATTTTTAAATTTAAAAATATCTCTAAAAAGATGGTAATGTGCCTCGCAGGTTAAATCTTCTGTTGAATTTAGCGGAATAACAAATATAAAATGAGCTATGAGCTATTCAACCTTCTAGTAATAAAAATGCAATGTCGCTTGATGCAATAATTAATACAACATTTACTGTTGATATTATTCTAGATGATAAAGTTTTTCAAAGAAAGCTTTCATTATTTTATCATAAATTATTTTTTGTTCATTCCTTAAATATCTAATAGTTGTTCTTTCCAAAAAGATTTTTTTTTATTATAATGCAATTCATCAAGAATTGATCTGTTTTAAAAATCAACTAAATTTCCATCGTAAATAAATTTGGCATTGTTGATAGCCTTGAAAACTCTTAGTTCAACTTCTAAGAAAATTTCAAGTTTTTGTAAATGGCTTTTCATTTATTTATTTGTTAGCTCTACATCTAGTGAAAATATAAAATTAGAAAAAACGAAACTAATTCACAAAATGCAATCTATATAACATTAAGGAATAATTATGTTGAGCAAAAAAAATGAAGAAATAGTATAATTTTTTGTACCTCGAGTATTCAATATTTTTTTTATTTTGTAAACTTTTTCATGTTGTGACATGGATTTACGATAATAATAATATAACAAATAATTGTATAAAATGTGAAAAACTTCTCTTTTAAGGAATTTGCATATTCTTTGTCACGGTCTAATAAGCTTATTGCATAACATGCTTCTTTAAAAAGTTTGGTAAACACATTTTTTAATTTTTTGATATTGTATTAGCATGTTGAATTTTTAGTTATATTTAACAAAAGTCTTAAATAATATAGTTCACATGTACCCGGTGCAACAAAAAAGCCATCCCAATTGAACATCTATTATTTTTTTGTTCTCTCATATTTTTAATTTTTTATTGAATACAAAATGTGAAGAAAATTTTGCATTCATTAGTTCTCTTGCTTCAAGTATAGTTTATTTGTCTCAAACTAATGTAAAAATATTATTCTTTTACATTTATTTGCATGACTTTAATATAATCAATATACTATTGACATAATTTAATTTTGTTTTCTCCCTTAAATTATAACTCATACATTGATTTTACTCTTCCATTTAGATATTGGTTGTATATATGAATATCCCCTTATAGGCAAGTTCTTGGTAAAACTTCCCCATTTTTTTCTCTCTCCTTCTTCCCTCTCTTCCTTCGCCTGCTTTCTCACCACCACCGCCCCCATCGTCTATGTCGCTGCTGCTGCCACCCCATGGCCAATAAGATCATATCTTTAAGCTTCAGGATCTTTCGTGTCGTGCGCATGCGATGGTGCAGAGGGAGAGGATCATGAGCTGGTTGTCGAATGTGATCAGTGCTCGGGAAGCCCGAATGTGGTCCTTCACCTCGCGGTCGAGGCAGCAAAGAGTATCCTCATTGAGTGGAACTTCGCCACCGCCGCCACTGTTGGAGGAATGAAGGATGGAGCAGTAGGTGGAAAGGAGGGAGGAGAGGTTGCGAGAGAGTTTGGCAAAGATGCGGACCTATTGGGATGTCTCAAGCTTGAGCTTTCGAGCGTAGGAGGCATATACCGCTTGAGCCCGGCGTGATCGTTGGCCTGTTTCCGAATTAGCATCGTCCGCTGCCGGAGAGGGTCCGAAGACTTCAAGGCCAACATGGATCGTGTGTCGAGCCACTCCACCAGCGACGAGATTTCCTTCGGGGACGACACTGCCGTCGGGAAAAAAGCATTCGAAGGGGAGGAAGAGGAGGATAGCGGCGACGAGGAGAGGGCGAGGGGTGGAGAGGACAGCGGCGCGGTTGCGAGCGACGAAGGAGGCCGAGGAGCGGCTGTCCAAGTTCTGGTGTCCAAATTTTACATCAAGAATTTCATCCAAATGCTACAGAAGAACTTTTTCCCCAATCCAAACAGAGCCATAAAGAAGTAAAAGTTAAGAGGAACAAATGTGGCTGGAAGAGCATAGGGTATGTCATATGACAATATTCTTCATACATAATCTAATAAGGGATTTTATAAATTTATGATTTTAGTAGAATCCAACAAAGTTATATTTAATCTCAAACTTAGCTTAAAATCAATATCATAATTCTATTTAAGAAAAAGATAATAAATATTGTTTAAATATGGATGAATTTTATTATGAATAAAATACAAAATTTCTTTGTTAATTAGAGATCTTTAATTTTTAGTACAATATTATACAAAGTATCAAAAACTTTTTGAATCTGTCTAGGAATTGAATAACTTTTAATACAAATAAGATTATCATTAATTTAATTTAATTTAATTTAATCACCATATATTGTAATATTAATTTTATAATATAAAAAATAAATATAGCCTAATTTATTTTTATTATTTTACAGTTATTCAATCAGTACATTTATCACAAATTTTATTGAATCTATAATTAAAATCGCTTTGCTTTATTTATCAATATTTAACTGTTAGATCAGCAAACTAATCGATATTTGCTAATTAAAGATATTAATCTTCTAGTTAATAAGGACTTCACACATCTATTTCTACCATTTATCTGAAACCACGTGGAAGTCGGTGGAAGGTTCCACCAAAAGGCTTGTCGCCTAACCACCATGAATATAAAGCAGCCCCCTTCCCCTTGTCTTTGATTCAACCCAGCCTCTCTTCCTCCCTCTTTTAGGCCTGACAGAGTCCTCTGCGCATCCCCTCCCATCTTCTAGCTTTCTCCGAACCGATGATGCCTCTACCTCTTGAAATTTTATTGGATTCCTCTCCAAAGTTTTAGTGCGTTTCACAAGATTTCTCAACTTTCTTGTAACAACTGGCAAATTTGGCCAAAAACATGGAAAGATCAAACATGGAAAGGGATTTGAATTCAAAAAAGGAAACAATGAACTCCAAATCGGGAGAGAGATTTCCTTCCCCGATTCATCTCCCCCAATTCTTCTTCTGATTTGGCCAATGTGGGGCTATAAGAGGGCACGAGGAGAAGCCCTCGCACCCCCTTGGCTCTCCTCCGATCGGTCGCCGCCACCGTCTTCTCATCTTTCTCTGTTCCGGCAAACCGCGCGCACACGCAGGGCGACAAGGGCGATCCGGCAGACATCCGATGCCCAGCAGCCTCCCTCGATGCGCCTGTGAAGGTCGGTCGCATCTCCTCGTTGGCCAAGATCGATCGGGATCGGAGAAGACGATGAAAGAACCGCTGGCGAATAAAAAATGATCGGAAAGGTACTCTAGAAGTTCAAATCCCCATAGGCTCTGAAACGTTAATCGTCTGATGCGTGTAATGGTTCCATATTGATCTAGAACCTTTAAACTTCATTTTTCGTATTTGGACCATCGTGATCCGACTGCCGGAGGATGGCCGGAAGAGAGGAAGAAGACGGGCGCAGGTCCACGCCCTGTCTTGACCGAGCGACGACACGACCATGCCATGTGAGTGGCACGGGCGTGCCAGGTGGATGGCATGGGCGTGCCCCCATTACGAAGACGGTCGACCGATTCGACGGGACGGTCGACCGGCTTGGTAGTTAGTCGTACGACGACTGAATTAGTCAGGGCACATGCGTGCCAGAGAAGTGGCACGGCCGTGATGTCGTGGGCACGAGCATGCCAGCAGAGTGGCAAGACCGTGACAATGACATCACGCCAGAGAACGGTCGAACGATGATGGCACGAGCGTGCCAGATGGCACGGCCGTGACATCAAAATTCTAGGCCGATTTTTAATGCGCAAGAGCGCTGACCCGGCCCGAGTCGGATCCCAACTCGGCCCGTTCCTTGCGCATTGACCCTTGACAAAGATCCGGCCCGGGTATCCCAACTCGGCTCGTTCCTTGTGCATTGACCCTCGACAAAGATCCGGCCCGGGTTCCCTTTAACCGGCCCGGGTCCTGTTGAATAGAACAAAGTTATCCTTTTGGATGGGCCGATCTTTCACATTTGGGCCCCGCTTTCGATAGGCCTCTCGAGGCCATGTCTGACATTGTAAAGACTCTAATGAGTCCTTTCCACCTTGAAGGACGGGTCGAGATTAAAAATAAAGGACAAAGAAATATGGCATAATTTAATTGCCACAGAGAAAAGGGATCAGACTCTAACCTTTCTCTGATCTATGATTTTTAAACTTCATAGATAGTAAACAAGTTAGGCAAAGAAAAGATAAAAACCATGTGATTACTATGTGCCGCCAAAAGTAAAGATCATTATCATTGTTTAAAGAGGAGGGGCAGATAGTTGAGCTGAGGAGATAGTGAACCTACGAGTCCTTAACGATCATTGCTCCTAAGGTACAAGTCATCTCCCACTTGTATTTCGAAAAGGATATGCATTGGTATTACACATTCCCTATTATGAGAAATTTTGGCTTTACGAGATATTATAGAGGCAACAAACTTCAAGGACTGTATAGTTAAAATAAAAGATGTAGTACAACTCATGGTAAAGCAAAGCATAGTAAAACATTGTATGGTAATGTGCAGAGTATGGCATTGTAAAGACAAAACATTGTCATAGTATATAATAGAGCATGAACATAGTAAAAAATAAAGTATAGACCTGATAAAAAATGATCCATTGTCATTGTATAACTAAAGTATTGGTTATGACAGAAAAGAAAAGATCAATTGTTCATTGTAAAGTATGCTATCTTATTGCTTATTCATTGTTGATTCAAGCATGATTTGATTATCATTTTTAAGCCTATCATTCTATTGTATTGGACGTTTTCGCTCACGAGTATTCTATGCCCCTGCATCGAAATTTTGCAAGTGAGAATCCTGCTTAGGGAGGATCGATGGAGGACGCAAAGCTTAAAAATTGCTGCACATGACTCATTGAGCTCTATAGTGTCATTTCTGTTTATTTGCATTAGTTGGACAATTCATCCGATTTCGGATGGATAATTGGGTCTTTACCTTGTAATTGGATATCAGGTCATTTGCTTGGATCTGTTGGACATAGTTGTCATTTCCTTTTCTCATGTGGTTTGCATTAGATGTTGGTGTCTTTTGACATTCTGACATTTCCTTTGTACGTAATAAAGTCTTTGTTTAGTTTATTATTATATTCATTGCCGCTTATTGCATTTGTTGAATGATCAAAGTCATATTATGGTCTAGAGCATAGTACGTAGTGTCGTGTCCCCGGGGTCAACCTGACTGCCTACATGGCAGAGGGCTGATTTTGGGGGCGTCACATTTCTTCTGATCAGTTGATTTGTTTTAACATGATCGTATGACTATGGTTATGCAAGTTTCTCTCGTTTCTTGCATGCTTGTTTTGGTTTTGTATTTTCCATTTTCTTTCCTTCTTTCTTATTGGAATCCTGTATTTGCATGAATTTACAAGAACGATCAACATTGGAGTTTGATTAGTTGATCCACAAGCCCACTGTCGTCGACCCAAACACAATGAATGGGGGATTGCTTCCTTGTCGGATCTTGCTCTGAGACGAAAGGCCATGGCATGGAGTTTTGATGTGTAGAGATTAATTAGAGGTTATTGCCCTAATTATTTATGATGAAGCCTTTTGGGGTTAAGGTAATGTTTGCACAAACGCTGATTATCTGCTTGTTAATGTGGCCTTTTTCATGTTGGGTGCGCTCGCATGGCAGGCCAAAATATCCTAATGAAAGCATTCTTTTTTTGGTGTTGGGGGGAGTACGCACGTGACACGATTTTTAGGTCGGAATTCTCCTTTCTGTGTGGGCGTGTGTTCTTCTTTGTGTTTCTCTTTCATTTTTTGAAACACTATGTGAGTACAACATTAGGACGAGAAGAGTACACGTTCCTCATCATCGCACAAGTCAATCAGAGGTAACTTATGCCAATTTAATTTTCGTACTTAGTTGTTAACTTGGCAATCAAACTCCATGTCAAGCTCCAATCACCAAAAAAGAACTATTCTTTCACTCGTCCCCGATGGTCCATCCATGAAGAGGAACACATTAGGTCATATTTAATTGAGAGATAATGTGATTTCATAGTCCATCAATGAACATTTTGATGTCTTCTAACAAATGATATCACATCCACAACTAAACAACTTTGAAGGTTAAATTTGGTTGAAATATACAAATGTTGTGCTTCATATCACCAGTTGAAGATTCATATTCTATATTTTGATAAGTTTTAACTTCTTAATGTGAAACCAGGCAAGATATTTTAGCAAACCATTTTTGATAAGTGGATGATCTATGGTGGTGGTCCTCCATCATCTAGCTGCTCACATTTGGAAATTATAAGGAACGAACTATAATACTAAAAACTTTGTATACTATTTTTTGAACTTTCAAATTGATATACATTTATATGATCCCATGGTATTTTGAACTTTTCCTTGTGAGCAATTAGTCCAAATTCCTCAACACATACTCCAATTGCATATCCACCCTAAAATTTTCTCTAAAAATTAAAATGTGTCACATGATTACCTTAATCATCATATGTTGTGATTGATGTAACAACTTCCATTATAACTAGGATACTCCTGAGTGAATCAAGTCAGACTGCAATTTGTGCATTTTTCTTCATCTTATTCCCTTGGGTTGATAGCTTATTTGCACATCCTGACAAGTTTGATGAATTTTGACATATTAAATTCGTTGTAAAGAACATTTCATATGGAAGTGGATTGTATCTAAAACATTAGATCGAGGATATGTTAGCTTGCACGAGAGATTTGTTGTTGAATTTTTCATATTTCTTTCATAGTGGCTCTATCTTAAGTATTCATGCATCATAAACATGCATTGCATATTATTATTATTATTATTATTATTATTATTATTATTATTATTATTATTATTATTATTATTATTATTATTATTTAGAAAGTGAAATAGCATCATTATTTGTAGTAAACCATCAAGCTACAAGTGAAAGGAGAAAAATCTAGTAAACTTTGTTGAAAGGATAAAGTATAAGGTGAGCAGATAAATTTATAACATAGAAAAATAATATTATTACTTGTTTTATTTATGGTATTATTTCAATAAAATATTATTATAAGTATTATTATTTAAACATATCTTGAGCTATGAAAAATATTTATTTTGTGTTTCAATAATTTCATATGAAATGAAGTAAACTCTTATATCAAAATGTTTTAGGAAATAATGCTTGTGATGTAAAAATAATAAATTGATGTTGATATGTGATTATGACATGTGTATGTTGATATTGCTAAACTTCATGTATTCATTCATCATACTGGTTGAAAAAGGTCTTTAGGATCGCATTCGATATATATGATACCATTAGGGTATATATCGAGTGTCTTTGCCCTTTAGAGGTTTCTATGTGTGTACGTATGGACCCATGTTATACTCTATATGTCCGAAAGTCATGATGTGAAGCTTTTCTTAATTGTATGATACATGATAATGGATGGATACATATTGATTCAAGTTATACTCTACGTATCTGATAATTATGATTGTGGAATTTTATTTAATTGTATAATAAATGATCTTAGAGGGATACGTATTTACTCATGTTGAGTATGTGCAATTACACATGTGTAGAGTTTAATTACGGATATAATGATATCTTGAGTTATTTTTATTTATGTGAAAGTTTATATGATTTGACAACTTATATTATATGTGTCTTGCTTTAAATGCTTTCTCATATAGAAAATATGGTTTTTCGAATGTTATATGCACTTGTATTGTTCTTCTATATTGTACTTTTATTTCACTCATTGAGCAAATTATTGTTGCTCATATTATATTGTCGAATTTTTTAAATAATTCTAAATTCTCAAGTTAAGTCGACTCGAAACTTGCTTTTGATGCATATAGATGTGGCGCTTTTTTCACCTTAATTTCTAAAAGCATGCATGTAAAAGATAAACATAAGCGTCATAATAGAGTTGATTTGAAACTTTTTATAAGATGGTATGAAACCTGATCATATGGGGTATGACATATGAGTTGGTGTGTGAAGAACATTGACAATATATGAATGACATGGTATATATTTTTCGATTAAACTTGGATGAGTATATATATGCACAATATATTAGCAAATATCATAAGACAGTTAAGGGAGGAGATTTTACTGATTTTTAAATTATTAAATAATATTAAAGATAATAATAATTATGATTAGAATTTAGTTATGGAGTTGGGTGTGAAGATTAATCCAAGGACGGTTTTTGAAAAAAAAAATACATGTTCTCTTTTCAATTGAATAAATACAAAAGTTTTTTTTTAAAAAAATCTGAGGTTAAATAGGAGAAAAAAAAATCCTTTTTTATACTCGGAACTCTCGTTATTTAGGATTATTAGTATTTGATTAATTTGGAATTGCAATAAAGAGAGAAGTGGTTTCAAGCAAGGTTGTAAGACCCGACCCGGCTCGGTCGGTTGGACTGGTGTTCGGCCAATAAAAAGGGCCATGGGTCGACTCAAACTCGGATAGCCCTTTGACCCGTGTTAAATCGATCTGGTCAAAATCCGGGTTTGATCGCTTGACCCGCCGGGTTCTCGCGACCCGGCTGGCCGGTTTATTTTTTCAAAACAAAAATGTTCACATTTTGGCAAACTAGGGTCAGCTCGATTCTTCTATAGTGCACAATCGTGAGTCACTACAGTGCCGCCACACACATAGAGTCATAAACGATCTCTTCCAATCCTTCGACGGCGCTGCGGCTGTTCGATGATGACGGCAGTGGCACAGATCTGGTGGTCAGACTTCGGCAACCACTACATATCTGGTGCAGGCAGCACGCATTTCACTCGCGACCGACGATCTCCTCGGACGGCACTACGACTATTCAATGACGACAGCAGTGGCGTTGCAGATCTGGTGGCTCAGACTTCGGTGACCACTACAAATCTAGTTTAGGCAGCATGCATTTCGCTCGCGACTGACAATCCCCTTTGGTGACCGCTGCGGCGTTGCCTTCGAGTTTGATCCTCCGGCGATCAACAGCGGTGAGTTTCATCCATTCTCAGTTGCTTCTTAGTTCTTGGATCCATTTTGTGTTCTTGTCGATCAGTTGGGTAGAGGCACGACTACCCGCTCCAACCTCCGGGACAAGTTGTAATGCCCAACTCCCCGCTAGGTGCCACAAGGGGGTGAAACCATAAAGCAAATGTTTAAATTTAAATTCAAATCTTCAACAGAAAAAGGCAGCGTTTGAAATAAGCTAAGTCTGAAAATTTTCAAAAAATTTGGCATGATGTATGCGTAAATTCGTCCATACGTCATATGCAACATTTCATATGATTCATCACAAGCATTTCAATTTCAAAAGTTTAACCATCATAGGCAATTATAAGATCATTCTGACAATTTGTAGTAAACTCAAGTCAAATCATTAAATCACAAGCTCACCCCAAAATCAAAAAACTATGAGCCAGATGTTCTTAAATCATATATCATGAGAGTTCATCACTCTACACTATTAATCTAATAACTCCAAACCATTCACAACATTCTTCCAGTTAATAATTCGTATAAGTAGCGAATGAAATACAAAAGTAACCAAAAGTCACGATCACGACTCTCGCACATGGTCAATCCCTAGTTCCCTTACGATGTCTTATTTCATGTCAAGCAAATAAGACTTTCATTCAATACCTACAAAAAAATAGATAAGAGGGGTGAGCATCTACAAGCTTAGCGAGTAATGAAAATATATAAATCTTTAAAAATCAGAAAACAACTTCTTGCGAGAATCAATATAACTCAAATGAAAATGATCCACATGCTTGTCATGTATGCAAAAAGGTTTATTTTTATGTTCTACCATCTTACACAGTCATAATTCATGGGTCATGCATGCGTATTTGCTGCTCGGGTCATATTTCATGCCAAGAGTTAAATGTTACTATCTCCCCTCCAGGCCCTATTTCATGCCAAGTAATATATATATATATATATATATATATATATATATATATATTGTCAAGAGCTATAACATCCGTTGCTTAGGTCCTATTTCATGTCAAGAGCATTACTGCCCCCATATGGTCATCTCGGTGTTGATCAGACATTCAAGGTAAGTCAAACAAAAATCGTTTTAACATGCAATGCGTGAATGCAATTTAACACATATCTAAGTGCACCATAATTAGTGACATTTTCAATACGTAAAAGATCTCGCTCATAAAACCAACATCATAAACCCATATCATTTATAATTCATCATCGTAGTAAGATAACATATCAACAATCATTTCGAGGGCATACTGAGGCATTAACATACATAAAAGCATTACACACATCAAATCAAATAAAGTCCATTCCATATCGGCATGGAAAAGGAACATGTAATTGCCCGAAGGTCGACGTTATTATCTTATGGATAAATCCACTCACCTTAGATTACGTCGAGTCTCAACTACCTTCCGTCCGAATTCGCTCAAAGGAGAGAAGTACCTATTACATTCATTTAAACCTTACTTAGAAATATAAACTTATTATTTAGGACATTTATCACTTCTAGTTATCATTTGTCTTTTAGCTCATTAATCACTCCATAATAGTCCTTTAGTGACATCTTGGTGCTTAGAATTAGAATTTATAATTCTCTTATCTAACTTCATAATTTAATGCATTATAATAATCATATAAACTAATTTTCATAAATTGATCCTCATTATAGATTTTTAAAATTCTTACCAATAGGGAAAAAAATCGCCAACTAATAGCATCCTACTCAAATCCCCAACGGACAACCACTTAACATATCCTATTAACCATATAACAATTCGAATTAAACACTACTAATTCTTATCAATTTATAAAATTAAATCTTATGAATGGTTACAGCTACCAATCATATCCTTACCACAATAAACAAAGCCCCCCACTCTCGAAAATCGAAACCACATCTGCCGAATGTCGAACACTACCGGCCACCTTCTTCATTAGTAGCATGATAAAATTAATTAAAATTAGTTTCATATCTGAAATCAAATTTACTATCCATTTTCATTCACTTACCAATGCACTCTAAGGATGAGTCGTCAGAAATATCAACGATGATAGGTATCCGAAGTCGATGAACATACACGTAATTTATTATTAAAATGTGATTTTAAAAAATGGTAGAATTTTAAAAAATAAAGTCCTAATAATTGTTCCTATATGTCAAAACATTCTAAAATGATTATTTTAATAAAATTTAAGTAGTGTTTCAGTTAGGTAAAACGTAAACACAAAATCAAAGAATATGTAAAATCACGACTTTTGTTCTTCGAACAAAATTTTAGATTGTGATTCATTGATTATGTATTTTAATAAACATGCTTTGGGGGTACTTTCTTATTTACATGTCATGTCTTAAGTAAATGAATAAATAATAAATAATAGAAAAAAGTGAAACCTTCTCTTGCCCTTTTTCACCACCCGTATCCGAACACCAAAGAAGAGAGAAACACCCACTACTTTTTGGGGGAAAATTGGAGAAAGAGAAAAGAATTAGGATTTTCAGCTCATGGCAAGTTCTTACTTATTCTCTTTTTTATTTTAATTACATAATTTCCTAAATTAGGTTCTTCTGAGCTTTTCTCTGTGTCCCTTCTTTGATTTTAGTTAACTATGAGGTAAAACCTAAGTTGTTCAAGAGAAAGAGTAAACCCTAAGTATGGTTAAGCTATTCTTGAAACTTTAGTTACAACTTTGCATACCTTCGGGTGGCCCAAAAATTATGAAATTTACTTATATAGATTCCTGTTGGGTCTAATTTTATTGAGCTATGGAATCAAGTTAATTATAAGTATGTAGGAAAACTTAGTTATGTTATCATCATTAAGATGCTACCATTCTGTCTATCGAATTTTTTATCCGATTTTGTAAATTAGATATTAAATAAAATATGTTGTAGAATTATCTGATTATTTAGGGTAAGAATTATACATATGTTACATTTCATTTACAATTGGAATTGTTTGAAAAGGATATGTCTATTGAAACTTATAAATGGTTAACTGAATCTTACTTAGACTGCCAGATTGAAACTTAGGGAAGATTATTCTAGTATTTGTTAAATTTATTCTGCTTAGTTCAAAAGGATATAAATCCAAGGAATTTTATGAGCTACACTCTATGAAGTTTAATTTTATAAAAAAATTGAAAGTGCTAGAATATGAATTGTATAAATAATAAGTAAGGTCACTCAGTCTGTTAGAACATAAAAATAATATAAAAGTTAGGTTTAATATTGATGTTTATGAGAATGAACCATAATGAAATTAAAAATGAAACTTGTCAAGATTAAGCTTTATATAATATGGAACTAAGCAAAATTGAAATGATGAAATTTTATTATGAATATTAAAAGATATGAATTTTCTTTACGAAGTAAATCTGTCATAATATAATACCATCTATTGTGATAAATAACTATTTAGGTCATGAGAGTAAATGCATAAGTGTCATGTAGCTTTTGTAATTATTTATGTTCATGTATGATATATTATTGTTCAAAACATAGTAGTAATATGATCCTATTCATTATTGTTGTAGGAGAAGAAGAGTAAAGTAGGAGAAAGAAAAAGAAAAAAATTATTAGCACTTATATGTAAGTTGATTTCTTCTATTCTATGTATTCACCTAATATAAATTCAGTGTAACATTGGTTGTTATACGTATTGGATTGTCTTTCGTTCTTATGAAAAATATATTTGAATGATTGATTGATTAGTTGTGTATTTGAAAAGAATATGTGATATGCTATGAATTGATCTTGATCAATGAAATAATATTCTTTCTATTTGAAATACTATTTGATATGATTAATCTTCTGACATTTGATATACATTTGTTATATGATGCGTCATTTTCGTCTGTATGTATCATGCGTTTGTATGTATGGTGGCTGGAGTTAAAAGTTATATCATGATGGAAGCCCAATTTAGAATCCAATTCATCATTTTATTCCCTTAAAATTGAATGAGGTAAATTGAAGCTAAGTGTCATACAGAACTAAATGTTGGTGGAAGCTATATCTAGAATTCGTAGGGCCACCTATTGTTATTTAATATGTTCCTCGAAAGGAATAAGGTATAACAGAGCTAAGAGTCATCCAGAGGTAAGGCTATATTGTGAGAAGTCATGATGAAAGCCACCTTTAGAATTCGTAGAGGCCACCTCTAAAATCTACCTATTGACTATACACACTGGTCAACTTGTGATTCATGCATTCATATGAGATTGTTGCATTTTGCATTTATCAATTTGATATTTGTTAAATGAGAAGTAAATATGTATGTGCCTTTTTTATGGATGAAAGTTTTTTTTTGTTATGTATGTATTTACTTATTTCATACTATTCATTGTCTCTTCGAATTAATTAATGGATAACACATAAGTTATAAGTTATCAACTTACTGGAGTATTATTTGCTCACATTGTTGTTTTATATTTGGAATACCTTTTGCTCCTAAGATACTCGTGTGCCTCATCGCGTATAATAAATAAAAGATGTATATTTTTTTGTTGGGAAACTGAGAGAGTTTGATATGTACTATGTACTTAGAAAGAATTTTTGTATCTTGTAAAAGAAAATCTTTTATGACTCTTTGGTTGTGTATACCATAGGGTATGTAAGTGCTCTGACAATTATAAACTGTGTTTTGATTATCTGTGTTATCATTTTCATATGTTATCCACAAGAGTTATAGACATTTTTTTATTTTCTTTGATCATTCGAGTGAGTTTGCGACCTCTTATTTAAATCAATGTCGTAACAAAATATCCTCCAACTTTACCCTCTTTCTAAATACTGTTATCAAATTTTACTTTATAACAAGATCACCTTTCAACTTTTAACTTATTTCACCAACGATCCTTTTGATTGAGTATCACTAGTTTACCGATATTATTTATTACGTGTTACCTCATTAAAACATAAAAATAATATAAAATAATATAAAAATAATATTTAGAAAAAAGAGTGGGTGTCAATGGCCGGATGGAGAGAGAGGTGGACAACATCCTCTTCTCTCACTACACCCTACAATCCCTCCATTTTAGTCATATGATTGGCATTATATGAATGGGATTTGGTTGTTGGTTTTAAAAAATGATTTAGTTCCAGTCATTCTGGAAGCAAAAGGGTTGGTTTTCATTATCTCTGATTCATTCTAGAAGCAAAAAGGGTTGGTTCCTCCATGATCTATTCATTATAAGGTAAAGATAGAAGAAAGGGAATCATAAGCTACTAGTATTCTTCTTCGTTATCATTGCCACGAGATTGCTGCCTCTCTCGTCACAAATAATCTCGTCACCACCACCTGATTTTATTTTCTTTTTCTATACCCTAGCGTTCGATCAGAAAGATAATAGCCTCCTATTCATGAAGATATGCCAGTTCACATTTGCTTGTTGCTGCTAGGAGATCACTCATCTAGTGACAACGTTGACGCATATGATCGCTCGTGTTCCAAGGCTCCCGATCTCTAGGTCATCATTCCTCACTCTAGTCACAAGAAGTCTCGATCATCCCTTTTTATTTTTTTTATTTTGGTCGTGTCCATCGCCTTTGATCCTCGCTCCTCCCCTCTCCCGAATCATATCCTCTTTCTGTTATGGGGAGATCATCATCTTCGGCTCAATGAGATCTAAATGTTCATATCCTCTTTTCGGTTGCATGGAAGAAAGCAATAGGTAGCACACACGTGCTTTCTATAGTTACTTTGGGCATCTAAAATGTAGTGCTCAAAGATAAAGATGTTGATTGCTTACCATATACCAAATACCATGTATTATTGTTTAATGATGTTTTTGGAATGTTGTTAACTAACGTCCCATACACCACTGCCTCATATTGGAGATCAAACTCTACTTTAACTTATACCACTGAATAACTTCAACATTATACTTAGGGTGCGTTCACTGCATTGCCATTCAACATTACCTAATAATGTAGATTGACACTCAGAAAGATTGTCACTTGTTAAATTACCAGCAATGTATATTACCTCGTTTGGTATTCATAAGTAATCTATCTGACAATTCATATTAGTTATTTATAAGAAAATACATATTTATGAGTTAATATATCATTTTTACTAATATACCCTTAATCAAAATAATTATGTCTAATATATAAATTATTTTTAACTTCATAAACTTAAATCACAAATATATATATTTTCACCCATATAATTAAAATTTATAAAATAATTAATATATTTTTACAATATTATAATAATATAGTCATAATAATTATAATATTTATTTTATTAATTTTATAATTTATTTAATTATTGTTATAATTTATTCAATGTGTTTTAGAATTTATTTGAATAAAAAATGTAAAAGACAATTGCAGAAAGTAAAATTTAAAAGATTGCAACCCAGGTGGTAATGTGGATTGCCTACTCTTCCATAGGCAATCTGCATTGCCACTTCATAAGCAATGTGGATTGTCTGGGCAATGCAGATTACCCATTATCTGACACAAGTGAATAGGGTAATGTGGTGGACCCAGGTAATTTAATACAATATTACTTGGTAATCTACAAAGATTACCTCTAAAGAAACGCCCCCTTAATGATTGGCATCCTAATTCTATTTGTTATTCGTTTCATGTTTCGTCTTTAGATGCAATGTTGACACAATGGTACCATTATGTAATTGTCAATAAGAAGTTATCATCAAAATGTCATGGATCGAAACTAATCCCAACTAAATATTTATGGTTGCCATAATTATGATGTAAGCATCTCATGAACCTATGCACAAAATTGGTTTGATTTTTATTTTTTATTTTGTTTACAAAAGTTGGACCGAAGATTGAAGTTGTTTTATGCCCAATTACATCTAATTTATATCTTGTTTCTTCTTTCAACAAAATAGAGGCCACCGATATTTTCAATGGTTGGATCTAGAAATTGAATTTCGAAAATAAAATTGTCTAATGGTTTGTTGAAAAGGATTAAGCAAATGCACTCTTAAAAATGAATATGGAAAGAGAAAATCAAAGCTATTATTGGAAATGAAAGAAAATTATAGACCACCTAGGAATTGTCTTGATTAATAGTAGTGTTATTGTATATTTCGAAATGAATTGAACTGTGTAAGGAATCTTTAAGAGTTATGGTGTCTAAGGTATATTCTGCTATATGTATCCTTATTTTGACATGGATAACATATGTTACACCTCATTCTTCAAATAAAGGACAACTTCGTCAAAAGATTTAATATTTTTATTATACATCAAACGTATGCAGAAGCTTACCATACTCACTAAATATGAATAACATACACCTAGTCATCCTACAATATATGATCAAATTTAACTCAACCTTCAAGTTTGTCATCACACAAAGATGATTTGATGTGAATAAAATTTAGGGTTTTTCCGCTATCCTCCTCTGAACTATGAATTGTTTCTGCGTCTACTAATGACTTTCAAATTTTTCGCAGACCTCCCCTGAACTATACTGATTTTTCCACTTAGGTCCAACTATCAACGTCTGTTAACTTTCTTTCCCATTAATTTTCATTTTTTTTTAATTATGAAATAATCATAATACCCTCAAGAAGATCATATAAGTGAGCTTAAAATAATACATAATAGTAAGTATAAAAAATGTTGGCTAGCGTGCAAGGGGGGACATCCACCCGCAACGAGGTCCTCCCCCCCCCCCCCCCCCACCCCATCTCGTCGGCGGGTGTCGCCCCCTTGAGAAGCGAGGTCGCAGGGGGCGTCGCCCCCTCCCCCCCCCCCCCCGACCTCGCCGACCTTCTATGAAATGCATGGCAGAGATACTCTCCAACAATTCCTCCGGCGAACTCCTTGTCCTCCCTTCTTTCTGGTTGCATCCTCGATGCATTTCCTTCTCTTCTTTGACTGCTACCACCACCACAACGGGGGAATACCACCTTGCCTTTCTTCACTATCATGAATACTGCCATGTTCTTCATAGCCGAGCAGGGGAATGAGTCCAGTGGCGGCGGCAGCAATGGCGGCTGATGTAGCCCCAGCGCATCAGAGTTCCTCGACGTCGGCATAAGTCCCCGGCTCGGCTGCTTCGCTCTCACAGAGTTCCTATCTCGAAACTAGCATGGTCGCGGTCACGTGGCTTTGAAACTCGTGTCTGCCCCGTGGCATCTTCGGCTACATGGCCCCTGAGTACATAGAGTTTGGGGAGGCCATGACCATGGCAGACGTATACAGCTTCGACGTGGTCGCGCTGGAGGTCGCAAGTGGGCTCGTGGCGGTCGACTTCCGGTGGCTGGATGTGCTCTTGGTGAAGAAGTTGTGGGATCACGTGGTCGTGAAGAGGCCGCTACTGGAGCTCACCGACCGGAGGCTGGGCGGGGAGATCACCGTGACCCCCTTGGTACGAGTCGACGAGATGGGGGGCACGCCCCCTCGTGCGCACCAGCGTCGGCGGGGCAAGGTCCGCACGTCGGCCAACATTTTTTATATTTACTATTATGTATTATTTTAAGTTCTGAGGATATTTTGGTTATTTCATTAAAAAATAAAAAATAACGGGAAAATTAGTAGATGTTGACAAATGACCCTAATTGAAAAAGCGGCATAGTTCAGCGAAGGTCTTGGAAAAATTTGAAAGTCGTTGGTAGACGCGAAAAAAATTCATAATTCAGGAAGGTTAGTGGAAAAACTCTAATATTTATGTAAAAGCTATTCATTTCTTGATGATTCCATCATCTAAAAAAAATGTGAGATTTATGTAATGATCGTGTTCTACAGAGATCGTCTTTTGTCGATTGTCAACATTTGACATGTTCCTTTCAATTGAATCAGATTGCAAAAACTCAAATTTTTGTAACATTATCTATGGGTCAAATTACATAAGAAAAACGAGTTAGTCTTTGTATGTCTTCTTATAACATATATTTGTAAAGAATGACATAATATTTTTAAGATAGTGATATCGAAATGACCGCTATGCTCTCATGCATCTTCCAATATTTTAAAAAAAAGTAGTTATCATTAATTAAAAATACGTCAAGTTACTATTCTAATAATTTTATAAAGTGAACTTACAAAATAATATAAAAATATATGATGTGATTATAATACAATTTTAAAAAATATGACCAAGAAAATGAGAATTATGTGATGAGCTCTTCCTTACATTTGTAATGTGCCAATTAGAAAAATTATCATCCCTTCATCACGATGCCAAATAATTGAAAAAAAATTTCGTATCACCTGAACATAAAAATTTTAATGATTACATTGACATATGCAAATGTGTCATGCACCATTCAACAAAAAAGTAATACTATCATAACCATCATATAATATGTTAATCCTATTTGGACTACGTATATTTCATAATCATTTCAAACTTGGGCTAAAATATAATTATTTCATTCTAAATTTTATGAAACATTTAACATTCATAGTTCACAAATATTTATGCATCCAAATATAAATATATGAATATATAGTAGGCACACAAAAAATTATGCTATTCATTATATATAAATAAAATGCTATTTGTCCCACTCTTATAATTAGCATGATAATAAGCATAGAAAATAATGATTCAACATTCATGTCACATAATTATAAATTATTTACATAAATAAAAAATTCATAATATCATGGATATATTGTTAATTAATTTTATTGCACAAAATTTTTTCATATGAAAAATTATGCAAAACATTTCACGTGTAACAAAAAATGTATGCAAATATTCCTTTTAATAATGAAATTTACTTTATCATAAATATAGTTCAAATAATATTACGAACTAAACAATATGCATGCTTTAACATAACTACGTAAACTAATTACTTATACATTCACATAACACATATTATACTTAAATTTTACATATCTACATATTCTTTCCTAATTTTACATATGCACATGTTCTTTGGCCGGCACAAATAATATGTGTGATGAGCGATGAAAGAAATTAGAGGCACGAGAGAAAAGGAGGGAAGAGTTTGAATCGCGCTCCCCGCATGCTCAATCCTTGGTCGTCCATCGCACATCGCACGAACGTCATTATAATTCCACTCTTTTTACATAGGATGGACGCTAGTAAATTCAAAAGAATTTTATAGTCAAAAGTATGTAACATATTATTAATAACACTTAACGGTAAATAAAAATTTAAGAATAATAGATTAGTATTAAGTATTTACACTTTAAGAGTTACTTTTTATTGGTAATAATATTTATAAATATAATAAACAAAAATATTTATGTTAGTATTTTAATTTTAGTAGGTTACTAATTTTATACATAATATACTATTTATTATTTATATATTTTAAAATTATTATCAATAATATTATTTTAATAAAATGTGATTGAACCGACCGTCCTATTGAGAAAACATTGCCCAAAAGACGCCGACTCAGGACACGGTGCAAAGCGGCAAATCGCAAGCCTAGCAACCGCCCACCAGTCTCCACCACTTATCTCGAGCCACGTGGATGTATCTGCCCCGTCCGTCGAAGGTTCACCATCTTTAACACGAACACAATTACCGCCTCAAATCCAAATCAGAAAAAGAAAAAAAAAAAGAGAGAAAAACTCACCGCCTCAACGCCACGATAAATAACCTCCCCCTTTCTTGGAAATTAATCCATGTCTCTATGCCTCCGTTTTCTAGGGCCAGCTGAGAACCCCATTCCTCTACTTTTCTTTTAAGATTTTTCTCTTTCAACTCCAAAGTTTTGGTGCGCTTCGTAAGGTTTTTAAGATTTCTTCTCATCAACGATCTATTTCGACATGATCGCGTCGTGGATCTGTAAGTTTCTCTCTTTTTGCATACTTGTTTTAGGTTTAGATTTTATATTTTTCTTTTCTTTCCTTTGCTTCCTGTTGGATCCCTGCATCTCTATCTATTGACAGGATCGATAAAAAGAGGAGTTTGATCCGATGCGTGCCTTTAAATCTTTATTATTAAGATTCAACTCCAAAGTTTTGGTGCGTTTCGTAAGATTATTTAGATTTCTTCAGATCAATGATCTACTTTGGCATGATAATTTTCTCTTTCATTTCGTCAGATTATTTAGGTTTGGATTTTGTTTTTTTTTCTTTTCATTCGTTTTCTGTTGGGTCCTTGCATCTTTATCTATTGACAGGATCGATATAGAGAGGAGTTTGATTGCCAGATCTGCGAGCGCGCTGCCCTGATGACGCAGACGTAATGATGGTGTTGCTTCTTCGGCGGATGCAGCTACGAGGCAAATGGCATGGCATGGCATGGCATGGAGTTTTGATGCGTAGGTTGATGTGTAGGAATTGATTAGAGGTTCATTGCTCTCATTATGTATGATGAAGCATTCAGACCTTTTTTGGAGGAAGGTAATGTTTGCATAATGCCGATGCTTGTTATCGTGGCCTTTGCCATGTTGGGTGCGCTCGCATGGCAGGCCGAGAAACCTAATAAAATCATACTTTTTTTTGGTGTCGGAGGGAGTAGCACGGGGCATTATTTTTTAGCCTCGTGTGCTCCTTCCTCGGTGTGCTCCGTGTGTTCTCTGTGTTTTCATTGTGCTTCTCTTTCGTTGTTTTAAACCTAGGACATAGGACGAGGAGAACAACGCCGTTCATCGCCCGAGGTACAACTTCCAATGTACTTTCTTCTGCATTTAACTTCGCGATCAGACTCCATGATGACATGATACACTTAAAATAATTATGAATTATTCTTTCACTCATACCCAAGAGGTACACATTAGAGACCACATTATGAATTATTATTCTTTCGTTCATCCCCAAGAGGGACACATTAGGGACCATATTTAATTTAGATATCATGCAATTTCATAGTCCATCGTGTTCTGGCATCCCATGTTACGTGTTAACAATTTTGAAGGTTATATTTTGATTGAAATATGCAAATGCTATTAGTTTAATCTTTCCTCTAAGACTATGGACTTTTGTGCTGCTGAACTTTCATTACGGTTGTGTCTTCGGTTTTTTCGTGTAATCAGATGCAGAAAATTTTTGTAATTCAGTTCAATTTTTTACTGAATTTCTTACTTTTTAACTAGTGCAATGATCTATGTTGATTGTCCTCCCTCATCTAGCTACTCACATTGGAACATTACAAGGAACGAATTCCAGGACGGAATATATCACCAGTTTGCACATTAAAATTGGCTTACGTCTGTATTGTACGTCCATGATATTCTGAACTCCTCCTTGGGATCGTTACCGACCGATCCTAATTTCCTAAAGAACACATTATTATCCAATTTCAGAATGTGGCAATGTGTCCACCTTAATCAGGCATGTGATGCAATTGATGGGACACGATGCCACCGAGTTGCATGTGTTGGCTTAATGGCGTATTTGCAAGGTCGATTTTGTTGAATTCTGTCATATCGTGTCAATATTAACTCCGTTGCAAGGAAAATTTCGTGATTCTGTTAGTCTGCTTTAAGTGGATCAACGTAAACCATCAGATGATACTTTAAGTGGATCAATGTAAAGCATCAGATGGAGGACACGGGAGCCTGTACAAAATATATGCCAGTAAACCTGTCCTGTTTCTTCTACTTCGGCTGCACTGGAGGATAAAGGTGTTAATCATGATGGGAGCTTCGGCGGCTTCCAGGACTTGATGTTACTGGAGTCCCTGAATGTGATTTCAAAGTTCTCAAGGCAGTTCTTCTCAGAAGTCATCGAAGTCTTACGGCTATATCAGTCGATAGCCAACTTGTTTCCGGGTTCTTATAAAACAAATCTTTGAAAGGAGGACTTAAAACTGTTATATCTGTTATTTGAAATCTGTGAAAGATCTTGTATGTCATTGGTAGGCATGGGATTTTTTTCCTGTAGCGGAATGAAGTGTCTCATTTTGTAAACAATTCTTCACGAATCTTCTCTCTGCACTTTCAATAAAGCAACAATGTTCAAATTTCATTTACCTGGAAGGACAGCAACTCAGTTGCATGCTTGCAGTTTCAAATTGTTCTCACTTTAGTATGTTCTAAGAAAGCATGATTGTTGTCTTGAGTATCTCGCGGCTAAGTTATGTAAGTAGTTGTATGGCTTGTTTGGTTTCTGCAGTTTTTCCATAAAGGTGAGAGGTACTTAGACATTGGTCATTCTTGGGGATCGCCCAGTAACGTGGTATGTGCTCTTTTCACTATTATTGATATTTTCTTGCTAATCCTGTCTTTGTTAACTTGTAGTTGCATGGTCAGTCTTCATGGTTCTTATCCTGATATATCGTTATTGGTAGTTGAGTTCACTATTGTTTTGTACTGGCAATTTGTTGTTTCCCACCTCTCTCTCTCAAAAAAGTGTTGTTTCCCTCTTAAAAAAAAAGGTTTGTCGTCGACTACTGTGGTCGTGGCTTTTTTTATTATATTTGCATATTTACTGAATTTTGCCAAGTATATATTTACTGAATTTTTCATATCTTTTTTATGATCTCTGTGCCCCCACCCACCCACCTCTATATATATATATATATATATATATATAATATCTGGGGATGCCACTCGGATCTTTTTTTTTTTTTTTTGTAGTGCAGGAAATTACAGGCTTTATTTATTTATGTTTTGCAGCAAATTCCGATTCAACCTTCTGCAACTCATCATTGTTTATGTTGTACCTCATAGATCTTTAAGCTCTGAAAATGGCAAGAGCACTCAGAATTGTCTGGGGGGTTGATGGTTCGAATCCATCAAGATCTGTTATCCACGCAGTTAAGATTATGAACTAATAATTATGAAATGTCATTATTATCTTTATATTCTTATTACAATAAAATTTTAAGATTATAATATTACTTAATTGTGCGTTAATAGTTTTTCTTAATTTTTTTTAATTATTTTCATGTTGAAAAATACAGATATTTCACAGTTATTTAAGGAATAATAGAATTACAATTTGTAAATTTATATACATTAGAGAAATTATGGTCTTAGTCAATTCATCAAAATCATTAAAACATAAATTGTAACATTAAATATTTTCCTGAAAATATAATTAAGTGAAATCATATAGTTATTTATTAATTCCATTCGTTCAAGTTTATAAATAATAATTGTTTTTTAGTACCTTTTGTATGAATTGACAAATTTGTCTGAAATGTTGTACTTTTGATCAAAATTATTTGTATTTTTAAATTTAAAAATATCTCTAAAAATTTTATAATGTGCCTCGAAATAATATTTATACATTATTGGTGCATCATTTGAAATAATTAGTTGATAATTAAATTGGCTATATCATACCTTATTTTATATTGCACCGTTAGATGTTTTGTTGGATTTCGTGGAGTAACAAATTTAGAACGAGGTATGAGTTATGCAACCTCAAATTAAAAGATGCAATGCCGCATGATCCGTAAACATAGATTTTTGGCATTCTTGATAATCAAGGAATCATTATGTTCATCAGAAAATCAAGAAATAGTATAATTTTTTTTGTGCCGGGAGTATTCAATAATATTCTTTTATGTTGTAAATCATTTTCATGTTGTGACATCTGGTCCAACAACTGATCGGTCATCAATATAGTATATTTGAAGCTCTAATTCAAACCGAATTGAATTAAATCAAAATCAGGTTGAAACATGTTTTTTTATTTTTTTAAGAGATAATTTGATACAATTTATTATTATAAATTTTAAAAATACTATATGTATAATATACAACAATACTATAGTTAAATTTAATTTCAATCATGTAATTATCATTCAATGATTTAGATTCATTGAATGTATATTGGTTGTACAATTTTTGATTGCATATTTATTTAAACTCATAATAATATGTATACACGATTTAATTTTTTAATTTAATATGTATTAAGTTCAAATTTAACAAATAACTAATTATACTACTTATTTATTTATTGTATATAGTCTTGTCATAGTATTTTAGAAAAAAATTTATTAGTTGCTTCTAACATAAAAAAACAAAGATATGAAAAGAATTTAAAGAATAGACACTTCTATAATATTCAAATTAATAAGATTTTTATTTATTAAGTGCGTAATAATTTTAACATGAAATTTTAAAATTAAAATTTATGATTTATGATTGATTTTTTTTTGTATAATTACATTTTGACATAGGTATATAATCAAAATATAATAAGCTTAATTTACTATATCATATTAAATATAATATTTTATTATTATACAGTCCGATCGATTTGACTTGAAACGGACATCTATCCAAATTTAGTACAGTGTTGACAACATTGATCGAATATGATAATAATAATAATATAAAAAATAATTGTATAAAATACGAAACATCCCCCACTGACTTGCCTCTTTTAGGGCATTCACATATTATTTGTCGCCATCTAATAAGTCAAGTGCATAACATACTTCTTTAAAAAGTTTGATAAACATAATTATTAATTTGTTTATTATCTTATTAGCATGTTGAGTTTTTAGTTATATTTAACAATAGTCTTAAATAATATAGTTCACATGTACTAGTACAACAAAAAAGACATCCCAATGGAACATCTATTTTTTTTCTTTTATCATATTTTCAATTTTTTATTCCATGCAAATTGTAAAGAAAATTGTGTTGTTAGTTCTCTTGCTCCAAGGTATAGTTTATTTGTCTCAAACTAATGAGAATATATTAATTCTTTTACATTTATTCGCATGACTTTAATCTAATCTCTCCTCTAAATTATAACTCATACATTGATTTACTCTTCAATTTAGATTGCTCATATATATATATATATGAATATCCCTTTTAGGCAGTGTTTGTCAAGAACTGTCGAGCACCCTTCGTGCATTTTTAGGTTTTTTCCGCTGACTCCTTTGAATTATGAACTTTTTTCATGTGTATCCACGTCTTTCGAATATTTTGCTGATACTGTTTTTTTTTACTTAAGTTCGTTCGTCAATTTCTGTCAATTTTATCGTTAATTTTTATTTTTTTATTTATGAAATGATCAATTTGCCATCGCACAGTTATGATGAAGTGAGATCCCTTTTGTTTGTTGACCTGAACAACTGTGGTAATCGTAGACAGGATAGTCGATGTCCTCCGGCCTCATCCAGCAGTAGTGATCCGTCTCTGCGTGTCCCCAAAAATAGGGCCCTCTTTCGCTTCTTCACCAGCGTTGTCGCTGGCGTCGGCTCGGGCTCCGCGTTCGATATGTGCGGCTATTGGATTTACTCTGGCGGCCGAGATGGAGTTAGACCTCGCGGCCCCCCTCCCCGTGTTCTACCCCGAGCGCATCCACGAGGCCATGCCCCATCCCGTGCTCTCCGCACGCGGTGCCCAATGCGCCACGTCAGCGATGTGCATCGCCGCCTGCGAGCTCGTCGACGGACAACGCGTCGTCACCATCCCGATCGCTCACGCTGCCTGCCTCGTCCACGACGACCTCCCCTGAATGGGCGCGGTGCCACTCCGTGTGTGTGTGTGTGGGGGGGGGGGGGGGGGGGGGGGTTCCACCCACGAACTCTTTGGCGTTGACATAGCTGTCTTCGATGGGGACGCCCTCCGCCCTCTCGCCTTCACCCACGTCGTCGGTCTGCCCCGGTCGTCGTCCCTCGTCCTAGACGCCGTCCTCCTTCTGGTCCTGGCAGAGATCGCCCGTGCTGTCAGGTCCACGGGCATGGCCGCGAGGCAGCTCCTCAATCTCTTAGGATCTACCGCGGGAGCAGAGTGTGACGCACTAATGGTGCTCGAGAAGAAGTTCGGCGAGATGGCTGAGTGAGCGGCAGTGTGCAAGGGTATCTTGGGCGGCACCGGCGACGATGAGGTCGAGGCACTAAGGAGGTACGGGCGGGCGGTCGGGGTGCAAACGTCGGGGTCGGCGAGATGCGGTGCAACACCAGCGTAGTACGGGCGATCAGCATGGAGTGGGCGTTGGAGCTGGCGGAGGAGCTGCGGTCGAAGGCCAAGACGAAACTAGAGGGGTTCGAGTGGCGCGGCGATCGGGTGCTGCCACTGCATAGCTTCGTGGATTACACCACAGAGGAGGAGTTTGTAGTTGATAATGGAAATGTGGCTCCCGCTGCTACCGCCGGTTCATCATAGTTTTAGCTTTTGTCTATTACTTACTCCCAAGAAGACATTGTTGAGGTCGATCGTCGTCTCCACATTTGTTTTTGCAAATTTTACGCCACCATATCAATAAATAAAGGGATCTCACTTTATGAGAGCTGAGAGGGCAAATTTGTCATTTCATAAATAAAAAAAATGAAAATTAATGAGAAATTTGACACGGATGGATTTAAGTGAAAAAGACGATACAGTTCACGAGAGGTTACGGAATATTCGAAAGACGTGGGTAGACGCAAAAAAAAAATCATAATTCAAGGAAGGTTAGCGGAAATCTTTCGCCTGGTTTCTCACCGTGCTGACTAAGAAGATTATATCTTTTAAGCTTCTGAATCTTGTGTGTCGCGTGTGTTATTAATCTAATTAAAATTCCATGAAAAATTTAGAATCACGAATAATTGTTAGTATTTTACCATTATTTGGGGAAAATTATTAAAATTATAAAAGAAGGTTTAATTAGATTAGAATTATTAATTCAATTATTAAGATATGATCATATTAGAAAAAAGTATTATTGATTTAAATATTAAGACTTAATATCATTAGGACTGAAAGTAAGAAAAAAATAAATCCGATAGATTAATCAAATTTGATTAGGATTATAACATAAGCACGCATATATATATATATATATATATATGATCAGATTTATTATTAATTTAATTATCAAGATTTTAAGAGATACCTTATATGTATAGGACTCTAAATAATAAAAAGATTAAATCTAATTTGACATGAATTTAAATTATATATATATTATGATAATTAATATATTAATATTTCTTTTAAAAAAAATGGTCGGATAAGTTGATTACTTGATTCAATTTAATTCGATTCGGATAACGTCGAGTTAAGTCGAATCTTATTTAAAAATAAAATAAAATTCGATCTAATTTGGACTCAATTTGATCCGACCAAAATCAATCGGAACGAGTCAAATTTTTTCTTTTTCAGTCACAACACGGTGCAAAGCGGCAAATCGCAAGCCTAACAACCGACCACCAGTCTCCACCACTTATCTCGATCCACGTGGAGCCTCGTCCGTCGAAGGTTCACCAACTTTAACACGAACAACTTACCGCCTCAAATCCCAATCAGAAAAAGAAAAAAAAAGGAACAACTCACCGCCTCAACGCCACGATAAATAACCTCCCCCTTTCTTGTAGTTTAATCCATGCCTCTGTTTTCTAGGGCTGGCTGAGACCTCCTTCCTCTACTTCCGACACTTTTCTTTCGATCCGACGCGTGCCTTTAAGATTTTTCTCCTTCAACTCCGCTTCGTAAGAATTTTTTAGTTTTCTTCTCATCAGCGATCTATTTCGACATGATCTGTAAGTTTCTCTATTTTTGCATACTTGTTTTGGGTTTAGTTCTTGCATTTTTTTCTTTCCTTTCCTTTGTTTCCTGTTGGATACCTGCATCTCTATCAATCGACAGGATCGATAAAAAGAGGGGTTTGATCCGATGCGTGCCTTCAGATCTTTATTATTAAGATCCAACTCCAAAGTTTTGGTGCGTTTCGTAAGATTATTTAGGTTTCTTCAGATCAATGGTCTACTTTGGCATGATAAGTTTCTCTTTCATTGCATACCTCTTTTAGGTTTGGATTTTGTGATTTTTTATTTTCCTTCGTTTTCTGTTGGATCCCTGCATCTCTATCAATTGACAGGATCGATATAAAGAGGAGTTTGGTTGCCAGATCTGCGAGCCCGCTGCGCTGATGACGCAGACGTGATGATGGGGTTGCTTCCTCGGCGGATCCTGCAATGAGGCAAAAGGCATGACATGGAGTATTGATGTGTGGATTGATGTGTAGGGATCGATTAGAGGCCATTGCTCTAATTATGTATGATGAAACATTCACACCTTTTTTGGGAGGTAATGTTTGCATAACGCTGATGCTTGTTATCGTGGCCTTTGCCATGTTGGGTGCGCTCACATGGCAGGCCGAGAAACCTAATAAAATCATATTTTTTGGTGTTGGAGGGAGTAGCACGGGGCATTATTTTTTAGCCCCGGCTTCTCCTTCCTCTGTGTGCTCCTTGTGTTCTTTGTGCTCCTCTTTCGTTGATTAAAACTTAGGACGTGGAGAACAACGTCGTTCATCGCCCGAGGTACACCTTTCAATTTGGTTTCTTCCGTCTGCTTTTATCTTCGCGATCAGACTCCATGATGGCATGACACACTTAGAAAAATTATGAATTATTTTTTCACTCATCCCCAAGAATTTCGTTCATCCCCAAGAGGTACAAATTAGGGGCCATAATTTAGGGATCATGCAATTTCATAGTCCATCCATGAGCACTTTGCGGTCTTCCGGCAATTCACAAGTTTAAAGGTTATATTTTGATTGAAATATGCAAAAACTGTACTATATTTGTTCAATTAATTATATTTGATCTTTTCATAAAGACTATGGACGCTTGTACTGCTCAACTTTTATTATAGGGCTTCTTATTAACGGTTTTGTCCAATTTGTTTATTGTAATTCAGTTCAATGTTTTACTGAATTTCTTTCTAACTAGTCCAATGATCTATGGTGATTGTCCTCCCTCATCTAGCTACTCACATTTGAACATTACAAGGAAGAAATTCCAGGTGGAAATATATCATCAGTTTTCACATTAAAATTGTTATTCGGTTGTATTATACGTCTGATGGTATTCTGAGCTTGGGAGCATTCATCTATCTGTCCGAATTTCCTAAAAAGCGCATCGTTATCCAATTTCAGAATGTGCAATGCTTCACCTTAACCAGCATGTGATGCAATTGATGCGGCATTATTCTGTATAGCACACCTTGCAACCGAGTGAATCAAGTACTTGAGCACTGTGTTGGCTTAATGGCGTATTTTGCAAAGTCATGTTCAATGAATTCTGTCATATTGTGCGTCAATATTAACTTCATTGTAAAGAAAATTTCGTGATTTTGTTAGTTTGCTTTAAGTGGATCTATGTAAAGCATCAGATGGAGGAAAAGGGAGCTTGTACAAATATTTGTCAGTGAATCTGTTCTGTTTCCTCTACTTTGGCGGCATTGGAGAATACGAGTGTTAATGACGATGGAGTTTTGGTGGCATTGTTTGCTTGATGTGACGTGATTTCAAGGTTCTCAAGTCGATTTTCAGTTGCCATTGAAGTCTTCCTGCTATACCAGTCGATAGCCAAGTTGTTTCCAGGTTATCATATCACAAATCTTTGGAAGGACGTAAAGCTGCTAGTTCTCTTATCACAAATCTTTGAAAGAAGGATGTGAAACTGCTAGTTCTTAAAAAATGGTTTGAACCAGATCTTGTATGTCATTGGTAGCCATGTGATTTTTGACCTGTAGTCGTCTGCTTCACAATTTCAGTGTTCGGGATTCTTCTTGCTGCTTCACAATTTCAATTTATTAATGTTCAAAATACATTTACACTGGAAGTACCGCAACTCAGTTGCATGGGAACATTAATCTACAATGTGGAGAAGTTTGGTCGCTTGCAGAGTTTAGTATGTTTCAAGAAGGCAGGATTGTTCTCTTATCTTTTCCTTTTTGTTCACGTCGTTTACTAAGTTATGTATATAGTTGTGTGACACTAGTTATTATTGCGGATCTCCCAGTAACCTGGTATGTGCTTTTTCACTATTATTGTTATTTTCATTGCCAAACCTGTCTTTTTTAACATATGATACCATATAGTTGGGTGCTCAGTTTTCATGGTTCTTATCCTGATATATTTTTATGGATAGTTGAGTCCACTGTTTTATGTGCCGGTAATTTGTTGTTTTCCTCCCCTTATTTGTTTTGCAGCAGAAATTATTAAGGTCGAAGGGCTTCATGTCTCCCTTAAACAAAAAGTACTTGGCGTAGGATAAAGTAATCAGGCGTGGAATTGAGTTTGTTTTTGTGAAATTAAAATGGATATATTGTGACGTTTTGTATGTGGTATGCTTTTTCTTTATGTTTCTTACTCGTATTAATAGAAAAAAAGGTTCTATAAATATATATGTTATATATAAGCGCAATTTTACTTGTTTTGCAATAATTATGCATGTTATTGCAGCCGTTTCTAAAATTGTTCCGATAATCTTTTGGTGTTTGTATTAATTTTATAAACAGAACTATTTGATATGTTATTGTTATATTTTTAATTTTCGGTAATGATCTGAGTAATATTTTAGTTTTAATTCATTCAAAGCTTTTATATCATATGCATTTTGCGTAGGTAACTGGTACAATGGAGTGCTATTTTTTGCTGTATTTCGCTTGCTGTCGACTGCTCTCGTCGCGGCTTATTTTATTGTATTTGTATATTCACTGAACTTTGCGCAATTCCCGTATAATCAAACGTCTGTAATATTTCCTATTATGATACTGAATTTTTCATATCTTCTTTATGATGCCTGTGGACTCATTATATTTTTTCCTAATATTTGGGAATGCTACTAGGATCTTTTTTTTTTTGTTGTAGTAGCGCAGAAAATTACATGCTTCATTTATTTATGTTCTGCCGCAAATCCTTGCGACATTGATTCATTCATTTATTTTATTGTTTATTGTTGTGCCTCGTAGATCTTTAAGCTTTAAAAATGGCAAGAGCACCCAGAATTATCTGGGGGGTTGATGGTTCGAATCCATCAAGATCTGTTATCCAGTTATCCTGAAATATGAAAGCATATTAAAAATATATTTAACAGGATCATCGGAAACTCGTTCTTTGCAAAAGAAAAAAAAATGAAGAATGAAATTAAGGTCTGGAGGGTAATATTTATTTGGTGATAAAATTACAATAAAATTCGAAATTTTTCATTAAAAGAATAATATCAGCGAGGTTCATAAAAAAATCTATTAAATGAGGGATACGTTCAAGTATTTTCATTATTAAATTATAAATTTATGAACTTATATTTTTCATTAAATTTAGTTTAAGTTTTATTAATATTTTCTAATAATTATGAATTGTCATTGTTATCTTTATATTCTTATTTTACAATAAAAATTTTAACAGTAAAAATAATCAATATATATTAGTAATTGTGTTAATAGTTTTTCTTAATTTTTTTATTATTTTTATGTTAAAAATAAAGATAAAAGTTATATTTCACAATTATTTTAAAAAGATAATAGAATTTGTTTGAAATTTAATCAAAGATTTAATTGTATTATGAATTAAAATTTGTAAATTTATATATACATTAGAAATTCTGGAGAATATACATTAGTCAATTTTTTAAAATCATTAGACATACAAATTGTATCAACATTCAAATATATTTCTTTTGTCAGAATTTCAATCAAGTGAAATCATATAGTTATTTATTAATTTCACTATGTCAAGTGTAGAAACAAAAAGTGTTGTTTCTTGCATATATCCAATATCATCTGTATGCTTAAAAAAATTGGATAAATATTTTTTACAATTGTAGATATTGAATTGTCACAATAATTTATATAGAATATTTGTTGGTATTTGAATATTTTTAATGTCATTAATTGAATTTCTAATTTTTTCATCATCAATGGACAATAGACCACAATGAATCAATTGTACCGAAAACAATATATTGTTTAGCATTTTTTGTAATAATTATCAAACTTTATTTGAAATCACTTCCCATAATGACTATTTCTAGATATCTCTAAAAATTTGATCATGTGCCTCATAACATTATTTATGCATCCCAAATAATTGACTTTATATTGATAATTAAATTGGCTACATGACTATCTTATTTTATATTGCACATTAAATCTTTAGTTGGATTTAATGGAATAACAAATCTAGAATGAGCTATGAGCTATTCAACCTTCGGTAATACAAATGCAATGCCGCTTGATGCAATAATTAATACAACATTTTTTGTTGATATTATTTCAAATGATAGAGTTTTCCAAACGAAAGCTTTCGGTACTTCCATACGCATATAAAAAATAAATAATCCATCTTTTTGTTTATTGACTGCTATTATTATTTTATCATAAATTAAATTTTTTTTCATACGTCAAATTTTTTTGTAGTTGATGATCTTTCGATAAACAAATTTTATTATAATGCAAACAATTAACTAAATTTTTTTATCATAAATAGATTTTAGCATTGTTGATAGTCTTGAAAACTATCCAACTTCTAAGCAATGTTATTAGAGTCGGACTGGACGAGCTGGTCGGACCGGTTGACGATAAGGCGGCCTATTATAAGGCTCAAAATCGGTCCTAGAATTGGACCAGTTAAGACCGGTCAAAAGTCGATCAAAACTGATAAAAATCAAGAAAAATTGGGTTGAATCGTGCGATTTTTGAGCCAATTTTTTTTTATTTTTTTGTTAAAAGATAATTTTATAAATTCCTTATTAAAAATTTGAAAAATATTCAAAGATGGACTTTCTCCGTAAAGAATCACATTGGCCCCTTTGTCTCTTCCTTTATTTAAAATTGTCCATTTACTCTCATGTTGCTACTATTAGCAATATGGAATTATGTTTAGTCTAGATTTTATTAAACTTCGAACTTTGGCTTATGGGTTTATAATTTTGTTCATTTTTTAATATCATAAATGTATATTAGATTATAAGTTATTTATTTATTTATTTATTATATTATGTATAATTTTTAATATATTAGATAAATTAATTAGAAATGAATGGTGCAAACTTCTTTGTTGTATGTACAATATATAACATAACTATAATATATATAGTATAGTATATTATAGTATTATATATACAATAATATATATATTTAAATTTAATATGTAATAAGTTCAAATTTAATAAATCACTAATTATACTATATAGTTATTCATAGAATATATAATCTTTTCATAATATTTTGGAAAAAAAAATATTTATTTGTTGCTTCTAACATAAAAAAACAAAGATATGAAATAGAAAAAAAATTAAAGAATAGAAAATTTATATATAATAATCAAATTCAATAAGATTTTAATTTATTAAGTGTGTAATAATTTTAACATCACATCTTAAATTTAAATTTTATAATTTATTATTGTTATTTTTTGTATAATTATTTTAGGATATAGATATATTAATCAAAATATAATAGCTTAATTTAGTATACCAAATAAAATATAATATTTTATTACTATCCGTTCCGACCAATCGGTTGATCGATTCGACCGATTCGACCTCATTGTCCCGTTCCATCCTAACAACATTGCTTCATAGAATTTTTCAACTTTTTGGAAATGATTTTTCATTTATTTATCTATTAGCTATACATCTATTGAAAATATAAAATTAGAAAAAAGAAACTAATATACCACTTATCTCAAGCCACGTGGATGCATCAGCCTCGTACGTCGAAGGTTCCGCCAACTTTAACATGACACAATTACCGCCTCAAATCCAAATCAGAAAAAGAAAAAAAAGGGAAAAACTCACTGCTTCAACGCCACGATAAATAACCCTTTCTTGAAATTTAATCCATGCCTCTGGTTTCTGGGGCCGGCCCCTTCCTCTACATCCTACACTTTTTCTCTCGATTCAACGCGTGCCTTTTCAGATTTGTCTCCTTCAACTCCAAAGTTTTGGTGCGCTTCGTAAGAATTTTTTTTAGATTTCTTCTCATCAAACGATCTTGTAACATTCTAAATGAAACGAAAAAAAAAAGAGAAAGAAACCAAAAGGAGCCGATGAAGCCCAACACCATTAGTCACTAACCTAAAAGCAATGCTTTCTTTATCTCCCCATCTAATACATGTCGGCTGCAAAGCTAAAACCTCGTAAACTGCTATAGTGCTCTCACTCTTTCCCCCAAGCTTCACACGACACCTCACTTCCACTCAATCTTTCTCTCTCCACCCTCTCTCGGCCAGCAACAACACCTCCAAAAGGGCTATAGTAAGAATCTCTTCCTCTCTAATCACTTCAACTTGCAAGCTCACTCATCCCCACCCTCATTACTGTAGCAGCATCATTAGTGCTCATGGACAACACTAATTAGGAGGGAGAAGGCTCAGTGGTCACTAGAAAGAGGAAGGAAATGAGGGAAAGAAACTAGGTGTTTAAGCTTAACAAATCAAGGTATGTTGACGGGATTCAAAATCCTCTAATCACCCCCTAATGATGTTTGTGTGTTTGAATTAGTGCATGAAGAACCAACCATATGTTCTTGAAGTGATGATTAAGAGACATTCATATTAGCAATAGTATGCTTCATGTTTTGTTAAGATTAATACTCTATTGCTAACCATGTGTAGAAATAGAATGTTCATTGTAATTTATGTTAGTTCATTATGAAAATGCTTAATGCTCATGTACTTATGAATGTGATTAGCATGTTATGTGTCCTAATGTGGAAATGATTGTTAGGTGTCCTATTTATGATATTATTATTTTATATTATATTACGTTTCCGCTACAAAGTTTTATGAAATTAGATCATGTAAAGTGATAATTAAATTGGGGTCAAATTTTGGGAGCGTTACAGTTGTTATCAGAACCATAGTTTGGCTCATAGGTGTTAGGTCTTATGATGTGTAAGCCATTGGTTGGCTAAAATGTCCACGTAAAATGTCTAAGTGTAAAGTCCATGTACAATCGTCGTGAGGTGCCACCGAACCTAAAGGTACATGTTTTTCCTTGTTTAAACTCAAGTTAATGATGTTGCTATGTTTATTTAATTGTGAATGTAGATGCCACCAAGACGAGCAATTGTTAATGAGGAGCATGAGATGAATGCATTTGATGCATGGAAAATCATGTATTAGTTTGGGTCATTTGATTAACACTTTAGAATATTTTTATGTTTAAAAAAGAAGAGTTTTGATTTTTTTCATATAATTTCATTTAGGTTTGATTTCTACCTAAATCTGGAAATTATTCATGGCAGGATATGAGAAAACGTCGAAATGAAGGGAAGAAAATGTCTCAAACAGCTCAGATTACTGTCACGGTCGTGACAGTTTCTGTCATGGCTGTGACAGACAATTTCCAGCAAAAATTTGGGTAAATATTTTTTCAGCCTTGACAACCTTCTGTCACGACCGTGCCGGAGCCTTTCATGGCCGTGACGACGGTCTGTTATGCCGTTTTAAAGTCATTTTTATCCACTTTTTGAATATATTTTCGGTTTCTTTCCTTGGGAGATAAAAAAACCTATAAAAAGAGGCAGAAGAGGACTTGGAAAAGTATCCCTGGAGCATAATTTTGAAGCTTAGAAATAGGAGAAGCGCGAGGACAATAGCGAAGCTCTGCCGGAAACTCGAGAGAGGACGCGCTTACCTTATGCTAGAGTCTTTGTTTTCTTTTCCCTACATTTTTATTCCAAATTTGATGTTGATTTTCTCAGATTTATTCCTTTATTAGGGTCAACCTAGTTGAACCCTATTTATGTTTTGAAATCTTTCTCAATATTAGTTTGGTTTGAATATTTAATAGCATTACAATTTCGTGTTTAATGTTTTCCTTTGATTCTATGATTTATGATTTGATTGTTATATGAGAAGAAGCGATTATTTTTATAATAGTTTCTAGGATTGATTTTATTTATTGCATGTCACAATTAGGGAAATCGAAAGAGACCTAATATGTGAAGTTATTAAGGTGACTTGAGAAAGCCCTTATTATTGATTCCGATTGAATGCATCTTATGATTTAATTAAATAAATTAAAAACCGAAATGATTAATTTATTTTAATTATTCATAAGATAGTAGTTAAAGCCTGAAACATTAGTTAACTAATTTTGGGAATTCACTTTATTATTGATTCAACTAATTCTAAGTTAAGAAAATTCATTACATTCTAGTGGTGATAATTAGATGTCTTAATCATCAAATCATTATTTCTCCAGGTGATCATTTCTTTTATTTTTGTTATTTTCTTTTTATTCACCTCTGAAAATCATATATTTTCTTAATTTCTCAATTAACAAGGTTAAAATAAAATTTAAGTTATTAACCGTCCTCGTGGGAACGATAATTCTACTTATTCATTTTATTACTTGAACGACTAGTGCACTTGCTAACATTTGATATCAATTCTACACGCATCAAATTTTTTGTGCCGTTGCCGGGAATGTGTTTAATAATTTTTATTTTTTATTTTATTTGTTATTTGAGAGCTTTTATTTTTCTCTTAAATTCCACGCAGATTCTTATTAATTCATATACTTTCATATATTTTTTATTTTGTATGGCCAAGAAATATTTTCGAAAGACAATTCAGAATGACAACAAAACCAAAGACTATGAGAGATTATTATTTGGAAGCTTAAAGAAAGATGATGAGGATCATGAAGTACAAATATCACAACTTGCAAATAACAGTATCCCACTCATTCCCATGGTACAAGGAAATTCTTCTATTGAAGATAGAATGTTAAAGTTCATAACAATGACTGAAGAAAAATTTTAACTTCAAGAAAAAGCCTTTATGAAGTTGTTGGGACAAGTAGAGCAATTGGAGGCTAAGATTCAAGTGAAAAATGATATTCCTCCATCCACCCAGTTAGAGTCAAATTCCAACATCGAGGAAAAGTTGTGCCAATTGATTGGAGTTATAGAGAAAAGATTTATCCTACAAGATCAACTCATTAACAATCTACAATCACAGTTGGCACAGTTGAAGGATCAACAACCAGTTATTATTTCTTCTCCTCCTCAATCCCCAAATTTTAATATTAAGTTTGATATCTTGCAGACAAAATTTCAGACATTGGAGAAGAAAGTGGAGTTGGCTTCTCATATTACTTATCCCTCGGGGGATAATATTTTGGATAAGTCTGTACCTATTATATGCCCATGTCACTTGCAATATTTTAATCCAGAAAAAAGATGACCGAAAAAGAATTATTATCAAAAGACATGAACTACTCAATGGAGGGTTAAGGAGACAAGTGAATATATTATGGAAGATGGACAAGTGCGAAGAAGAAATCCGCCTCCAGAAAGTCCAATAATCATCCCTCCATTACCTCGAAATCATTCATTAATAGAAAGGAACACATCATCATCACCTCATACAGCACAAAATTTGATGCATTGAAAACCCAAGGATCAAGCTCCACAAAAAGATTCAGGTACTTCTTTCAAAGTGGAGGGACAATGCTTCGAGAATTACATTAGATGTAAGATGGAAAAAGTCACTTTGAATCCCTTCCAGATACTTGAGGTAACAAAAGGGTAAAAGTCAAGCTAATGACTATAACTTAGAACTACTTCTAAATCTTTGTCCACTTAGTTTTTAGCATTAATATTTGAGCTTTTAGTTTAGTTTAGCATTACTATTGGATCCTTTAATTTAGATTAGTTAACATTGGAAGTTTAGTTTAACAATTTTTTTAGCATATTGCTCCTAGAAGAATCAGAAACGGTCGTGATAATTCTGAAACAACAACCATGTTCGGACCATGCCGAAAGAAGCAACGTAACCGACCTAGAAATCATCAGGTTGTCTCTGCTCCTTTTGCATTTTATTATTATTATTTTGTAGTTTTCATGTGCACTGGCCTAACACTAGGGCAGTGTCAGGTTCAAGCTTGGGGGAGGGACTTGGTCTTGTTTCAGTTGCATGGCATGTCTATTTTGAACATTTTGAGTCTATCATCCTATTTTGTTTGGCATGCATCTAATTATGAAAATTTTTAAAAATTTTGTGCCATCTCATTTTCCTTGTTTATTATTTTATTGTTTTTAAGCTTATTTTCATAACATCGCTTAATCTATGAAATTCAATCACTGTTTCTTTTTATCGGGTATCACCAGAGTATTGGGATTTGGATTGAGTTTGTTGCTAAGTAGAAGGACTAGCTTTTAAATGATGAATTTCTCTATTATTTACTATGATATTAGTCTTGATTATAATTGCATCTCTATTGAAAGCATTAAGTCTTGTTGGAGCTTATAATTATGCTAATTAATTTTAATGTTAAAGTGAAAACGAAAAGAGAATTAGTTGAGCTCCAACAGTTAAATGAAAAGTATAAAGTACCCTCTAGAACCTTGGTGTGTCCGGATAATTAGATCCGTAGGGGATTCTTGCCTGGCGACCTAAGGGCATTTGTTTTGGGATCAGTCGATCAAAAGCCCGTTACATGGACCACTGTGCAATATGGAGGATTACTAAATTCTTAAAGTGAAAAAAAATCTTAATGATGAAATATGAAATGATAATAGTATGAAAATAAGCTCCTTAAAGACTTGTGGTTCAATATTGATACTCTTATAAGATTGAATAATATTATTTGTAGATATGCAGGAAAGACGTTTAAATGCTAAGAATTATGCAAGGCTGGGTATTAGTTGAGAAAAGATACTTTAGTGATGGTCGTGTAAAAGAACACTGGGAGAAAAGTATTGATTTTGTGATGGAGCCATGTGCTTTATCTGAAATTTGCTTGAGGACAAGCAAAATATTAAGCTTGTGGGTATTTGATGCACGAAAAATCATGTATTAGTTTGGGTCATTTGATGAACACTTTAGAATGTTTTTATATTTAGAAAAGAAGAGTTTTGATTTATTTTCATATAATTTCATTTAGATTTGATTTCTAGCTAAATCTGGAAATTATTCATGGCAGGATATGAGAAAACATTGAAATGAAGGGAAGAAAATGCCTCAAACAGCTCAGAAGACTGTCACGGCCATGACAGTTCTGGTCATGGCCGTGACAAAAAGATTCAGCAAGCAAAAGCCAAGTTACTGTCACGGCCGTGACAGTTTCTGTCATGGCCGTGGCAGACAATTTCCAGTAGAAATTTGGCCATTTTAAAGTCATTTTTATCCACTTTTTGAATATATTTTTGGTTTCTTTTCTTGGGAGACGAGAAAACCTATAAAAGGAGGTAGAATAGGGCTTGAAAAAGCATCCATGGAGCATAATTTTAAAGCCTAGAAAGAGGGGAAGTGCGAGGACATTAGCGAAGCTCTGCCAGAAACTCGAGAGAGGACGCGCTTAGCCTATGCTAGAGTTTTTATTTTCTTTTCTCTACATTTTTATTTCATATTTGATGTTGATTTTCTCATATTTATTCCTTTATTAGGGTCATCCTAGTTGAACCCTATTTATGTTTTGAAATCTTTCTCAATATTAGTTTGGTTTGAATCTTTAATAGCATTGCAATTTCGTGTTTAATGTTTTCCTTTGATTCCATGATTTATGATTTGATTTTTATCTGAGAAGTGATTATTTTCATAATAGTTTCTAGAATTGATTTTATTTATTGCATGCCACAATTAGGGAAATCGAAAGAGACCTAATTTATGAAGTTATTAAGGTGACTTGAGAAAGCCCTTAATATTGATTCCGAGTGCATCTTATGATTTAATTAAATAAATTAAAAACCGAAAGGATTAATTTATTTTAATTATTCATAAGATAGTAGTTAAAGCCTGAAACATTGGTTAACTAATTTTGGAAATTCACTTTGTTATTGATTCAACTAATTCTAAGTTAAGAAAATTCATTACATTCTAGTGGTGATAATTAGATGTCTTAATCATCGAATCATTATTTTTCCAGGTGATCATTTCTTTTATTTTTGTTATTTTCTTTTTATTCACCTCTGAAAATCATATATTTTCTTAATTTCTCAATTAACAAGGTTATATTTTCTTAATTTCTCAATTAACAAGGTTAAAATAAAATTTAAGTTATTAACCGTCCTCGTGGGAACGATAATCTACTCATTCACTTTATTACTTGAACTACTAGTGCACTTGCTAACATTTACCATCAATTTTACACGCATCAGCATTCCTTGATGGATTAATTCGAGCGGCGCAAAATTTCCAAAGGAACAATGAACCGGATTACTCAGAGGTTCCTAAGCCTCCAACATCCAAAGTTTGATGAAGAAGGAGAGCCAGAGTTGGACGAATCATGGATTGAAGAGATAGAGATATTTTCAAAGTTATGGAATGTCCCGGAGACCGTAAGGTGATGTATGCTACACATCGCCTTTGCAGCCAAGCTAAAGTATGGTGGAAGTCACTCTTGAAGACTACTTTCGAGAGTGAGGAAGATGTTGATTGGGAGAGCTTCGTGGAAGTGTTCGAGGCTCGCTTCTTCCCAGATCATATTAAGAAAAAGAAAAGGGACGAATTTCTCAATGTTGTGCAAGGCAACATGATGGTGGATCTATACTTAAACACATTTCTAAGGTTAGAAAATTATGGAGAGCTCAATGAAAATGAACTTAGAAGGACCAAGATGTTCATTAATGGTTTGCATTCCGGATTGCAACCTTGGGTGAGGAGTGGTCGTTGTACCACCATGAAGGATGCGGTAGAACTTGCCGCCGTACATGAGGGGAAGTACAAAGAAATGATGAGGGGAAGTACAAAGAAATGATGAGTGCTAAAGGAAAAGCAATCAAGAAGTAACGAAGGAAAAGTTCAAGGGAAGAGCCTAAGGAAAGCTCCTTATCATTCTCCAAAGAAGGGGGAGCAAGGAAAAGGTGCATGTGACCATTGTGGTAGATATCATCCCGACAAATGTCGCATGAAGGCCGGGACATGCTTACATAAGGGATTGCCCAGAGAAGAGTGGAAACAATCGCAACAAAGGGAAGATGGCGATGGATCCACCAAGGGCCCCGGCAAGAGTGTTTGTCATATAAGTTGATGAAGCCATCTAAGCAAATGATGTGATCCAAGGTAATATTCTAAATGTCGGACAATATGCAAATGTTCTTTTCGATTCGGGTGCAACACATTCCTTCATATCTCATGCATTTGCTAGCATGCTAGAAGTAAGGCCTCTAGTTACTAATTGTCAACTAGAAGTAGTGACTCCCACCGGAATGGTAGCCACTAGGAGATATATCCCCAATGTATCTATAGAAATATATAGGAAGAATTTTCCAAGTGATCTTATATTGCTTCCTATGATAGATTATAATGTAATCTTAGGGATGGATTGATTATCCTATAATGATGCTCACATGTATTGCAAAAAAAAGAAAATTTTTATAGGCGACCCTCATGCAAAACCCATGATGATTCGAAGAATTCCCTCCAAGGAAGTCAAAGTGCTAATTTCAGCAACTAACACAAGCAAGATGATCAAAAAAGGGGCAAGAGGATTTTTGACAAGTGTCATCAAGACGGATTCACAATCCAAGGCACTCGAATCCTTGGATGTGGTAAAAGAATATCCCAATGTCTTTCCAAAAGATATTGCGAGATTGCCACCAAGAAGGGAATTTGAGTTCAATATTGAACTACTTTTGGGTATCGCGTCCATTTTGAAACCGCCCTACCGAATGGCCCCGGCGGAGATGCACAAATTGAAGACCCAATTGCAAGAGCTTTTGAACAAGGAATTTATTAGGCCAAGTGTCTCACCATGGGACACACCAATGCTTTTTGTCAAGAAAAAGGATGTCTCTTTAAGATTATGCATCGATTACCGAATGCTCAATAAGATGACGGTAAAGAACAAGTATCCCTTACCAAGAATTGACGATCTTTTTGATCAATTATCGTCAGCGTCAATTTTCTCCAAGATCGACCTAAGGAGTGACTACCACCAATTAAGGATAGCCGAGCAAGATGTTTTCAAGACGACATTTCGTTCAATGTATGGACATTATAAATTTTTGGTTATGCCTTTTGGACTAACGAATGCGCCCGGCGCATTCATAGATTTGATGAATAAGGTTTTTCGTCCATACTTGGACAAAGTTGTGACCGTATTTGTGGATGACATACTCATCTACTCATCAAGCTCGGAAGAGCATCAAGAACATCTTCGCATTGTATTGGAAATCTTAAGAAGAAACAAGCTCTACGCCAAATTTTCTAAGTGTGAATTTTGGCTTGAATAAGTAATGTTTCTTAGACATATTGTATCAAGGCATGAAGTGGCCGTGGATCCGACTAAAGTTGAAGCAGTTACTAATTGGAGTAGACCAAAGAATGTGACCAAAATTAGAAGCTTCTTGGGACTTGCCGGATATTATAGAAGGTTTATCCAAGATTTCTCCAAAATAGCCGCACATATGACAAAGTTGACAAAAAAGGAGAGAAGTTTATATGGTCACAAGAATGTGAAGCAAGCTTCCAAGAACTCAAGAGAAGACTCACCACGGCATCAATCCTAATCATTCCATCGGAAAGTGGAGGCTATGTCATTTATAGTGATGCTTGTGGTACCAGATTAGGTTGTGTGCTTATGCAACATGGCAAAGTGATTGCATATGCTTCACGACAATTGAAGAAGAATGAAGTCAACTATCCAACTTATGACTTAGAGCTGGCGGTGGTATTCACATTGAAGACATGACGCCCTTATTTGTATAGTGAAGATTTTGAAGTGTCACGGATCATAAGAGCTTAAAGTATGTGTTCTCCCAAAAGAAGTTGAACATGAGGCAAAAAGATGGCTTGAGTTCCTTAAGAATTATGAGTTTGCTATATTGTACTACTTCGGGAAGGCAAATGTAGTAGCCGATGCACTAAGCCGCAAGTGGAAAAGATCATTTGGATGTTTGAGTGTACACAAGTCTAATCTCGTAAAAAGTATAGTGCAATGGGCCCAAGCATTTGTGGTCGAAGGATCATAGCTCATCATGTGATCGAATCAAGCTTAGTGAGATTATTGAAACTTAAAGAAGAGAACCGGAATATGCAAGAATGATTAATGTATGCAAAAGGGAAAGGAATCACTTCAAGTATGACAAAAATGGAGCAATTAGGTATAAGAATCGTTTGTGAGTACCAAAAGATAAAGCACTAAGAAGAGAGATTTTGAATGAGTATCATAAGTCCGAATTCTCCATTCATCCCGGAAGTACTAGTGCAAGAACTTGCAAAGGAATTTTTGATGGGAAGACATAAAGAAGAAAGTGGCCAAGTATGTAGCTAAGTATATAGTTTGCCAACAAGTCAAGATTGAACACCGAAGGCCTTGTGGCAAGTTACAACCCTTACCTATTCCGGAATGGAAATGACAAAGTATCTTTATGCACGTTGTAGTAAGACTACCTCGAACCCCGAAAGGACATGATGCAATTTGAGTTATAGTGGACCGGTTGACAAAGTCGGCTCATTTTATTTCTATGAAAGTGAGTCAATCTATGGAAAGCATGGTAGAGCTATATGTGAATGAAATTTTCCATTTGCACGGAATTTCGACATCTATTATTTCGGATAGAGATCCAAAATCTACTTCAAGATTTTGAAAAGGTCTCCAAAATATTTTTGGAACAAGGCTAAATTTTAGCACGATGTTTCATCCTCAAATCAATGGCCAAATTGAAAGAACAATTCAAACTCTTGAAGACATGCTTAGAGCTTGTGCCTTAAATTGGCATAGAAATTGAGATGACCACCTTCCTTTGATGGAATTTGCCTATAATAATAGTTATCACTCTAGCTTCAAGATGACACCATTTGAAGCCTTGTATGGAAGGCCGTGTCGCTCTCCGATATGTTGAAGTGAAACCAGAGAAGAAAGATACCTCAGACCAGATTTGGTTCACATGTATGTTGACAAGGTGGAACTTATCAAGCAAAGAATGCTAGCGGCACAAAGTAGGCAAAAGAGCTATGCGGATCTAAGAAGAAGAAAGCAACTTTATAAAGTTTGTGACCATGTAATGCTTAAGGTTTCACACAACCAAGGGTGTTATGAGATTTAGCAAGAAAGGAAAGTTGACTCCAAGATATATTGGACCTTTTGAAATTCTAGAGAAAGTTGGAGAAGCGGCTTATAAGTTAGCACTATTACCTTCTTATGCAAGAGTTCATAATGTCTTTCATGTGTCAATACTCCGAAAGTATGTTCATGATGAAGCAAATGTGATTCGGATTGAAGAGCCGAATATCAAGAAATATTTAACATATGTGAAACAACCTATAGAGATTATAGATTATCAAGTAAAGCACCTAAAAAACAAGATCATATCTATGATCAAAGTGACATGGAAGCACCATCACGGACAAGAAGCTACATGGGAACTAGAAGAGAAAATGCGAGAGAAGTTTCCGAAACTTTTCGGTAAGTAATTTAAGATTTACTAAAATTCGAGAACGAATTTTTATTTAAGAGGATTAGGTTGTAACATTCTAAATGAAATGAAAAAAGGAGAAAGAAACCAAAAGGAGTCCACTGCCGCACCGAGCCCATGAAGCCCAACACCATAAGTCACTAACCTAAAAGCAATGCTTTCTTTATCTCCCCACCTACTACATGTCGACTGCAAAGCTAAAACCCCATAAACTGCTGCAGTTCTCTCACTCTTTCCCCAAGTTTCACACGACACCTCATTTTCACTCAATCTTTCTCTCTCCACCCTCTCTCTCTCGGACAGCAACAACACCTCCAAAAGGGCTACAGTAAGAACGTCTTCCTCTCTAATCACTTCAATTTGCAAGCCACTCATCCCCACCCTCATTACTATAGCAGCATCATTAGTGCTCGTGACAACACTAATTAGGAGGGAGAAGGCTCAGTGATCACTAGAAAGAGGAAGGAAAGGAGGAAAAGAAACTAGGTGTTTAAGCTTTAGCAATTCAAGGTATGTTGAAGGGATCCAAAACCTCTAATCACCCCATAATGATGCTTGTGGCATGAAGAACCAACCATGTGTTCTTGAAGTGATGATTAAGGGACATTCATATTAGCAATAGTATGCTTCATGTTTTGTTAAGATTAATACTAACCATGTGTAGAAATAGAATGTTCATTGTGATTTATGTTAGCTCATTATGAAATTGCTTAATGCTCATGTGCTTATGAATGTGATTAGCATGTTAGGTGTCCTTATATGGAAACCCCATGTACCAAGAATATTGATAAATGTTTCATGTGAGGTGTAGAGCAAAATTTGTGCTCAATATGTTAAAGTATGCATGATTGGAAAGAAAAGAATGTAAAAATATGTGTTCTGTTGGGCGACCGATTCTTTAACGGTCGACCGTTCTAGGAACGAATTTGTCTCGACTTCTATCCAACGGTCGTCCGAAACCATTCGGTCGTCCAATGCGGAAGAGTCGTTACTCTCTATAATTAACGATCGACCTAACACCCAATTTCGATCATCCGAAGGCCTGATAACGGCCGACCGATACCTTAGTGGTTGTCCGATTTAGAGCTCTTTGTAATTAGCAATCGACCCAACGCCCAATTCAATCGTCCAAAAGACTGATAACGATCGATCGATACCGAAATGATCGTTCGTTACCCGAGTCCGGCGGTCGACCAAAAGTGTAAACGGTCGTTCGTTTAGGGCTGATGATTCATTATGATTGAATGTTCACACTTAGCATGATTTGAAGTATGTATGATCTTAAATATGGTTAAAATATGTAACATGTATTGAAGGATTGGATGTATTGATGAATGTAATTAAAAAATGGATTGACATGAAGGTGTCTTATTGTAATCGTGGAGGGAAATGAAGTCTTCACATGCTAGCATATGTGTCGTATTCTCGGGGAAGAATACTTTCAATGGGACAATCGTCCCGACCTAGATAGCCAAGGATCCTCGAATTAACATGATTTTTCCAATTACCAAGATAAGAAGTTATCTTAATAAAAATAGAAGATGAAAAGATGATGCAAAGTTGGAAAGTAAAGTCTTAACTTTCCAATGATGACTTGGGACATAAAGATGAAGATGATGATGAAAGCACAAAAAAGAATGCTAATGTATGTTTCCTTGTCATAAGATGTTAATTAAGAGGATGTTAAGGTAAATCAAGATAAATGATGATATGCCCTAGCATAATGATAAGTTATGATATGCTTTGACCTAAAGATTATGAAATTATATGTTAATCTTATCTTACGATGATGATATGTTCATATGCCATATAGTATGTATAAGTAGCCCATAGCATGCATATGATTTGTGTACGATAATGATAAAATGCATATGTCATGATATGTAGAGATTATGTCATAGGATCATAGCATGCATGTGCCTCAACACACTCTAACGGGAGAAATCCTCTGCACCGCCATGGATTCATGCAGGTATGAATGAGGCTTACGTTCGACGACGAGAGACTCATGACAGAGACATTACACATGGGTTGGTCGGGCTACGACCAAGTTATCTTTTAATCTTTTATATTATGATGATGAACTCATAGTGAGTCAAGTATGTATGGCCTATGGGCCTTGTAGTCGTCTACTTTCATTTGGACTCATTTATATACTATGAACCCTATGTTGGGTCTTGATGTAGAGCCTATGTGGCCCATGGGTTAGTATTATTATCTTGAGATTTTATTTACCTATGAAGTCTTTCACTGTTCATGATATTATTATTTTATATTATATTATATTTTCGATGTAAAGTTTTATGAAATTAGGTTATGTAAAGTGACGCCGCCTTGGATTCGACAACTAAATTGGGATCGAATTTTGGAGACGTTATAGATCTATTTTGACATGATATGTGAGTTTCTCTCTTTTTGTACACTTGTTTTTGGTTTAGATCTTGCATTTTTTTTCTTTCCTTTCCTTTGTTTCTTGTTGGATACCTGCATCTCTATCAATCGACAGGATCGATAAAATGAGGAGTTTGATCCGATGCGTGCCTTTAGATCTTTATTATTAAGATACAACTCCAAAGTTTTGGTGCGTTTCGTAAGATTATTTAGGTTTCTTCAGATCAATGGTCTACTTTGGCATGATAAGCGCATAACTCTTTTAGGTTTGGATTTTGTGATTTTTTATTTTCCTTCGTTTTCTGTTGGATCTCTGCATCTTTATCAATTGACAGGATCGATATAAAGAGGAGTTTGATTGCCAAATCTGCGAGCCCGCTGCGCTGATGACGTAGATGTGATGATGGGGTTGCTCTCGGCGGATCCTGCTACGAGGAAAATTTCATGGCATGGAGTTTTGATGCGTAGGTTGATGTGTATATAGGAATTGATTAGAGGTCATTGCTCTAATTATGTATGATGAAGCATTCAGTCCTTTTTTGGAGGAAGTTAATGTTTGCATAATGCCGATGCTTGTTATCGTGGCCTTTGCCATGTTGGGTGCGCTCGCATGGCAGGCCGAGAAACCTAATAAAATCATATTTTTTTTGGTGTCGGAGGGAGTAGCACGAGGAATTATTTTTTAGCCTTGTGTGCTCCTTCCTCGGTGTGCTCCGTGTGTTCTCTGTGTTTTCATTGTGCTTCTCTTTCGTTGTTTTAAACTTAGGAAATAAAAAGACCGTGATGAGTGCGGCGGAGATAGCCTCCGTAAATGAGTCATCTCTACCAAGCATGCCAGTTTCGAAAGTAGGTGTAAAGGGTTAAAGCAAAAATATAAAGGAAATGTTTTTTTAGAAAATCTGTCCAGGTGATCTCCCACGTTAACCCAAAAGCCTTGGTGAGAGGAGAGACGAAAGGTAATGTCAAGTTTTGCAAAATGGACCATAAGTGCAGAGTAACAAAGAAAAGATGGATATATGTTTTCCCAGTGACTACGTAGAGGGGGTAGTTAGGGTTAATGCTGTTGTAAAAAAGTAAAATGGAGTCTAGAGTGGGTAAGCGAAGATGAAGATGTTTTCAAAGAAAGATATGTATCTTTGGGGGAACCCTCCACGACTGCTCCCCAAGAGGACGCCACGAAAAAGAGTGGCGATAAACAAAGCTATAAACTGAGATTGTATTAGCGCATCCATGGTACTTGTCACTCAAATTCACGCATCATCATAGGCGTGAACAAGAATATAATGCGTCCGATTAAAGCACAGATAAAGTTATTGAATATAGATTGCAGAAGGGAAAATTTCAATTATCATCAGAGATGAAGTGGCAGACCATAAGATTTTCCAAAAGGTATTGCATGTTGATAAAAATTGGTTTCCATATGAGAGGGATATAAAAAATCCAAGAGTCTAGAAGTATGGAGGTGGTATTTTTAGATCCGATGGCACGATGGAAACCAAGCCAGAGATTAGTAAGGGACTTAAGGATGGTACGCCAAGAGCATGAGATTTTTCTAGGGAAAGGGCCAAGGTTCCAAAGTTGGAAAGCACCATACTTGCAAGAGACGAGATTTGTCCAAGGAGAGTTAGTATTGTTCAGTAAATCAAGAATGTGATGCCCAAGTAAAGCAATACGTGTGACCTAGAGATCGCGGATACCCTAACCACCCATGGTAGGTGGAAGTTGCACAATTGGCCAACTGATAAGGTGGGCACTAGGTCGACCCATTATGTGATCCCAGAGAAATGATCTCGATAATTTTTTCAAAGAATGTAGTGTGCCAGAAGCAAGAGGAGAAGTCCCCATAGCGTACACCGGTACGGATGATAGAACTGATTTAATCAGTGTGAGTCAATCAACTTGATTAAGGGTGCATTTCCGCCAACCAGCGAGGCGCGAGGAAACCTTGTCAATAATGTAGTGTTGTTTAGAACAATTTCCCCCAAACGGAAATAGTTAGAACAATTTCTCCAATTATCGACCTTGCCTCGCTGTGCTTCTGACCATGCCCCTACTCGACGTCGAGAAGGGTGTTAAAGGAAGCAAGGTCCTGGCAAGGGCTGCCGTCCCGGTGCATGGATAGGAAGGCACAGACAGCACGATCGGGCCTACCGATGGCGAAGAGGCACTCAAAGAGAATGGCGAAGGTGCGGTGGGTGGGGTGGGGGGAGGGGTAGGTAGAGGTGATGATGGGGGGAAGGAGTAGACGGAGGGAGCGATCATCGCGGAGGCGGGCGGTGTGGTCGAAGGAGGAGGCAGCGGGACTGAAGGAAGGGAGGAGGAGCGCACGGAAGAAGAGGAGGGCGTGGGGGCCATCGTTCCAGATGAGCTTGAGGGTGCAATCGACGACGGGGGGGCGGCAAGAAGCGCTGGGAAAGCGCAAGGAGGGGGGGGGGAGGGGAGGGAGGCGAACCTCATGTTACTATGCACTTCAATCTTTATTGTCAGATATCTTACAAGGCAAAAAATGCAAAACTGGGGAAGCACTATCATTAGTTAATGGGTTATTTTCATAAAGTAGTCAATTTTTTACATCTAATTCCGAACTACAAACTTATTTTTTTGATTCCTAAACTATATTGATTTTTGCAATTTGATCCTTCTGTCGACTTCTGTCAACCTTTTTGTTATCTTCAATTTTTTTCATTTATGAAAAGTCAAAAATACCTCTTGAACGTCAATTTAGAAAAAAAAGAAAGGACAGAGGTCCCCCTCTCTTTTCCTGCCCCCCCCCCCCCCCCCTGCGCTTTCTCTACGAAGGGCTCTGAGGAGGGAGAAGGTCTTCTCCACATGCTGCGACTTGCAGAGAATGGGGGGGCGTCGCGGTACATGGATAGGAAGGCACGGACAGCACAATTGGGCTTGTCAACTGCAAAGAGGCGCTCAAAGAGGAATGGCAAAGGTGCGATGGGTGGGGGGAAGGTAGAGGCAACAACAAAGGGAGAGGAGTGGACGGAGGGAGCGATCGTTGCGGAGGCGGGCGGCAAGGTCGTGGCGTGGTCGAAGAAGGCAGCGGGGCGAAAGGAAGGGAGGAGGAGGACACATGGAAGAAGAGGAGGACATGGAGGCCATCATTCTAGATGAGCTTGAGGGCACGATCGACGATGGGGGGCGATAGGAGGCGCTGGGAAAGCACAACCCCTCCTCTCTTTCCCTCTTTCCTTGCGCATGCCTCCATCTTTGGCCAAATAAATTAAACATATAACTATATATGTAAAGGATAAAATATTCTAAATAAAATAATCACTTAACATTCATTCCCTTCATTTTAATGATATCAACCAAATAAGGGTAACTACTCACCTTCATTCTCCTACTCCTACATTCCCTTCTCGTCCTTTTCCTTTCCATTCTTTACCTTTCTTTCTCCTTAATGAATTTTGAACCAAACAGTCCCTTATCTTCTTCTGTAAGTCCCCTGCCAAGGCAGGCTGCTTACCCCAAACCTTGAGGGAATTGTCTGCCACCCTCGACTCGTTATGGCCAATGCAGATGCCTCATATTCGTCATGGCTGCATGCAGATTCAACCTCTGCATCATCTCCATCTCATCATTATCGCCCGCCACTCAGAGATTGGGGCTTGCATACTTTCCTAGGTATTCCTTCACCGTTTTCAAGCTCTCCAAGAATGCTAAGTGGAGCATCTTCCACACCGAATTTTGGCAGTTATAGTCCCTCAGAAGCTTCGCTACAAACGCTGTAATTGTCTCCACATTGGGTGCCGGCGGATGGCCGTGTCGAAGAGGCCATGGAGCATCTTCTCGGGAGCATCCATATCGGCAACCTAGGCAGTTGCGAGAGGTGAGAGTCTTGAAATGAGGTTGCATAATTCTTCTTGGCGCAGTAAAGGGTTCATCTTGAGCACCCTCTCCTCCTACTCCATCCAAAGCACAATTTCGAGGTATGCGCCACTTGAACCAGATCCAGTGTGTCACTGACCGACGCGACCTGGTCAGAGAAGTGAAGTCGAGCGTGTGGAGGAGGCGGAGGACAATGATATGCGCATCGAAGGGCCCCGATCGAGGGCGATCTCCAAAGGCGAGATGGACAAGAAGGTGATCTTCAAGGTGAGCTGGTTGTGGACGGAGGCGTCCTCGCTGGAGGAAGTCGACGTGTCCATGGCCGGCTGCTAGCAGTCAGAGAGAAGGGTGGAGAAGTAGCCGGAACAACAGAGAGCGGAAGAATGCAGTAGAGGTCAAGAAAGGAGTCATCGGAGCCGTCGATCTGATAATCAAGTCTCCAGTCAACTGGTGGAATACATTGCATCAACCTCGGAGCATAGGAGGATGTCAGACGTGACAGAATCATTGAAGCCGCCAGGATCAGTCGGACGGCGTCTTGACGGTCTCGACGATCAAAGTTGTAATATCCTAAAAGAAAAAAAGAGAAGACGAGTGGGCTGCCGCCCCAGCCCACCAAGAAAGCCCACCACCTAATGCACCATTAAATGATGCCCTAAAAGTTGCTTTCTTACCTACCAGCCGGCAACTCCAACAAAACCCCACCCTTGCTACAGTCACTCGCCCTTCTCACTCCTACTTTAACCCATTCGACCAAGCACCCCAAAATCCCTTTCCAGCTATAGTAATCACCTCCCCCCACACCAGCCTGCAGCAACCAAGAACTCCCTCCCACACTCTCCCTTACACACTCTCCCTTATACTCTCTGCAAGGCAACAACAGTGAGGGAAAGCAAAGGGGGGCCGATGATGCGTAAAAATTGAGCGCAAATATACTAGCAAGTATATTAGACCGTATCAAGTAATAAAGAGTGAATAGGATGTCGAACCCACGAGGACTGAAGATTTATAATCTTTTTTTTTCTACAAGTTATAGTGAAAAATCAATCGAGGAATCAACTTTCAATTTATCAATTAAGAAAAATGAAGTGAGAAAACAAATGAAAACGGTGCTTAGCAGAGGAAAAATCGATAATAATGATGAGTTAGGGTCTAACTTTGTATCCCCATGTTATCTCTCAAATAATCAATAAATCAAAAATTAGACTTCTAATGAAAAGGAGTTGCTTATAAATATTGATCTCAAAAACTTGAGAATCAAACTAATCCGATAAAAGTGCCATTAAAGCCGTTGAAACCTCAATCAACTCTAATCTTACTTTGAACCGAAATGCTTTAAAATGCAACTTATACACATAAATATAGTGCTAAAAAACTTGAGAACTAATTATCTCTGATCAAAATAAAACTATGATTTATGAAAATTCAGAACATAAAAATCAAATTTTAATCGAGATGCATTAATGCACGAAGAAGAATTGTTAAATATAAATGACTCAAAATCTCGAGTAAACTATTCTAATCAAGATTAAGTCCAACCAGTTGAAAACTCAATCAAATTGCACATAACCATGATCAGAATGCAGAGAGTAAAAATCCTTCCAAACCCACAAGAAATAACAATCAAATCTGAAGTATAGCGATTAGAAACCCCAAGTTAATACTCGGCCCGGGTTACTCAGAACTCGACCCGGGTCGGAACAATAAAACTCGGTTTCGACAAGAAAAACACACTGACCCGGCCCGGGTTCTACCGAACGCAGCCGGGTTCAGATAGAAAAACCTTTCGCTTCAACGCTGCGCAGTCAACAGGGCCCAAGCGGAGAAGAAGTATCCCGAGTTCCGAACAACTCGGCCCGGGCACCAACAACTCGGTTCGAGTTCAACCGAAAAGAACAACAGCGATCCAATCGGAGATAAAACGCGGCCCGGGTTTGATGCTACCCAGTCCGAGTTCTATGATTGCAGAACTCGTGAATCAAATTGAATTTCGGAAGAAAATTTAATGGCTAATCATGTAAAAACTTGCAGAATAACACGACATGAAGATTATCCAATATTCTAACATTAACCATGCATGAATTGCAATTTAACAGAAGTCTAATTATTCAAATAAATTGAGAGATAAACATGGTTCAACTCAGTTTTTCCCTAACAACAAAACTACTCCATACAGAATTGTTTTGACATCAAATCCATAATGATAAACAAGAATTTCATAAGAAATATTATTAGAGCCTCAGTCGTGTGGTCGTCGCAGGGATTCGCCGGAATGACTCCAAGTTGCTTCAGAATTCAGCTCTACAGAATTTTCTCTCGAAAGTTGGGTGACTAGGGCATGTGAATTCATGAATCAGCCGATACCTACAAAGCCTCCAAGCTGTAGTATTTATAGGGGAGAACGTCCCCCTAGGATTGCACGTCATTTTAAAATGATAACTTCGTGTTCAACTAGGAGAAAATCCGAGCCGTCTGATAAAATATATCTGATAAGCAAACCCGGCCCGGGTTTTTCTGTCGCGCAAAATCCGACTCGGGTTTGGTCTTACAATCGGCCCGACCCGGGTGTACTGATGACCCTGCCCGGGTTCTTCGTCAGAATCTCTTTTCTGTTCTGATTTTCGAGCTCTTTCATGACAATCGCTCTGCACCTTCAACTTGACATTCCTGAGATCAAAATACAATGAAAGTTGGTAGTTTTGGACTCTAACAAATTTTGGAGAAATAATTGAAAACGTAGATGCATGCAATGGTAAAAACTACGAAAATAATATAAAATGATGTATGAAAACATGTATAATAATGCATTCATCAGCCGACAACTGGAAACGAGGAAGAGAGAAGGAGAAGAGAAGGAGCTACCCATTTCAGCAATGAAAGAAGAAGAGGGAGGAAGGTGCTACCACAACAACAAGAAGAAGAAGAGGAAGAAGAAGGAAGAAGAGAGAAGAAGAAAGGGGTTAGGATTAGGGTTTTAACTTAAATCCTAAAAGTATGTTTGAGGGGATACAAGTTCTAATCTCTACCTTAATAATGTTATGAATGATTGGATTAAGGTCCATAAGAGTCACCTGATTCTTACAAGTATGAGATTAAGGAATGTACGTGACATAGATTTATGTCTTGTTTTTATTAGGTTTACTATTTTATTGATAATCATGTTTAGAGCCATAATGTTTCATGTTCTCTATGCTTTGCTTATGATGAAATTGCTAAACTACTAAACAAGAATGTGATTATTAGTCCAATAGTTATTTCTTATGTTTCAACTAAATCCCGAGGCTTGCAAATGTTATGATATGAATCTTATAATGACTAATACCAATGCATCTTTTATGTATTAGATGAATGATTGTCATTAAGTTGTTCATGTATGAGTGTAAATTGGGAAAATGGGCTAAAACAAAGGAAACTCAATTGTTTCCCTTAGGCACGGTTAGGACACACCACGCCCATTCCCTTGGGCATGAGACAGTCTCATGGCAGGAGCACGGTCGTCACACCACACGACACGATCGTGATCCATAATGAGGCAACACCCGTCCCTGTGAGTACGCCCGTCACCTTTGGCGTGAGATGGCATCATAGATGGGCACAACCGTGACTCAACATAGAACAGTCATGACCCTTAGTGAGTCCAGACTGTGACCTTCACTGCTTAGTTTGAACGATGGATGAATCGATAGATGGTTTGACCGCTTCATGGGAAAATGCCACTGCTCAAGTTGGTCGATGGGGTCGATGAACCGAGCGACTAAGGGCATAGTCATTCCAGGAAATAGCATGGCCATGACCAGTCATGTTGCCAATATTACCTATCACAACAGCCACGAAGGCATGACTGAGCATGGCACGGCCATGACGAGAATCCTAAGCCTATGTATGTTAATTTGTTAAACTTAGAAAAATCTGATGCGTGGATGGCCCTAATTAACATTAGAACATGTAACATGTATTGAATGATTGTATGTATTGATGAATGTAATTAAAAGATGAACTAATTGAAGGTGACATGTTGTAATCATGGAGGGAAAACAAATTTCACCCCCTAGTGGTGATGTTTTCAAAGTTGAGACGAGTCTACCCCTTGTGGTGGCGTCACAATTGGGACAAAGATCCTTGTGTAGTTAGTTTGGAAACAGGTCTACCCCCAAGTGGTAGCGTTTCCAGGGAACGAGTCTACCCCTAGTGACAGTGTTTCCCTTTGGGACAAAGATATCTCGACTTAGCTAGTTAAGACCCACGAGTTAACATGGTCTTCTCAATCACCAAGATAAAAAGCTATCTAATTAAAGATGAAAAATGAAAAGATGACATGGTCATATGTCATGACTATGATTATATGACTTGGAACATGAAGACGAAGATGATGATGATGTATACACTTAAAGGGATGCAAATGAATGATCCATTGTCATATGATGTTATGAATGAAAATGATAAATGCTAAGTAAGATAAATGAACAATATAACTTGGCATATTAATTGATGATGAAAATGCAAGCACTTAAAGGGATGGTAAAATATGACCTCTTGTCTTGTCATGTTACGAATGAATATATTATGAGTAAGGTAAATTCATGATATGCTCTAGCATAATAATTATGAGATTATCTTATATTCTATTTTTCTATTATGATGCAATGTGTATGCCATGACATGTAGAGAACGTGTTATACGATCATAGCATGCATGGACCCTAACATGCTTTAACGGGAGAAATTTCCTGCACCTCATGGATCCGTGCAGGTATGGATGAGACTTATGCTCGACAGTGAAGACCTCATGACAAGAAGATTGCACATGTGATGGTTGGACTATGGCCCAAGTTATAGTAGTTTATATTTTGATGATAAACTCCTTCTAGAGTCAAATATGTATGACCTATGGGTCTTGAGAGTCATCCGTGCAGGTATGGATGAGACTTATGCTCGACAGTGAAGACCTCATGACAAGAAGATTGCACATGTGATGGTTGGGCTATGGCCCAAGTTATAGTAGTTTATATTTTGATGATAAAATCCTTCTAGAGTCAAATATGTATGACCTATGGGTCTTGAGAGTCATGAATTTTTATATGAACTCAATTATGTATTATGAACCCTATGTTGGGTCCTTATGTTAGAGTCTACGTGGCCCATAGCCCATGGGTTAGTATGTTATCTTGAGATTTATTAGCTTATAAAATCCTTCGTTATTTTATTAAGTTAAATATGTTTATTGTATTATATTTCCGCTGTGATGATATATGTAATTAGGTTAAAAAGAATTATGCAAAGTTAGCGTTGTCTAGGGTTCGATCTCTAAATTGAAGATGGATTTTGAAGGCATTACATGAGTCCCTTTGTCGGAGGATGAGAGGCGATTGTTGTTCCTGACGCAGAGGCGTTTCCTCAATGACATCGGCGGCGAGATCAGTAATTACCAACGAACGACGACGGTGGTGACAAAAAGAAAGAGGGAGAATTGGGACCTCTCGTTAATTTTGGAGAGACGAGAGTAGAGAGATCTGGACCGTCAAAGATGAACACGTGGCCGGATCTAACGGTGGTCGCTGATGGGGGATGTGGACGGGAGGCGAGAGTGAAGACTTTGTTATTATTATTTTTCATAATTAATTCTTAACATATAACTAAAATATGATAGTTTAATTTAATATAACATATTAATATAATATTTTATTTATACGATTCCATCATACGGTTCCCAACTGGTCCAACTTAAAACGAATACTTATTCGGATTGTTGTCTGAACCGGTTGACAACATTAGACTTAACTATTTTACCTATCTCTCTTAACTTAAATAAAAATTTAATCAAACAAAATTGGTATAATCTTATTCCTCAGTATTCCAATTCACCTTCTTAAAATGGTTAACCCAAATACATCCGTCTCATAAAATATTATTAAAAAGTGATCGAATCAGTCAGCCTGCGTGATTAAACGTGATCCGACTATAAAGTCGATTTTGTTTGATAGTCAACATTGGAATGTGTAAACTAAACGGCTTCAATGTGGGAAAAAATGGAAAAAGGAAAAAAAATATAAATGAAAAGAAAAACCCAAAAAGAGATGATACAATAGAGGCACTCAATATTTATATTATTTTTTATCTAATTTTGTATCATGTTTAGAAGATAAATTAAATGTAAAACAAAATAAAATATTAATATGATAAATATAATAATAAAGTAAAATATTACACACAAATTTTAATATAGAAATACTGAAAAATGAAGTCTGCTAAGAAGAAAGTATAAATAAAAACCATTAAAAAGTACTTTAAAATAATGACAAAACATGATTTATAACTCATACATATTATATCGCTAGCTTTTTGGCATTTTCACGGATCAATATTTATTTAAATATAGTGAGTGAAACATTTGAAATATAACCCAACTTAAGAATATAAAAAAAATAACTTGTAAACATACTAAATCGTTGAATATAAGGTTATACATTAAAATTTTATGAAGATTTGAACAAATTATGCATTCAAATATAGATTCTAAAACGTCATCTTTTATTATTAATATTTAAGCAAAATATATTAAGTATCATATGGAAATAATATTATTGCATAGATAAAAGTTAATTGAAGAAAATAGTAATTTTTAAAATAAATAGTAATAATGAAAACAAATAAAGCTAGACGCATTAGTGATTGAATAAAAGATTATATATCATTTTTTTAAAAAAAATCATATATATCATTAACATTTAACTAAATTAACTTTATTTGAGAAACAGAGGAGGAGACTACAACATCGAATTTTATTTGGATATGGTGGGAAAGAGCATGCAACGTGAGTTTTAATGGTGAAGGGCGCGTTCGTCCTTACATTTCAAGAGCCCTTCTATCAACCGTCCCAGATCAGCGTACGACGAGCCGCCCTCGGCCACCGCCCGCCGCCCCATCCCGCCCAAAGCTCGCGCCCTGCGCCGCATCGCTTCCACTTCTTCCCCGCCGGCCATCAGTCGCGCCACCGCCTTCGCCACCGTCTCCGCGGGCACCACCACCTTCTCCTCGTAAACGATGCTACTCGGACCCTCCCGGACTGGAAACGCTATCTTGAGGACGTCCACCAGCAACCTCTCGTTCACGAACTGCTCCGAGTGAAGCGGCCACGTCGCCGTGGGCAGACCTGCGCACACCGCCTCCAACACCGAGTTCCACCCGCAGTGGATCACGTAGCCTCCGACCGCCCGGTGGGTCAAGATCTCCGGCTGCGGCACCCACCGTCGGAGCACTAGTCCGCGGCCTTCAACCTTCTCCTTGTATCCCTCCGGCATCCACGCCTCACCGAGCTCCGCCCACACCGTCCAGAGGAACGCGTGACCGCACGCCTCCAGTCCCAGGGCAAGCTCGCGGAGTTGCTCCTCGTTGAAGTGACCCTTCGTGCCAAAGCCCAGGTACACCACTGAGTTCTCCTCCTTTGCGTCGAGCCACTGGAGGCATGCATCCCGGTCTTTAATTACCTCCGTGGACGTCGTCGTCGTGGAATGCTCACTTCCTGGTACAGTCACCGGACCGACCAGGAACACCTTCCTGGATCCCCGTTCGCAGTAGTTCTCGAGGTACTCCGGCTCAAGGTCGTAGAAGCTATTGAAGATGACGCCGTAACTATCGAGTTCCGCTTCGCGGCAGTCCTTGAGAAAGTACGGGTGGTTGAACACCGGCGGAAGCTCCGCTCTCGTCAGCTTCACCAGGTCGGGAAGCCCGGGAATCGCGAAAGGCTCCGTCCGACTGGAAATGGCCTCGCGTGGGAGGTGGAGACCGAGGGAGAACTGGGTGCAGGCAGAGAACACCGAGGAGACGTTAAAAACGAAGCGGGGGATCCGGTGCTCGCGGGCCAGGGCCGTGGTCCAGGGATAGAGGTCGTCGGAGACGAGGCCGTCGGGGCGGAGCTCGCGGAGCAGGTTGTCGAGAGGCCCGCTGAGGGCGTACACAGCGTTGAAGAAGCCAACGCAGAGGTGATCTGGAAGTACGTCGAGATTTTCGCAGCCATCCGGTAGGCCGAACTCCGCCGTGGGGAAAGAGACGATCCTGAGCTCCACGAAGGAGCCGCCGGGGCGCTCGACGGCGGCGCGGACGAAATCGGCGTTGGATGGAGTAGTGACGACGGTGACTTGGACTCCGCGCGCAGCTAGGAGGCGGGCGGTGTTGGCCGCGGGGGCGATGTGGCTGCGAGCGAGGAAAGGGAACACGAGAACGCGGAGAGGAAGTGCAGGGCACGGAGGACTTGAACCCATTGACGGCTCCCAAAATGGCAAGAGGTCTCCTCAAACAGCAGCAAAGGCATGTCCTTTTTTTATAGTAAAAATTTCTTCGTGTCTTGGAAATCGTGGGTTCTGCTGTGACAAATGCTAAAAGGATAACGAGCCTTTGACACGCGTAAGTGTGCATAAAACACTAAACTCGTAATCTTCACCAGAAATATAATATAGAAGAAGTTTAATTTAAGAGTCAATATGATAAAACAATATTATTTCAATTATTTATATAAAAAGATTATATAACCTATAGATAATATGATTATAAATTTAGAATCTAATTGCTAAAATTGCAACAACATATATTTTAATCTCTAGTATGAATTTTATATAGAGATCCCATAATGTTGATGTAACACTCCATATTTTTATTAGAAGTAAATTAGTCATTTGATTTAAAACTCTAACTTTTCTTATATAAGGATCTCAATTCCTCTTGTTTATCTTTTTTCTTAATTTATTAGGAGTATATAAGGGGGATCCATTCAGTGGCGGACCCAAATAAAAAAAAGAGATGAGGGCTAGATTTGATATGGAGAACTCTCACTTCACATAGGAGCTTAATTACCACTAGATCAAATGTTCTTTTATATGAAAATAATAAGTATATTTGAGGGGGATCAAACATAACTTTTTATCATAAAATTTATATTATAATATATATATCTAATAAAAGTTTAAAAATTTGAGGGGGCCAAGTCCCCCTCACCCTATATGTGGGTCCGCCCCTGGATTCAACTCTCTCTCCCCTTTCAATGTTTGCATGTTTGGATTGAGAGTTGTGATTGATGGTCACATTATGTATTGGATTTAAAATGTTTTCATATGTAATTCATTCTTTTAAATTATCATGTTTAGATTTATATGCTAAGGTTCCATACTGTGAGAGCATGTTTTGAGATAAACCCTAGATCTCAAAGAAAGGATGATTTTGTATGTTTTTAACATGCATTTGATGCATATTTGTCTCTAGATCATGCCTAGAACCTTAGAATGTTTTGTATTATGTTTTCCCAATGTTTCATCGAAAAATTTATAAAATGCGAGCACAATATGACCTAGAGGGCATTAATACGATTTAGAGGGCAAAACTACCGGCTGCCAGTATTTTCTGGTGTGAACCAAATATGATGACATCAATATGACCTAGAGAGCAAAAATACAGGCTGCCAGTATTTTTTTATGCGAGCCAAATACGACATGAAAGAATTTAATATGGGCTCGAAATAAAAAATATGACATGATCGTATTTAATTCGTATAGATGCATTTTGTGACAAAATTTGCTAGATTCTCCTATACTACTTTAAACTTATTTTCAAATATTCATACTAAGTATTGATGCTTGATTATTGTATATGACCCCTAGTTATATGAAATGCATGCACAATCGTAACTAGATTAAAATATGAAGATTGAAAGGCGTTAAAATGCTTGATGATTGATAACATAACACACCCAATTGAAGAATATGTTTTCTTGCCATCCCTCTGACAGGAAATACTATGCCCTGCTTCATATGTGTTAGAATTTCCTTCGAAAAATTACTATGCCTTGCACCTTGGAGTTAGCATTTTTTGAAGGAATAATTGTATCTTACCGAAAATTGTCTATTCCTAGTCGCCTTCGGATGATGGGAGCCTTGGCTCTAAGGCATAGCTAGTCTACTATGAGGACAACGATGTGATTCTTCAATTATAGATAAGATAAAAAACTATTACTATACCGACTGACTGAAAGGACTGATGACCACGAAAGTGGGATCCAATGGGTTATAAAGCAATTCCGAGAATATTACGGGCTGAATAATGTATTGACTCTTACATGATTACATGTCCATTAATATTACTGATATACATTGATAATATGATGTTTAATATCGACATGTTTATCGTATGACATGGGGTAAATTACACGGGTTGTCGTCCAACTTTGAGTCGATATTTACGGTACTACAACTTCAATTTGTAACTAGAACGTCTTCTAACTTTGATTTTATTGCATGATTTGTTCACTTGATCGATAATAGGTAGTTTCCTAATTACCTTATTGATGTGGCGTAATAAAATACAATAAAAAAAGAGACTTGGCGAAGGGAAAGGGGGGATGCCCCCACACCCTCATCGGTGCGTGAGCTGGTAGAGCCCCCCGCTTTTCTTCCTCGCGCACGACGAGGAGGAAAAAGGGCGGCTGGTGCCCCCTCAGCCATCTCGTGCATCAGCGAGCTAGAAGAGGGGGTGCGGGCCCCCGTTTTCTTCCTCCCGTGCAGCGAGGAGCAAAGGGGGGGCCCACTCTACTAGCTCACATGCCGATGAGCTGGCAGAGGGGGATGCGGGCCCCCTTTTCTTCCTCGCATGCTGGGGAGGGTCCCCTTTTTCTTCCTCGCATGCGGCGAGGAGAAAAAAAGGGGGCGTCAAAAAAGGGGGGCTGACGCCCCCCTTAGCCAGTTTGTGCACCGGCGAGTTGGTAGAGGGGGGCATGGACCCGCCTTTTCTTCCTCGCATGCGGCGAGGAGCAAAAGGGGGGCCAATGCCCTCCTCTACCGGCTTGCGCACTGGCAAGCTCGCACAGGGGGTGCCGACCTCCCTCGCGAGCTCGCCGATGCAAGGGTCAGCTCCCTGTCACTTTTTTATTTTTATTAATTTTTATAATATTTTTTATTATTATGTTAGCAACTTAATTTTTTTATTATATTTTATTACCCACGTCAGCGAGGTAATCGAGAAATTTCCTATTACCGGTCAAGTGGATGAATCGTGTAATAAAATCAAAGTTGGAGGACGTTCTAATTACAAATTGAAGTTGGCAGACCATTTAGATATCAACTCAAAGTTGGGGATGATCCATGTATTTTATCCTTATTTCATGCACATAATTGTTATACATGTCATGTAGTATCCTATTTAGGATGTTAGGATGCATTTCATTTCAAGACCTTTACATACTCTAATTGGGAAACTCTGCACCTTAGATCCGTATAGGTAACTAATATGCTTGGATGGATGACAAGTCAACTCATGACGGTGAAATTTCTCATGGCATAAGAATAAATAGTCACGAGTCTCTAGGATTTGTTTAGAGATGTTTTTGCATAATGAATTTTTATTTTATATCTATGACATTAGTTTCAAAGGTTTTAATTTAAGACTTCCACTGAAAAGACAAATTTTGTTTTATCTTCACGATGAATAATTTTTCGCTGCATTTATGTCTATCATTTATTATGATTATGATAGGGCGAACGAGCTAACACAACCAAATTCCCCTAATTGTCACTAACTTTTAGGGTGGATTTTCATGGTGTTACACTTAAAATCTTATTTCTCTTCTTTTTGTATAGTCATCATGTTCTATCTTCTTTGCAAAAAAAGATTTATTTGGAGATTTAAGAAGACAAAATCTAGATGCTTATTAAAGAAGAAGAGAGAGACCAAGAGATGATTAGGAAAAAAAATTAAATCTAAAACCTCAACGCGGCTATTGGAACTTGAGTTAGAACTTGCTCAAATTCCAAATTCAGTCAAAAAATACAATATGTGACGAAAAATTGACCTTCGGTTAGAACTTTTCAGCCAAAAGTTCATACTTCCGACAAGAACTAAGAACTTTCATTTTTTGGCTTTGTTTCTTTCTTTTCTTACCTTTAATTATTTTTAATGTATATATATTATTTATTTATTAATACATTATTATTCAGCTTATAATCTAAATTATTAAATTTTACTAATTAAAAGTTATATAGTATTTAGTTCTAAAATTTAAAAACATTTTATTAATTAGTTAAAATATTTTTCTTAGTATTATAGTGCAATAAAATTAATAAAAAATATCATGTTAATTAATTGAAATGATGTAAACATTATAAATATATTTATTGTATTATAGTATGAATTAAATAAAATTAATATAAAATCTTATGTATAATATTGTTTTTATTATTATAAAACTTTAATAATTAAAATGTTCAACTATTTTTAGAAAAAAATATATTATACTTGGATCTTAATATTTATGTAAATTATTAATTATAATTATAATAAATATAAAAGATTTAATCAAAATTAATACTAATATATTGCTAGTCATTATTTTAAATAAATAAATAGTATAATATTTTTAGTTACTATAACTATATATCTCATAAAATAACAAATATATTCTTATTTCTTACTTTTTTTATCCAAACAACCACTAAAACTTATCTATAAAATCAACTTTTTAAATTTCCATCATTACATTTTCCATCCAAATACAAACTTAAAATTTTCTATCTAATCGATTAGTTCTCGGAAACTAACAAGAACACAAAAGCTTTCTATCTAATTTCCAAAGGTTATCTCTAAATAGATATTATTGATTTATGATAATTTTTTGTGTTAAAAACCCCAATTTTCATATGAAGAAAATGGGATTTGGGCCGCCATCATGAGCATGACTAGTATGGTAACGACCGTGACCGAAGAACAACAGAAGTCGAAGAAAATTAGTTTCGATCATGGCCATGAAATTGATTTCACGACCATAACAAGGCACAGTCACGAACGTGATGTCCATATCACGATTGTGACCGAAGCAAGAAATTTCTCTTACCATGCTCTTGAAAATTATTTCATGATTGTGACAGGCCTCTCACGGTGACACTCATGTCATGGCCATGGTAGATAAAAAAATGAGTAGTAGTTGTCAAAAATTGTCACAACACATTACGCAAAGTTATGATCCATTATGGGTTTCACACCCCCATTATATCAATATTATGACTCATTACAAGTTTCACACCCCATTATATCAATGTTATGACCCATTACAAGTTTCACAACTATTCCATTACTACTAATGTCCCAATCCATTATGGAGTATCACACCCAACCATTACATGTTTCACATTCCATCACGTATTATGTTAAAGTTATGTCCTATTACATGATTCACACCCCATTATGACCAAGTTAGGGTTGTGATCGAGTTTCACCACCCATTACCCATTAGATTCAACTCACCGATTAATGTCACAGGTGTGATATTATGTAATGACCCATTATGTCAATGTCTGTGGTGTTATATAGAAGCTAATGAGTGTTACATTCAAAGGCCATAGTTAATAACAATGAAAACATGTAATAGACTGTGACCTTACTCAAGGATGACTAATGATTTATGAAGTATTTTATCCCATGAAGGTTTAATGATCTAAAATGTTTTATTAATATTTAAAACATTTATGTTTCATGGATGAATTGTCAAAATGAATGTTATGTGTGATATGACATGTTTGTGATGATGTATGTCTTATTGCTCATGAAATCATAATTGATGGAATGATGATAATCTAAACACATGTTTATATATACCCAGTCATAATTAGGCTAATATTAAGACTATTGATGTGAATGTATGATATATTGAAAAAAAAACATAATGCATTATAAAGTTGATGAATGAATTCTTGTCACACATCAAAGTAAGAGATAGAAAGCAAAGTCGTACACTCATGTATGTGCTTCAAGGACACAAAGTTTCATGAAGTAAAGTTTTGCATCTGTATATGTACTTCTCGGAGAACAAAATTTCTCATAAAAAAGTGTGTGTTCCTAGATGATTAAGAATAGAGTCCATAACTAATCAACGTGATGATTTTAATATTATTCTCCAATTAAGTTAAGATCAAAGATGTTATAAGATAATGTATGAATAAAAGTGAAATTTAACTTCAAAATATCTCATGACAAAAAAAGAAAGTTAATATGATGACAAAGTAAAAAGGTGAAGTAAAATCGTGCACTTATGTAGTACTAAGTCACGCGAAGTAAAATCTTGCATTTGTGTATGTGCTCTCCAAGAAACAAAGCCCCCATCAGAAAGTGGTTCCTAAAGCCGATTATAAATTAAATCTCTCACTATTATGATGTGCGTTCCCTAAAATGTCTTATGGTATCGAACGAAAGTCAATATGATGATATCATGTGATGAAGATGAAAGAAAAGAATATCGCTTCAAAGTCTCACATGATAACAAAAGAAAGAAAGATGAATGAATGTCTAAAAAGTTATAAAGCAATCCCGAGGAGTAAAGTAAAGAATGAAAAGAAAGAAAAAAAATTTTGTGAAGTAATAAGTAAGGATAAAGTTGTTATAAAGGAGCTCCTAAGATGTACATGATAATGAATAAGAAATGAAATGATGAGTTATATGTGTGTGTGTTCATGAATGTGATGAAAGAATGCTATTATTGTATTGTAGGAGATGATGGTTCTAAAGTTAAGAAGGTATGTCAAATTATTTATGTTTCAAAGTATGCTATGTCAAGAATGATATGTATGTGATTAGGATCATGATATTATTCATGACATGCATGTTCACATGTTAAGTTATTATATTGATAATAGATGCATTACATGTAGTCTCATGTAATAGGTTATTATAGCATGCATGACTTTTACATACTCTAATTATAAAATCATGCGCTTTGTATCCCTGCAAATAATTAAGAATAAAGATGGTGGCTCAAGCTCATGAATGATTAATGATTATTTATGCAAATGATGTAATGAAGAATGACTTATTAACTAAAAGAATGTTATATGATTATTATAAGGATTTTATTAATTATGATTTTTCTAAAATGTTAAAATCTTCCATTATTAAATGATTAAAATGATGTATGATGAAGGGGCTAACAACGTGATCATTACAAAATTGAACTTGACATGGTATTAATAAAATAATAAATAGCATATTATTTTTTGTATAATTAATTCATAAATAATCAAATTTATATTATTGGCATAATAGTTTTTTATATAGTTCAATATGTTCCTAGTACATTATGAAGCTAGTTCTAATACTATATCCTATATTTATCTATAAAATTAAATATATAAATAGTAATTTTAATTTATTATATAATTTTAAAATAGTATTCTATTAGATTAGTTGACTAAAAAATCATTTGAAAAAATTAACTCGCTAGAGGGTGATTTTTTTTTCTAAATATTTTTAGGATGGATTTTATAATTTAAAAATCAATCCTTAAAGTAAGAAATGATTATTTTAGACCAAAAAAATCGGTCAAATCCGAATCACTTTCACTCGTACTAGTGATGCACATTAAATCATAGAAATCGTCTCTAATGGATTTGAATGAATATTGTATTTGACGCATAAATGTATTTAAGGGTATATCATGTCAACTTCTTCAAAAACTCAAAAGTTAATTTCTTTCCAACGGTGAATTTTCGATGAAGATTTGAATTTGAATTAGACTTCGTTGTTTTACTCTTGTGAACGGAGAGTTGGGCATTACATAATCGATCTCTCATCCAGTAGTCATGTTGTTAGTTGGGTCATTAATATTGTTTCATTTCTAGCTATTGCGTTATATGACTCTATATATCGATGGTGTTTATAATAGTGTACTGTTGCTATATATAACAGTATAAATAGACCAACCCAGTGCTCTATGTTTCTGAGTGGCGGATGAATAGAAGGTTCTCTAGAGAACTTTTATAATTTGTTCTTGCAGTTTTTGTGTTCCTTGCAGTATCATGTTGATCAAGATTCCGAAGTGGCAGAATTGTTGACATAGCATAAATTGATAAATTATAAAACTTCCAAATTATGATAACTTAAAAGGAATCGAACTTATACAAGTCCACAATCTAAAAATTAAACTATACAAAATTGAGCTAAAAAAACATTTTTAGGTAAAAATGACATGCATACCACTGGAAACATACAATATTGTTTTTTTTTCCCTGTTATAAAGGAAGTATTTTATGCTTGCAAGAAACTAGATGGGTAGGAGAGGGAAGTAAAGAGATTAGGTTAAATGGTTCCAAACTTTGGTACACAGGTAAGGTAAATGGAAGGAATGGTGTTGGTATTATCGCGGATGCAGAATGGAGGAAGAATGTTGTGGAAGTTAAAAGGATTGAGGATCGAATCATATCCGTGAAAGTAATTGTTGGAAAGGAGACTATGAACATTATTAGTGCATATGCACCCCAAGTAGGAGCAGAATCACATCTCAAGGAGAAGTTTTGGGCAGATATGGAGGGTTTGATTGAAAGTATACCAACAACCGAGAAAGTTTATATTGGGGGAGACCTTAATGGACATGTTGGTAAAGAGGCAGGACCACATGCAAGGGTTCATGGTGGTTTTGGTTTTGGGGAGTTGAATGAGGAAGGACAAACTATTATTGATTTTTCTTTAGCATACGACCTTAAGATTATCAACACTTGTTTTAGGAAGAGAGAGGAACATTTAATCACAAATGAAAGGACAACATGAATGTAAAGTGGGGGTAGCCGAAATGAGGATGTTGAGATGGATGTGTGGTCATACAAGATTAGATAAGATTAGGAATGACCATATACGTGAACGAGTCGGAGTGGCTCCTATTAGTGAGAAAATGGTAGAGAATCGTTTGAGATGGTTTGGTCATGTTCAGAGAAGACCATTAGATGCGCCAGTAAGAAGAGTAGATCAAATAATCTGGAGTCCGATTAAAAGAGGGAGAGGGAGGCCAAGGCGGACACTTGGCGAACTAATAGAGCAAGATCTATTGGTGAATAATATACCGAAAGGTTTGGTTACTAATAGAGCGGAATGGCGTCGTATGATCCATGTAGCCGACCCCACCTAGTGGGATAAGGCTTTGTTGTTGTTGTTGTTTGTTGTTGTTATAAAGGAAGATCCATAAACCAAATACAAATACAAAAAAAAAAAATCTTTGTGCTACATTCTTGTTCTCGGCCTGTCCTTTATTTTCACCATTACCAAAAGATCTATTTTCTATGTTCAAAATAATGTTTCGTTCTTGTTTTTTCCGATCTAAATAATGAATATTTCCATAGAAAAAGGATTATTAAAGAAAATACTATCATCCTCATGACTCTCTTCCCCTATGTTCTTTAAATCAGGCAAGCTTTTAGAATCTCCCAAGTAAGATCTTGCAATTTTCGCCAAATCTCAACCATCTATGCTTGTTATCCATTACTATCTCGTCATTTACACCTTATAAGATACATATGCTCTTAATTTGTTTCTTTTTTCGAATAATTGAGTAGGGCTTTCATGTTTACCAGTGATCGAGATAGACCATTAGTAGGTGACAATTTAACCTTGGCAACACATTAAATTTATCAATAATTTATTTCAATCAAATATGATAGTTTGATAAATCTAATGAATTTTAAAATAAAATAATTTACTTCAATCTAACAAATCAGGATCTTCAAAGATGATTTGTGCATGCGGGTATTTATAAATACGGAGATTTGGAGAGACAAACTACACGTCGACATATAAATTAATGGATATGGGGAAAATGCCTGAACAGTAGGTAGCTTATTGATCTTATCAGCTTATTAATATTTTCAGCATGTGGAGAAGCGAAATTGGTTGAATTGAAACTATAATCATGCATGCAATCAACTTATTCTGAACATCTCAAATTTTTTCCATTATATAATTTTAAGCAACTAGGAACTTGAATAAATAAGGTTTGTGGTGAATGGTGATAGTTATTCTGCAATAGGCGATGGCGAAGAACAAGAATGATGCTCATCTGACGGACAAAAAAGAGGTAGAAAGGGATACAGCAAATGGTTGCTGAAGAACCATATTTGTTCCTTAAAACTTCCCTCAAAAGAGAAAATAAAGTTCCTAATGTTTATCCCACAAACACTAAATTCTATTGCAGTGGAAGAAACATACCCCTTGTACGTACATCACTTAAAAAGATGGAGGTTCATCCCAGCTGCATGGTACAGTTTAAAGTTTTTGAAGCTACACGAGTTGTTATCCCGAAAATCACAGAGAAACTTTGGTCACAACGGCAAAGCAAGCCCTGTATCACAGTATAAACATGTTAAAGATAGTTTCGGAACACCTTTCCCTGAAAAAATGTTTCAGCACAAGCACAACTAAAAAGACTGGATATCTTTATTATATCCTTCAACTGAAAAACGAAAATACACTAATAACACTTGACAATCCAAATAACGATGTATAATATTTATGAAAAATGCCTAATTCTTAAAGCTACAGTTTCTTATCATAATCCTGCAATAATTTCCAACAATTTGAGGAATGAAGAAAAGACTGAAATAGAATATGTTCCTGCAAAGAAATCAAGGTAAAATTCCTCACATGCAATGGCTCTTCCCTCTCCAAAGCAACCACGCATGGCCATTATCAGATGTCCTTGTTCAAACCTATCATCAGATACAAACAATTCAGTACATTGAAATGCCCTATAATTATGAAAAACTAAATACCTATTCATTAGCAGCAAATTTAAATTGCTAGACAATGTTAGTTCAACTCTTCCATTAGTGAACAACAACAACAACAACAAAGCCTTATCCCACTAGGTGGGGTCGGCTACATGGATCATACGACGTCATTCCGCTCTATTCGTTGATCCATGTTCATGAGATTCGACAGGGTTTTACGTTGGCTGTCGGGACCTAACACAACCCTCCTCCTTTATCCGGACTTGGGACCGACTATAAAACATAGGCGGAGTCTTCCATTAGTGAGCATTTAAGGCAAAATTGATCAGCTAACTTAGAGTGAATTTCATCTCCAGCGACTTTTATGTATTTTATTGAACTGTGTGATTTTGCACAGGAAACTGATGCTCCATGCTAGATTGAGGAAAGTAATGAGGAAACTAATGGAAGAAGGCTAATGAGAGGGACTAATGGAGGGTAAAACCAGTTCCCTCCATCTTCAATCTCACATATTAAGTTTTGTTACGATGCTAATTTTGCATTCCCTCTCCATTGAAATTTCTATCTTAGCAATGGAGAAAAAGATTAATTTTTACCTTACTTGCATCAATCCTCCTTTCCTTGATTAACTATAAGGCATGAGTATTGTTAAACTAAGGCATTTACTCAAGAGTCTCCAATAAACTGCTACATGCTCATGAGACTCGTTCCACTATGTTGATCATGTGGTCATTATTTAGATTTTTTTTAATGATTTGACATGAACATTATAAATATGTATGTAATGTAATACTAAAGGAAGGGAAATTATCTATATGTTTCTATTTGGAATCAGAATGTCTTTTGTCCAACAATGGAATTTCCACCATTAAAGCAATACCACTAATATGCATAGCATCAAACTCTTCCAAACAAACAACTCAAGGTAACCTCCAACTTCCTCCTCCTTGCCTTCGTTAGTGCCATTGATGGTTCCTCTGCTCCCGAGCATTGCCATTCAAGTAGCACATGCTTGAGGGATTCTTGTGATACAACCTCCAAGGTTTTGCAAGGTTCAAAATATCATGGATCTCATGCAGCAATGAATTGGAATTCTGGAACTCTTCCTGCGGGGTGGCTCCTCCACTTCGTCAATCACATATAGGTCTAGAAAGGATAGAGCCCTGCTTTTTGCAACTCTCTGAGCAACCTGGTTACAAACAAATAGAGTTGTTTTCCAAGGAGAACGTTGCTATGTGGACAACATAATTTTTGAGAAGCGGTGGACAGCATAATCAACCATGCTTCCCAACTGACTTTCAGATGGAACTTGAACTGATACTTTGGCTCTATTTATTTATCCTCTTAATGCTATCTTGTAATCCATCCTCTTAATTGCATGAATAAAATAAGGGAATTGGATGTTTAATCATCCTTCTCTTTCTCAAAATAAAGAAAAAAAAACTCCAAGGCTTTGCTCTTCATTTCCCTGCCATGCTGACTCCCACCATAGTCTCTTCTTCAGTGACCTCTTTCACTTGGCAGACATATCCCCTCGGTTCATGCCCAATCCAATTGCTACCCAGGATGTGCTCTAGAAAATCCTGGGGCAGCTTACGTTTGAGCGAGGAGCTGGCTTGCCACCTGATCTTGGTCATGCACTCTATTTGTTGAAGCTACTCACCTCACTATTGCAGCTCCACCTGTTGGCCCTCTTGCACTTGTGCTCATAAGAAAGGTTCTTAAAGTCATATGAGTTTACGACTTTACACCCTCTATGCCCTCTAAACAAGTGAACTCAACACAGATGTGTAACTTGAAATAATCTGGAGTAGACTCGTGAGTGAACTTGATAAACTCTGGTAGACTCAAGTAAAGTTAACAAGAGCTTTGAAGGTGTTGTTAAAATAGAAAACTTCTGTGGATTTTCGGAGTCATCCATATTTTCTGGTGACCAAGTAATCTGTTCAACAGTCTCCATTGATATGTATATATATATATATATATATTGAGAGGTCAGTCTCCACTGGTATTGCGGCATGCCCCATTATCTAGTATCCTGTTACAATTATAAAAAAAACAAGAAATTGTACAAATATGTCTTTAATGCAATGCTAAAGGCGTGGGCAAATATCTATAATATTCCATAAATCTCACGAAGTGTTTAATTTGGTTTATCTGCTCATTAAAATGTAAAACCCATTGGAGGATATTTGTGGGACCACTTCTAAAGGGTGCAACACAAGAACATGGACTTCCCAAAGTCACTCATCTTAGTACTAGTCACATCCAAGCTTGTGGTGCATTAAAGCTGGTTTGATCAATTCTATGATAAACCTAATATTGAACTTCCAAACAGATACAAAACTTTTGCAGATTTTCAAAGTCATCCATATTTTTCTAGTGAGCCACCCAAGCAGCTGACAATCTTACTAACTACATTTTGAGAAGTGAAATACGGAAATTTAGATGTGTAAGACAAGCCAAACAAACCTTCACACAAGAAAATTTCCCCTCCTCTCCAAAGAGTGTGTGATTCCGTTTCAGCCAAATGGCCTACATAACTGACATAGCTGTCAATGTCAGGCATCTCCCGCCTTGGTCAACCCATGTGTAGGTGTCCCCTATCAATCGCCAAAGCATGTCCAACATCGAAGTGTTTTTTGAGGAGGAACATCGAAGTGTTGATGCCAGGTTACCCCATCTTCCACTACTCCTCGGAGGTGATGGGACAATTGCAACAGAGATGGCTGATTTCCTCCTCTGACAGCCCGCACATGATGCAAGTCATATGTGTCTGGTGCCCATCTTGCCATGTATGCACATGTGAGGATCCGGGCATGCCTCATAAGTCAAACAAAAATCTTGACCTAGAGGGGCATGTGAGATGTACTGATAGCCTGCTCTACTCATCATGTGCATACTGGCAATAGGTGCAAAAAACCAACCTCACAAAAAATCAATCTGCAAGCCATGTCCACCAGTCATCCCAACCTCCATCAGGGTGATACGTTGCAATCCCATCTAATAGGGTGAGGAGCTTAGCAAATCGCTAATCAGGGAGACAAACCCAAAAGAGAGGTGTCCAAGTACCTCCTGTCCAACAGTCTGCAACTGATGCCATCAGTCACTCAATAAAGCAGCTAGTCTGGGGTGTGCCTCAGTTAATGTGCCGCCTGTAGTCCACTTGTGTCTCCAGAATGACAAGTGCTGAAATTTATGTAATTTACAAAGTTGCCAGTTCTACTTGAAGAGTATTTTACTCCCATGTCACTTTTTGCAATTTTCTTGGTTAAATGAAGTTGTAAGTTCTCCTTTGTGGAAAAATGTCTCATTTTCTAGTCCCATGCCTGTTCTTTTGTCTTTTCCCCTATAAATGTTTTTGGTACATACTCCATTCCAACTGATCACCACATATGTATTGTAAATATGCCGTTATATACTCCATTCTCTTCATTTATTTAATCATATTTTTTCTTGTTCTCTTCATATTTAATAGTTTTTGTTCTCTCATTTCTCCTCAAGTTGTTTGTCAAATCGGAACACATGAGGACCAATCACCTTTGCAATATTCTAAGCCAATAACAAGGGAAAAAGAAATAGCAAAAGACCCAACTAAACCCATAACAAACTTTGCTTGCTGCCTCATGTAACCTCATGTTTTTTGTCAAATCAGAATGGATGAGACCAATTACTTCTCCAGTTTTCTAAATTGATAACGATGATATAAGTAGCACAATATCTAATTAAACAAAATAAAATAAATTCCACTTTGAACCCTTTTTGTGATAGCACAACTAGCTTATTTACAATTACACAAACATGTGGGAACCAGTAACAGCGAAATATGTTCAGTGTCCATAATGGCGAAAAAACAGCTATTCTTCTAGAATTATCAGCTAATACAATTGGATGAGTTTTATTTTTCTACAAAGAGCATTAGATCCAATGAAAAGATAACAGAGTTTCAAGCATCAAAGATAAAAGATTTCCACAGTCTTAATCCAAGGCCACGACAAATTGAGCTTATGCACCTACAATTCTCGCAAAAATGAAAGAACAACGAGTTTTGGATGGTCACCTTGCGAAAGCCAACTCCAGCAGAAGGAATCCACGGCGATGAACGATTTCAACCGGGCGGAGGCAATGGCGCTGTGAAGCGGCATCAGTGTCTGGATGCCACCCAGCGACGGAACGGCAGATCTGTGGCAACGAACCAGGAATGCTCGGAGACAACTTCGAACGAGAAAAGAGATGGACATTATAAGAGGAGCACGGATTGCCTCACCGACGCCGGAGTGAAGACGCCCTTCGATGCACAGACGGTTTCGGCAGGAGGGGCTTGGAGCGGAGCGCGACCGATCTCGCAGCCGCCATGACGGCAGACCTCCACGGCGACGCCATCTCCAAATCTTCGAGTGCTACTGGCTCAAATCTTTCAGTGCCACTGCTTTCCATTCGGAAAAAAAAAAAAAGAAAACCCTTGCTAAATCCTTCACCGGGGACTGGGCCACCACCCACCAGCACGAAGGAACGTCCATCTCACAATCACTTTATTATGGGCCGGAAGATTGGCCCAATGAGTAAAAACTTGGCTCCTTTATTTGCAAGGGTAAAAATTTAAATGGAAAGTCATTAATGCCACTCGCATCTTAACGCCACAATCATTACACCCTTTTTTTTTCTTATATTTATATAAAGTCAATGCATAAGTACAATTTCAAATCTTACTTATATTTTTTTCTCATTTTTTTGTTATTTATCTTTTTTCTCTCATTTTTTTCCATCTGAAATATGAATTGGTATCATAATAGCACCTTCAACGTATGATGACTACTTTATCTTAGTATTGAGAGGGATGCTTCCTCTCATAATAGCATCAATTTCAAACTCTCCACATCTTTTAACTATCACATTAGTGATTAATTTTAAATGGCTTAAAATGATTAAGGTTTCTCTTGCATTTAAAAATGAGCTCTCCACCTCTAGCGACGTGCATCCACATGTATCTGCTTTTGTGAGTTACCTTTTTGTTTTCATTTTTTTTTTTTTGCTTTATCAGTTTAAGTCGGGGTCGGCCGTGGGAGGCTTCGGGGGATTGAGAAGTGCGCCTGCAGGTGATCGCTGCGATGAGTGACCACATCACGAAAAGGAGCACCGAGCTCATGGTGCCATGGTGAGGCCTTCGTGGTTCTGGGGTCGGCTACGACATTGCTGATTGCCTGGAGTTGTTAGGTGATAGACCAAGATCGTGAGATGCTCCACGAGAGGGAATGAAGTGGGAGCGGCTTTTGTGGTGGTCACGATAGACGATTTCCCGCTAGTGTTGCGGCCGAAGGAGCGGTTACAATGAGGAGTACCTCTCGAGCTTGAGGACGTGTCCTCACCGAGCATGAGAATAATGAGGTTGCCCCTCGTCGAGGTCTCTATTGTCCCGATCGAGCACGAGGAGGACGCTCTCCATGCGCTTGTGCCAACGGCACACCTAGTTGTTGTTGTCATGGACAGGGGATCTGGTGGGACTACGGAAGGGTGTGGGGTCATCAAGGAGGGGAGGAAGCAAGGATTCTGAGGCGCTCGTGGAACCAATGGCGATATGGAGTGATGGTGAGGGTGTCAAATAATACACAACCTTCACTGACTCTTGATTATATCATCTGAATCAACAACTTGCTATGCTCTTTAATGATGAGTTGCAAGAAATGAAAGAAGAAATCAAGTTGGGAGGAAAACGAATATGCATTTTCATTACTGCTCTAATACAGATTACAAACCCTCTTCATGGTTTTATATTGAGTAAAAAACCAATATTTACTCATACCGATATGTACAGTGTTACCTACCGTTATATAACACCAACTAACGATATGTACAAATATATACATTTATCTATAATCTAAATCTGCAACTCTGATTGAGACAATACTCCCCCTCAAGTTGGGACCTCAAACAAATTGAAAAGTCCCAACTTGGAGCTAAGTCGATCATGTTGTCCACGGTTTAAAGCCTTTGTCAATAAGTCTGCAAGATGTTCCTTTGTTGACACATGAATCAACTGAACCTCCTGTTTTAAATATTTGTCACGCACGAAGTAACAATCAATTTCAATATGTTTTGTGTGTTCGTGAAATACTAGATTTTCAGCAATCTGGATGGCAACTTTGTTATCATAGTGTACTGTGAATGGCTTTGTTAATGGCAATGATAATTCTGAAAATAATCTGTCCAACCAAGTTATTTCAGCTGCAACAAGAGCAATGCTACGGTATTCTGATTCTGCTAAAGATCTGAAAACAACATCTTATTTTTTCGATTTTCAAGATACAAGAGAACTCCCTATTTTCACACAAAATGCTGATACAGATTTCCTAGAGAATGGACAAGAAGCCCAATTAGCATCACAATATGCTGTTAGAGTAGTGTCCTACATAGAAGAGAATAAAATTCCTTTCCCTGGTGATCCTTTAAGATATCTCACAACCCATAGGGTAGCAGTCCAATGTGATTCCTTTGGCATGTGCATAAACTGACTTAACAATCGAACAACATAAGTGATATCCGGTCTTGTATTAGTTAAATATAACAATCGACCAACAAGTTTTTGAAATTTCTCTTAATAGTCAAGTAATGGATCATTCTCAACTTTGTTTTTACAACTTACATCATATTCATAAGTTGTATATTTAATATTTTGTTCTAGAGGAGTTCCAACTGGTTTAGAACTAATAAGTCCAATATCAGCTAGTAAGGAGAGTGCATACTTTCTTTGTGTGAGAAATATATCTTTTTTTATCTCAACACTTCCATGCCAAGAAAGAATATTAGAGGTCCCAAGACTTTAATTTTGACTCTTGATTGGAGGTCTTCATTTGCCATGTTAATAAGATCTAAACTATTTCCTGCAACTAGAATGTCATCCACATAAACCAGTAAGGCAACAAATTATGCCCCTCTTGACTTTGTAAACAAAGTATAGCCATTTCTACTCTGTATAAAACCAGCTTGTGTGAGGATTTCAGTGAACTTCAAATTCCATTGTCTAGAGGCTTGTTTTAAACCATATAAGGATCTTAAGAGTTTACATACTTTCCTTGAATTCTCCCCCTTGCTACCATTTAATAAGGCATTATTAACATCCCAATGAAATAATAATCATTGCTTTTGAGCTGCAACTGTCAAGAGAGATCGAATGGTGACAGATTTTGCTACTGGTGAAAATGTTTCTTTGAAATCAATTTCTTCCTCTTGATTATAACCATTGGCAAGTAGCCTAGTCTTGTATCTCTCTACCTTACTAGTTGCTGTTAATTTCACTTTATATACCCATTTACAACCAACAGCCTTCTTTCCTGGAGGAAGATCTACTAGTTCCCAAGTATTATTAACCTTTAGTGCAACTAGCTCTTCTTCCATAGCCTGAACCCACTTGTCATCTTGAACAGCTTGGTTGTAAGAATGAGGCTCGAATATAGTTGATAGAGATGATAAAAAGACCTTATAGTGTGAAGAACATGCCTGGTAATTAAGATGGTTTTGTATTGGATGTGCAGAGGTAGAGAGCATAGCTGAAGATGTAACATAGTCACGAAGCCACTATGGTGGTCTAACTTGCCTCTTAGGGCGAACCTCTAGGAGAATTGTGGACAACTCTGAATTGCCCTGCTGCTTTTCAGGTAATACTGGTGATTCAGAAGTATGAGAATCAGGAATATTATCATTTGGAGGAGAAGACTCTAAAAGAATTTGAGTTTCACATGAAGAGGACAAGGAATTGGAATAATCTGATTGAATCCAGAATTTGATGCATTAGAATCCTCTACTCTAGGATAAGAATCTTTTATATCTGAAATGGTTTTGTGATGTACAACAGATATTTCAGAAAAAGGAAAAACAACTTCCAGAAATCTAACATCTCTGTTGACATAAGTTTTTTCTGTTTCCAATTCCAGAACTTTATACCCTCCAGAACTTTATACCCGTTCTGTGTCATTGAATAACCCAGGAACACAAATGGAATAGCTCTTTTATCAAATTTATCTGTTATCAATTTATTTGTAGCAAAGCACATGCAACCAAACACTTTCAAATGTTTAACATCTGGAGGCTTCTTAAAAAATACTTCATAAGGTGACAAATTGTTTAAAACCTTCATAGGCAATCGATTAATGATATGTACAGCTGCTTGAATACTTTCTCCCCAAAAATGAATAGGTAAGCTAGATTGAAACATGAGAGATCTTGCTACTTCAAGAATATGTCTATGTTTTCTTTCAACTAGACCATTTCATTTTTTAGCAAATAAATCTCTACATACTGCACTTGAGTATTCTGATCCATTATCTGATCTTACTACTTTAACTCGTTTCTGAAATTGATTTTCTGCCATGGATAAAAACTTTGATATAATTGAATTAGCCTCTGTTTTATTCTTGATCAGATAGACCCAAGTTAGTCTGCTGAAACCATCTACTAGATTAATGAAATAGATAAATCCATTGTGAGTGGAACATTTAAAAGGACCCCAAGTATCCATATGTATTAGATCTAAAGGATTCATTACAGAAGTATTGGAAGCCATAAAAGGCAATTGAGTTTGTCTAGCTAAAGGACAAAGTCTACATTGTAACATATTTAGATGTTTACAGTTTTCGAAAAAAGAAATATATTGCAATCTATCAACTGGTAAATGTCCCAATCTTTGATGCCAAAGCTTCAAATCATTGATGGCTGCAGCTAATTCAAAATTTTTTAAGTCCTCCTGAAGATAGTATAGACCTCCTTTCTTTTCACCAATCTGCCTCTCCTTCCCAGCTAATTGGTCCTGAACAATACAATAAGTTGGAGTAAACTTCACTGACCATTCTAAATCTTTGGTCAGTTGACTAACAGAGATTAGATTGAATTTAAAATCAGGTACAAAGAGAACATTGGTGAATTTTTTTCCACATTTCAGCATGAAAAATCCTTTATGTGTGGCATGAGACAAAGATCCATTTGGCATTGAAACTGTGTTAGTATCAGATAAAGTTTCTATTTCATCCAACCACTTCAGATTTGATGTCATATGATTTGAAGCTCCATTATCAATGATCCAATTGTGACTATCTAGAGATTCATAACCCATACCCCATATTTATTGTATGCTCCACAGAATTCTTTGATTGCTCTTTATTGACTAATTGTAGTATAACTTCATATTGATCTTCAGTAAATAATGGTGCTTTGGTTTCTGAAATGGGCTCTTCAACCTTCTCACTTTATATGCATGTTTTTTGCCAAACCTAAACACTATTACTAACAGGGAATGGAGTTCGTCTTGTTAAACTTGGAAGGATAGCCAATCAACTTATAACATTGATTCTTTTTATGTCCTGGTTTTTTACAATGATCACAAATGATATAGTCATTCTTTCTAGATTTTCCTAGTTGATTGTTGTTACTAAACATTGTCGGTTGCTGATTTGTAGCACTGATAGTCAAAAGAAGTGATATCTTTTGCCTTTGTTCTTCCTCAATTAAAAGAGAATATGCCTGATTACTACTAGGCAAAGGTCTAGTTAACAGAATCTGAGTCCTTGCTTGATTGAAATCATCATTAAGTCCCATAAGAAATTTATAGAGTAAATAATGGTAGTATAACTTCATATTGATCTTCAGTAAATAATGGTGCTTTGGTTTCTGAAATGGGCTCTTCAACCTTCTCACTTTCTACGCATGTTTTTTGCCAAACCTAAACACTATTACTAACAGGGAATGGAGTTCGTCTTGTTAAACTTGGAAGGATAGCCAATCAACTTATAACATTGATTCTTTTTATGTCTTGGTTTTTTACAATGATCACAAATGATATAGTCATTCTTTCTAGATTTTCCTAGTTGATTGTTGTTACTAAACATTGTCGGTTGCTGATTTGTAGCACTGCTAGTCAAAAGAAGTGATATCTTTTGCCTTTGTTCTTCCTCAATTAAAAGAGAATATGCCTGATTAATACTAGGCAAAGGACTAGTTAACAGAATCTGAGTCCTTGCTTGATTGAAATCATCATTAAGTCCCATAAGAAATTTATAGAGTTTCTGTTGATTTTGAGCTTCAACATGCTCCTTTAAAATATCTAGAGTAGGCAATGATGGTAGCATAAGTCTATCTTCCTAGAGATTTTTCAGTTTAGTGTAGTAATCTGCTATGCTCAGAGAGCTTTGTACAAGTGAATTTATTTCACTTTGTACCATATAAACTTTCTTTGCATTATGTTTTTTAAATCTTTTCTTAAGATCTGCCCATATATCACTTGCATTTTGAATGTATGAAAATTTGTCAATTAAGCCTTTAGCACAAGTACTTCTTATCCATGACAAGACCAGTGCATTACAACATTCCCACTGAAAATTGCAAGGACTCATCTACTTTATCCATAGTGAACAATCCATTTACAAATCCATGTTTATTTTTTGCTAATAAGGCATTGTATAAGGAATTACTCCATTGAGTATAGTTTTCAGAACCAATCAATTGTTCAGTAATGAGAAGCCAAAGGCACTAAAAAACAAGGGGCTGAAAAAATCAATAGAGATCACAGATCTTGTACTAAAAAAAGAGCCAGATCCATCAGTCGACATATAAACAGATTTGTAAAAGGAAGATCAAATCTCCAAGAGCAGAAGTATGAATCAGAACTCAAATTTATAAGATGCAGATCAAACCTCCAAGAACTAAGATCCAGATCCAGAGAAAACACAAGGGGAAAAAATGCAAACCAAATAACAGATTGATGATGAACTAGTGTACATTAACTTTGCTCTGATACCATGTCAAATAATATACAACCTTCACTGACTCTTGATTATATCATCTGAATCAACAACTTGCTATGCTATTCAATGATGAGTTGCAAGAAATGAAAGAAGAAATCAAGTTGGGAGGAAAACGAATCTGCATTTTCATTACTGCTCTTATACAGATTACAAACCCGCTTCATGATTTTATATTAAGTAAAAAACTAATATTTACTCATACCGATATGTACAGTGTTACCTATCGTTATATAACACCAACTAACTATATGTACAAATATATACATTTATCTATAATCTAAATCTGCAACTCTGTTTGAGACAATAGAAGGGGGAATAGGAGGAGAAGGCATTTTCATGGGGCCGAAGAGCAAGATGCTTTTCTGCCGATTATGGATGTCGTCCTCCGGAGAGACGAAGTGAGGTCTTCATAAAAATTGAAAACCTCACCAACGCACTAGAGTGCCTCCTTCTTAGGAGAGGTACTTAATAGTTTTTGTCGGCGACGGCCACAAACGGAAGGTCGAGGCGTGATTGAAGGACGCGGATGTCAACAAGAAGGTGTAGTGCCTTAGCCGCTTCGCTGAATACAACCAAGCTGCCGAGGCCAATGGCCCTCATACCTGAGGGAGAGGTGGAGGCATCGACACGATAGGCTTAGAGGGCATCACAAAGCCAGCGGGCAAGGTGGATATCGCCACTGCTTGCATCGAGACCTTGGGGATCATCCAGACGGCCGTTCTCATCGAGACCCTCAACACCGTGCTCCTGCAACATCTTCTCCACCTAGGATCACGCCATTGCCACTATTGCTCGTGACTCCACGGCCGTCTTCGCCTGGAAAGGCGAGACCATCCAGGAGCATTTGTGGTGCACGGAACTTTGCCACGATTGGGTCCCTCCGACGGTCCCCGTCTCATCGTCAATGATAGTGATGACACCACTCTCCTCATCCACGATGGCGTCAATTTTTTATATAATTTACTATATTTCCTTTTCATCTTGGGGTGTTGACCGGGTCGGGTCAACTCAGTGAACCCGATGACAGCATGACCTAGTTTGGATCGAGTCAGATCGTGGTCGGATCGAACCCGACCCGAACCGATGACCCGACTTTTATTATTTTTTTTAATTTTTTACTTTTTTATTTAATTTTAATACTATAGTTGATTTAAAATAAAAAAATATTAAAATAAAACATTTTAATTATGAAAATAAATGCTCAGATATTCAAAAACATATTTTATAATAATTAAACTAATTTTTTTATATTAAAATAAATATAAAAAAGAAAAAGACCCGACCCGGTGAGTCGAATTTTCTGCCCTTAGGGGTCTTGACTCAACCTGACCCAATCCGACCAAATTTAATGGAGTTGGATCGGATTTATTCATGGGTCGGGTCCATCCCGACTCGTGAACACCCTATTTCCATCTCCTTATTTTTTATTATTCCTGTTTTTTATTATTTTTTTATTCTCCATTTGTTTATTTTTTAATATTAATTAACTTATACATACATTTATTGTTTTCTCCTAATGCTGTGTTTCATTTATATTTTTCTTCTTTATTTTTATATCTTATTATTTTTCTTTGTTCTTCATGTTTTAATTTTAATGCCTCTGATAACTTGTACTTATCCATTACAAGCTTAGGGATATTAAATTAGAATTTGATTGTGACATTTTAGCATAAAAAATCTTTCTGACTTGATGGTTGTGTTTCTTATAAACAGGAGAAAAAATAACATATGATTTATATTTTAGTGTTATTTTTTTTTGTCATTTCGAATTCTTTTCTTAATTATGTGTTATTTATGTGAACCACTGAAAGAGTTAATGAATAATAATAAAACTTTATCAGTCACTCTAAATACAAACTCCTTATTATCTTTTTTATATACCTTTTAATTTTAATTTGTAATCGCGCAAAGCGGGGCCAAACTATTCACTGGATACACTAGTGTGAAAGGGAGGAAATTTTTAAGAAAGTTTATATGATATGAAACTAAATTTTTACATATACTAATGTTTGAGTATTTTTAAAGTTTTTAATTGAGAAAAACTAAATTAAATATATCATATGGCTCAAATAAATATATAAATTCAAATTTGAAAAGTATTATTACGTTTAGTAGTCTAAAAATGATTCCTTATCTAATATTCCCCAATGACAAATAATTAATATTATCACATCTTTGTTAATTGCGCCAAGCGCGAGAATTTTTCCTAGTATTTATAAAATTTACATTTATAGTTTTCGCTGCCCAAGAATAATTTCTTTTCATGGTATTGATAACATCATAAATTTTATTTATTGTTAATTATTATAATTTCAAAATCATTTAGCACCCTTTAATAATATTCTTTTTGTTTAATTGAACAAATGTTTATGAAATTGTTTATTTTTAATGATGGTTTATTGGTTTGTAGATATATTTTGCATTTAACCAAAATGTAAATGGTTCCTAATGAAATTTAAATTAACTAGTTGAATAAATTATTGTTTGATAAGTTTGTAGCGGTTGTTGAATCTATATTTTTTAAAGATCAATTCCGTCAAATAACGAATATAATATAATTATTAAGTATTATTATTTCTAAATAAATAACAATGAATTAAATGACCAGTTATAATTATCACATACAAAATATTATATTTGGACTGATATATTTATTTATAATCCTAGTGAAAATACAAAATACATAGTATTATTCTTGCGCCAAGTAAAAAAATATTGTTATTAACACAATAGAATTAAGAAAAAATTGATATGGAATGATTTATTTATTCTAATAAAGTAATAAATATAATAGTGTATAAATAGTGGGACTATGATATTAAATTATAAGGGGTATAATGGTTAGAAGGAGTGACATTATGGACACCCAAAAAATGTTTATTTGCATGTCTATGTCAGTACAAAATCACCTTGGTAAAATTTCAAATGATTCGTTGAATGTTAATAGTTTTGGATATTTACCAAATCACGTTAGAAGAATGCATATTTACCATACCTTCATTCTGATTTGAAATTAATCAAATATTAATAGCTTTCAGGGAAAAAAATTCTGAATGATTTTTCTGATAGAAGCGTTGTGTGGTTTTCATATTTGACATTGATAAATGAAAGTTATAATCCCAATTTAACATCTCCGGTCCCATGGTCTAGTGGTCAGGACATTGGACTCTGAATCCAGTAACCCGAGTTCAAATCTCGGTGGGACCTTCACTATTTTTTTGTCCCCTTTAATTTTCTTCAATTCCTCCATGCTCTACATTACACGCCATCAAACCTAAATAGTAAATACATTAATTCAGAAAAAAATTGTTTTGACTACTTTAATATTATGAGCAAAGTACAAAAAGTAACGCTGAAATATACAAAATAAGAGTTTCAAAATATAATTAATTATAAATAAAAATCATCCTAACATTTTTCTATGCCGACAAGAGACCTCCGAAGTTATTAATGTTCCACTAATATAGAGCCAGAGCTGCGTAAATAAAATCTGAAGTCAAAATAATATTCTTTGACTAACGTGATGATTGCAAATTTGCAATACTCAAATTCGAGACTCTTAACGTTCGTCGAGTGCTTAAGACTTAACTTTACTATCAATTGAGTCAATTGACATTTCCTAACATTTAATAGAACTTTTAATTTTTAATTTTTAAATTTAATTTTTAGCATTTAGTTTTTGTTATTACATTATTTCCTTTTTCTTTCATAAGCTAAATAAAAGCATGTGGACAACATGGCACTTGAACCTTGCCGAATGCGGAAAAGAAATCCATAGATCATTTGCTACCCGAAGTTTAAAAACTGGAAGCGTTTACTTGGGAAGAAACCTACCATTAGTTCGTGTCTAATTGTAATTTCTCGAAAGAAAGTTACCATTTGCCTGTGAAGCATCATGAACCATCAATTAAGACGAAATAACTCTCTTTATCTTGTCTACAGTTACAAATCTGAAAACAGAAGGATCTGCAATAAAAAAATATTCTAAAAACTTCTTTACTGGCCAAGAATCCAAGATGACCAGCAGAAAGGAATATGTTGTGTGCCGACCAAATATACATTAATAAGATTCTCATTGAAGAATTTGCAACTTGGTTACCATGAAAATCCAACCAAAATGAACTGCAGGCGAATGAGTTATCTTCTTTGATCCCATGAGCCTCCGAAAAGGTGCAGTAAATAACAGAAACTATACTTCAAACTCTTTTCCCCCAGCGGCGAGCATGCAACATAAAACAACGTTATTGCACCACTTGACATAGCACTTTCAAGGTTTCTGACAGTCGCTTAAATGGAGAGTTTGCCAATGATTACCGAAGAATGATTGGACTTTCACCTCATTCTTCGATGTCACGAGCTCCTGAAGGCTCTGGAAAGATCTCTTTGGATGACCTCTTTCGAGAGAATGAATTCTCCCCTCCACTACCCTGAGACCTTATTGTGCCAGAATGCTTTAGCATTCGGTCATCTTTTACCTGGCCAGGCATGGATGCAACATCAGATGAACTTCGGCGCCAGCTTCCTATGAATGCAGCATTCCATGAGCCACGAGATGATGTAGCTCTTAGTCTAGCCGAGCCAGAACTGCTATTCTCCCTAACAACCTTTAGAGGGTTCTCTAATGCCTTTAGGATGTATCTCATAGGAGGACGTCTTGAAGCCTTTGGGTTTAGACAAGATTTTGCCACAATCGCCATGGCCCAGACCTCCTCCAGGTGATCCTCATCGACAACAAGGAAAGGATCAACAATCTTTGCCACAAGGTCCTTGTCGTAAATGTTGATATATGGCAATGTGTGTTCAAGCCATTCATTAGTTGAGGCAGCATTTGACCCACTAACCCCAAGCTTACCTGTAACCAGTTCAAGCAGTACCTTCCCAAAACAATATATGTCGTAAGCACATGCTGCAGGAGGGCCTGTGTGTTCATCAATTTTAAAAGGGAAGTGTAGTCTATTAGAGAAAAAAGGAAGAATCAACGACAGAAAAGGATAAGCAGGATGAGTGGATGATGTAGAAGGACAGGAAAAGATACTATTATTCAGTGAGTTTGCATACCAGCAACATTTTTCTCAGACGTCCTGTGTCAAAGAAGAAACGACATTATTAAAATATGTCATGCTTTCAGTCACAGGCTTGAAATATTATACTTCTATGCCACTGGTATAAATAAAGCAAAGACATGACAAGTGCTCAATCAGTTTTGAATATCAGTGGAAACTTCTAACACAAATCTTACAAACATGTTTTTCTTACAAACATGTTTTCTGTCATTAGCTTTCAAATTTCATAGCATTGCCTTATAAAATGGCATTGGCAAAACAGCTTTGAAGTAAAAATATATCAGAAAATTTCATGAACTTCTAACTAATGTCACATAGCCAAATAAGAAACAGATGAACTTTATTAGTGAGACACTTCATGTCCCTTTTCATTCCTACAATTCTATAGAACTTTCAGCAAATTTTAAGTATTGAACATTTGGGTTATAATGTCGTGTGAAATATTACAGTGAGCAAAACATGAGAAGATACTAAGATGCTTATTCGCACTACGATGGACTATATACATTTTGTCAAATTAGAGAAACTTAAAGCAATCCTGTAAAATTATTACCAAATTCAATAGTGAAGGCAAATATGTTGAAGCTTACTGTGACATCTTGAATAACTTAGTGATCACATTATGATGGCCCTCCCCTTCTGGAGGAGATACCTCACTCAAACTACCCAAGCGCACTTCAAATTTATCATCAAGAAGAATGCTGCTTGCTTGTACATCTCTGCAACCATATGAACACATTCATTAGAAGATACTAGATGAACAGAATGCCTTAAGTTGAATTTTAAACAACTAAAGAGAATAAAGAAGTGTATATCCTAGCTAACAGTGATAACAAAACAAAATTAGTTAACAAACAACGTCACTATTTATGAATGCAGAAACTCTATCTATGAAAAACACCTTTTCTAAGAGAACGAAAAATACGTATTACTGTACTCTCAAAGAAAGGATGCAACTGTAGCACAAGTCATAAGAGAGGAAGTCAATATAAATCCATTCATTCAAAATGTAGAGCAAGAGCAATCATACTATCCACATTTGCGGAAACATAAATAAATAACAAAAAAAGTCTTACAAGGATGTATGGTCAATAAATGGTGTTAAGGTTGAAAGAACAGAAAATAATTGGCAGCAAAATTTTGTACGCAAACAATGTGTCATAGCCCAAAGCCCATCATGAAACAAAAAGTTCCCCTCACGAAAAATTGTAGAACTGTGAAGTTTCCAAATTGTTATTGGCATATGATGCCAAGTATGGAAAATGAAACGAGTAACAAGAACAGAGAGAATTTGAATAAAACCTATGAATGAGCGGTGGCATACACTCGTGATGCAAGTAACAAAGAGCCTCAGCCACCCCAGTTGCAATTTTCAACCTCTTTATCCAATCCAATGTCAGTACACCTTCTTCCAACCCAGACTTCCTTTGCAAAGCAGCACTGAGATCACCATTGGGAACATATTTGTACACGAGGAGCTTCTCATTCTCATTCTCCAAACATTGTCCAACAAATGGAATCAGCCTCTCATGCAAGCCCCTGGAAAACAAATCCAATTCTGCAAGGTGAGCATCCTTCCTAACCGTCTCTACATTCAGCCTCTTGATAACCAAAGTCGCGCCACCTTCCAATGTCCCACGATAAATATCCCCTGAGTGTCCCTGTTTGATAAGGTTTGCATTGCTGAAGTTTGCAGTGGCCCAAACCAGCTGCTCATAACTAAAACCCTGTCCCACAGATGGCAAGTTCACAGGAACTCCCGATGCTTTTATGCTTCCTCCTGAAGGTGCCGAGGTACCACTAGTTTCTCTCTGTTCAATTTTCCTTCCTACAGATATCCTAGAGCACAATAACATTAGGATAACCAATAACATAAGCAACAGAGAACCTCCAATGGCACCTATCAGGATATACTCTAACTTGTGATGACTCTTCTTAGAAGAGGTTGCATTGCCGCTCCTAGGTGCCAACATGCCATCATATATCAATCCTCTGGTGACATAAAACTTTTCGCATTCTGCTGGGCTTCTCTGATGTGTCACATTGTGGAAACAGTTCAATCCAAAAGTGACGTTTTTGCTGCCATTATCCGACCATAATGCACCATCCAAGTAGTTACCTGAGATATCTACTGCTCTAAACCTGTGGAAGAAAACTAAAACACTAGAAGGGAGTTCTCCATAGAAAAGGTTGCCCGAGAGATTAAGGAGAATGCCACTCGAATTGGCATTGCCAATAGCTGGTGCAAGGTCTAGCAGTGTTCCGGTGAGATTATTGTAGGAGACGTCAAGAACATGCAGGAGCGACAAAGACCAAAGAGAAGGCGGCAATTCGCCAGAAAAATTGTTGTGGCGGAGTGTGATGGAACGAAGCTGAGAGAGCCAGGAGAACAAGTTGTTCGTCAGAGCGCCAGAGAGCGCATTGTTGCTCAAGTCAAGATTCTGGAGAGACTTCAGATTCTTGAGATCCTCTGGAAGCGATCCGGAGAGGGCATTGGAGCTCAGATCGAGCGCCACAAGGATGCCGAGATCGCCAAGATGCGGCGGAACCTGACCGCTGAGGCCATTGTTGGCCAAGTTGAGACTTCGCAACTTTGTCAACGTGCCCAGCGCCGGCGGCACAGCGCCGGAGAGGTAGTTGGACGAGAGGTCTAGGCGGGAGAGATTGGCGAGCGCGGCGAGCGATGTCGGGACGGCGCCCGAGAGCTTGTTACCCGAGATGTCGAGCACCGAGAGCCCAGCGAGCTGGCCAAGCGTGGGTGGGATGTTGCCGGTGATGGCGTTGCCGGCAAGGACAAGCACGACGAGCCCGGTGGCGCCGCTGACCGAGTACGGGATCGCACCGGAGACGGCGGCGAAGCCCAGGTCGAGCACGGCGAGGCTCCGGGGGAGGAGGCCGCCGAACCACTCCGGAATCGGCCCGGGGAGCGCGAACCCGCTCGCGTTGAATGCCACGAGCCGTGTCAGGTTCTGGAGGCCGTCGACGGCGAAACGAGGGCTGAGACGGCCTAGCCGAGTGCGGCGGAGGCCCGAGAGGTTCAGGGAGACCACCCGGCCAGTGGCCCCGTCGCAGGCCACGCCTACCCAGGCGGCGCACGGGTCGGACCGACGGGGCCAGTCACGAGCGCGAAGGCCGAGGGAGGCACGGAGGCTGTAGAGACCCGCGAGATCCGACGGCGAGCGCAGGGTCTTCCCGCCGGCGGCCGCCGCGAACAGGGCGACGAATAGCGCGACGGAGGCGAGCCGGAGCATGGCATGCGGCCACTCACGCAATGCCGTGGGTGACGGAAGGCGATCCGCCGCGCGTGATGCGAGGCATTGGAGGCCGCAGGCTCGTCGTGCTCGCCCGTCCTCCGGCTGCTACTGCAACTGCCACTCGTTTCCTCGGCTTCCGTTACCAGCAACGGCAGGCGAGAAGCCTCATGGCCGTGGGCATTCCGGTGAGTTCTTTGTTTTATTTAATCTTTTTTTTTTTTCCTTCTGAATACTACGAAGCGTAAATTGAATGCGCGAACGATACAGAGGAAAGAATGTGTGAATAAATAGGAGGGGGAAGAGTGTAAATGGAGATTTGAAGTGGTCCTCTCCTGCTAGGTGCAGCTACTAGTTTTGGGGGTCACTAAATGGAAGCAATTCAATGCTCATTGACACATCACAACTCCCACTTCTGTTTTATAATAATAATAATAATAAATAATAATAATAACACTAAACAAATGGAAAAAAACTTGTCATTCAAAATTTGAAATAACTATTTCAAAATGTGCAAATAACTTCTTGGTGAAAAAAATTGCACTTTTTTAGATGACCAAATCATAACGCACTATGTTTCTTCGTAATGTTTTTTTTTTGTCTTCAGTAAATGGAAAATTTATTTCTAGCAGAAAAAGAAAAACTTGTTTTCCTTTTCTCAAGAGAAAAAATATTTTGTTAAAACTTTTTAGTTGGCTCACATGTTAAACCCACATAAATATTTGGTTGATATTAAGGTGTAACCGAAAGCTAAAAAAACTGTCCCGATATAAACTTATTAGGTTTTTTTAGATTAGAAAAAAAACTTAGGCGATTTTTAAGTTTAAAAGAACCACCCGAGAAGCAAGACCGACTTAATTAATTAACTTTTTGAAATATATAAGTTAGTATTATATTTTAAATACTTATCATATATATAAGTACTCAATAAAGCGGTATTTATCTCATTATATATATAGAACATTAAATAAGTTAACACACCTCTTAAATATTATCAATATTTTCTTATAAATATAAAAAATATAAAATCTAGGGCCCTAAAAGATCATCCGAAAAAATCCGATAAGGTTTTTAAAATTTTAAAAACCCAACCATAAAGATAAAATGATTTTTTTTAAATGAAAAACCCCACCCGACCCTAGTTGATATATAGCTAAGCATGAAAATGTTTTGGAAATTATTTAAAAGTGAAATAAATCATAAATGTAACCCGAGTTCATTGTTGTTTCTCTTTTTTCGTGGAAGATATATGTGAATCCTATTTTCTTAATCTTGTTCACATGGTCGGACCCACGTAGAACTAGGGGCCATGGCTCCTCCTAATATTTTAAAAATTTGTTAAGATTATATATCGATATTTAAATTTTAAGATAATTGACCCCTCTTATTTAATAAGTTAAACATAGTTCCTGAATATAGAAGACAATAAAACATTATTTATAAATTTTAACGTAATAAAAAATTTGTAAATAAGTGTATCATATTCGTTCATATTCCTCAAGTTCACTGAGTCCCACAGAAAATGATAAATAAAGATAATTGAAAACAATTTGAACGTCATCTGATTATAAAGATCTTTGTTAACAAATATTATCAGTTATTTAATTAGTCTATTTTCGTCATAAATCTTTTTGGATCCTTTGGTACATTATTGATAATTTAAATCATCATTAAAAAGATCCACATTATTTAAATGAGGAGTGATATCGCATATTTCGTTAGTGTTGATGTAAATAATAGTAAAAATGGTTAAAAAAACTATCAAAACACTTTGAAAAGTCATTTTAAATTTTGATCACATAATATTATAAACAAATAAAAAGTAAATATAGATAAAAGAATATGAGGTAAAATCATGAGTTATTTGTAAAAAAATTAAAAAAAAAAGAAAACAAACTTGGATGATATTATTTGTTAATAAAATATTTAAAAAAGTCAATTGAATGGATATTTTTGTCAAAATACATTCCACTTAAAAATTAGTGAGTAAGTAATCAAAATTATTAGAAAAATTAAGATTATCGATCATCTCTTGTAATCAAACGAGATATAGAATTTTAAATAAAATATTTCATAATGTAATTATATTACCTCATATGAAATGGTTTCTTAAAATCTTATTATATGTTTTAAAATTCAAATTTTAAAATATTATCCAAGGTGAATTACATAAAATATGGCTGAGGTTATATCTATTAGTTAGTATTAAATCAATATCTTGATGATCTAGAGTAAGTACTGAAGTGATTGAAAATGGTGTTATGGAATTTAATCTTAAGAGTAATGAACATAGTTAACATTTAATTAAACTTTGATCATTTTAAAAAGGTAAATTTCATAAAAGATCTGTACTTTTATTTTGTTGTCAAATCTAATCTAAATTTTTATTCTTATAATTTAATATAGTTTGATTAGTAAAAGGAATGATTAGTTGTGACTATAATTTTTTTAATAAATTATTTAAATCTTGTCCAGTCACTATTATGGAACATGGAGATATTAACATTCCTTATTCCCAAATCAAATTCTTTAATGATCTTGGTGACACTCAACAAAGGTATAAATCCATATTCATTAGACGTTTTTTGCATATATGTTAACATGAACATATTACAGTGTTAGTAAAGCTATGCTACAAGTTGAAGATATGTCACAAGTCACAACATGATATCTTTTATGAACTCGAAGATATTAAACAAAGGTATGTAAACAAATCTTTAAGTTACTTCTTTATACTCGTATAAGTTTTAAACTATATAGTTTTGTTTATATTGTGCACAATCTTGATGAAGATGTTGGTGAAGATATGCAAATTTTTTGGCATGACAATTTAATTAACAAACCATTTATTGGCACGGAGTTTAACAATGAAGAGGATGCATATCTTTATTATAATTTGTATACTCAATTGGATTTTATGTCACAAACATTATTTTCATAAGTGCAAAAATTAAGAAAACTATATCAAACATGCTCGTTTGTTCAACACAAGGACCAAACCTCTCAATAAAAAATTTAGAAGATGAAATCAAGCATAGGCGTGATATTAGATAAGGTTGTAATCTCATTTCCTTGTTGGAATTACAAATTATGGCAAATGGCAGGTAAAAAAATTTTGTGAAGAGCACACACATCAATTAATGTCTCCATAGAAGGCATCAAGATTGCGATCAGAATATAAATTATTAAGTAATACTAAGGGGGTTACTAAAGGATTGCAAGAAATTGGCATGAGGCCATAAAAAATAGTGCATGATTTGAGCTTGAGTGGTGATCCCTTTGTTACTCCTCAAAATTACATAGATCATTCTAAAGTTGCATGACAAAATAATGTTGGAAGAGAATGCAGAAATGTCATAGATTATTTTCAAAAGAAAGAAATAAGTGATGTTGGTTTTTTTATAGATGGGAGATGGATGAAACAATGCAGGAAGAAGTTTTTTCTAGGTGGACGGTAGATTTTTTGGCGATGTCATGATCTTTGACATAATATATAGGACTAACAAATTGTGTATGTCATTAGAGTAAATTATCATATGCAATCAATATTATTTGGATGTGTCTTTCTTGCAGATGAAATAAAAAAATCATTCGTATAATTGTTTGAAACATTATTAGAATGCATGTACGATAAGCATACTCTTTGTATAATTACTGATCAAGACATAGCAATGGAAAATGCTATTCACAAAGTATTTTTGAACACCCGACATGGACTTTGCATATAGTATATTGAAAAAAATGTCATGAGAAATCTTAAAGACTTGATGGCAAAGAACAACTTTAAACATGATTATGTCCGTTGGTTAAAAGAATCAACTAGCGACAACAAATTTGAATAGAGATGGTATCTATTAAAACAAAAGTATAACATTTCAAATGAACATTATTTAGAAAATATATTTGAAAAACATCATCAATGGGTGTAGTTGTATTTGAATGACATTTTCTCCGTGCTCAGTCCACACAATGAGTTGAGAGTATGAATTCCTTCTTTGATGGTTTTGTAAAATCACATACCTCCTTATTTCATCAATATGATCAAGCATTGAAGTCTTGACGTAATGGTGAGGAACATGAAGATTTTAGAATAATGAACACTTTAGCTTCCTTAGACTTGGCAAGTCCATTGAAGAGTCGTGTAGGAAAAGTTTATACGTCTAAAGTGTTTAGCCATTTTCAAGAATTAAAAAAACATTGAGCTACTAGTTTGTTATAATACCGGAGGAGAATTTGTGCATTTTGTTCATTTGACAGGGAATGAAAACAAGAGAAAAAATATTATGGACTATAATATTGATCCAAGTACGCTACTAAAGTGTTCATGCAAAAAATTTTGAGAGGAGTGAAATTTTATGTGGTTATGAATTACTCGTTTTGTCCCACAAACGAGATATGAGTTTACATGAGCAATACATCCTTCATCAGTGGACTACAAATGCACGATATACAAAAGCTTGAAGAAATATTTTGGGAAATGGTAAAGGGGATGTTACCCTTTGGAGACATGGAGCTTTCATATTAATGTGAGAGATAGAGTTTGCATTCATGTGAGTATATGGAAATTGGAATTTCAATTATTGGTGGACTTATGGAGAGTTTGGAATGCTTAAATATTACAAATGAAAAATCAAGTCAATTGAAAATTCAATCCAAATGAATGTGTGTATAATATCCACCTTTGCCAATCAACATGGACCAATGGTGGCAAATACATGACCCATGTCATGTTAAACCAAAGGGTAGATCGAAAAAGTTAGCTAGGAATAAATTTGGTGTCAAGATTTCCATGTCGCAAACCAAATATACATGTAAGAAGTGATTAAAACAAGGCCATAATACATGTACTTGTCCATTATCTCAGGTAAATACTTAGCTACATTTTATATGCCTAATTATCATATGTTAATAAGTTGCATATAAGGATTATTCTTATTGTCTACAAACAAGGTCAATTGACTAATGATAACTAGTAGATCAACATCATTTTTGTGTAATTATGATTAGCATTTTAGTCTGAAGAAAGTTTGTGCTTGCATATGCAGCAATATACATGGTATCATGTAATGTGCATATTTGGCTAATATGATTTTGAATGCTACGGCTATAGATGAACTCAATTGATGTGTAGGTGCAAATTCTAGTGCTTTCTGTAGGTGATGATTATAGTACTTGTGGTCTGAGGTATTTTGACCATACACTTCTTTTCTCTTGTATAAAAAATATAAAACTCATATATTTGATATTCTTATACAATGTCAAAATGGAATAATAGATTCTTCACTTGAAACATAACTCCTATAATTATTGGAGTCAAAATGGAACAACAACTCCCTCAATTGGCACATGGCTCCTTCTACAATCAATTTAATCAAGTGATATAAGAAAATTGATATGCACAAAAAAAAATTGTACATTAGTTTTTTTTATGTTCATTGAGGGATACTCTTTTATCTACATGGAATTATGTTGGCATGGAATTTTGTTGGTTTATGTTCATTGAGGGATACTCTTTTACCTTCATAGAATGTTATAAGCTATCTTTTGGCTTTTGATTGTGGTCTCAAATTGATGTATTGGAATCATGATACAATTTTATCACTATATAATTTAAGGTGCACTTTTTATCTATATGGAATGATTCACTTCTCCTTTGGTTTTTGTTCTGGTCCCATACTACTTATTGTTGAACATGAAAATGGAAATGCAATATCAATTGAGGTTGTGCTTTTTGTATTTGGAAACCATGATCATGTTCTTGATAATACATATATGCATGTAGATGATCAAGTTTGCATTTCAAATTCAGTTGAGGCTTAACTTTAAATTTCATTCTTCCATTTTACAGGGAAGGCCATTCTCCTCTTTTACAATGCCATCAAACACCTGACTTGGATATATGAAAGGAGTTTTAATCAGTACTAAAAAAATGTAAAATTTCATTGTCATGGCCAAACAAAAAAGGAATTTTATTTAAGTTTCAATAGTACAACGTTGTTTCACTTATACAACTAGTTTTTTTAGTAAGATGAACTTCAATTATACAAGTTCCATTAGTACAACTGCTTCCATTAACACATATCTTCCATTAAAAAGTTAAGCCCTTAAAATGGCCAATACCATCAAAATAAAACAAAATGACATCAATACTTTGGTTAATTAGTCCACTTCATTTGGTTCTTCATCTTATTTGCATTCGAAAATTGAGCTTCCAACCTCTCAATCGCATACAACAATGCTTCATTTTGCATTTCGAACCTTTCTAGCTTTCATAATATCACGTTGACAACTTCTTTATGACGTGGTTCAGCAAGTTGGTTGGCTTCATTTTGTTGTTCAAAAGAAAAAAAATCATGCTAATAATATGACAAAATGAGTTGAAACAAAATGTGCATCCGAATGTCACATACCTTATAATTCTTACAAGTATAAAATGACATATACATATAATTACCTTTTGACATATCTTGAGACACTTACAACCAGCTGCAAATCAGAAGTTTTAAGAAAGAGATGTATGTGTTTAGGCAATTAGCGAAGGTCGAATCCAAAAGAAAAAAAAACCAACAAAATCTCAAAGGATAAAAAAGTGAAAAATTGGGAACAATGGTGTAATGCAGTGGCACACACCGTCACTCAGATATTGAGAGATCACGAGTTTGAATTCCACAAATAAGACGTATGTGCTTCTTTATTTTTAGTTTTTACTTTACTTGCATTAGGTCCATGAACTAAAAAAAGTGAAAAATTACTTACTGAAATCAATGAGTTCAAGACAAAAGAAAAGAACCTTCATATTATCTTTCACATGTGATACTTTTGTCATAAAGAAACATATTATTGGACCTAAAAATCTTTAGGTTCTTCTAGAAAAAGAAAACTTTAGGTCAAAGGGGTTAAAACGTTACTTACAACGTTGCTCCAAGATGGATCTAGGAAGAATAGAAAGATGGACAACTCACTTGTCAGCAAACTCTCTAGTAACTCGGTCATGGATCCTTGCTAGAAACTCGGTCATGGCTCTTTGGATTTTTCGATGAGAAAGGTAGATGAGCCATTTGTTTGATAATAAAAATGATCATTCGGGTGGCTTTGGTTTTGATGTTTTTGAGGTTGTGTGCTACCAATTCACTGTAGCATGAGTAGTCTAATGTGGAACACAAAGAGTTGACTAAGACTTCGGCAAAATTCCTACACATGGAAGCAACAACATCGTACATGAAATTTCTCGCCTTGCATAGGTTATGAATGCATATTTCAATATATAATTAGACTTACATTTAATATTATTTTGATTAATTTGGTCAGACCATGCATCACTTTATTAATTACTTTTATTTCTATTAAAACAAAACTTTTTACAAGTTTTACATTTTTTGGTTAAAAACACGAGGAAGTGAGTTATGAAACTACTAGAAAAAACTCACTTAAATTAGTGTTAAAATGAAGTAAAAAAAGTTAAAATCAATGAAACTATCAAGAACTATAAAATAAAACTCAAGGACTATGAAATGACCTTTGACAAAGTAGTAAGTGACATGCACATAAAAGAGACAATTTAATTTTAAACATTACCCGAATCATAAGTCATGATGAGAAAGTAATGGGTCGAACATTTTTCTAATCCTACATGGAGTTTGTTTAGGCAATGAAATGAGTATTTGAGGGACGTGAAAATCATATAATGTTGTTGAATGATGATCTTTTTGAAAGAATTTCAAATGCATAAGGACTGCAAACTTTACCATATGATCCATAAAGTAATTGAAAACATATTTTGTCATAATTAAAGGAGTTTGAGTTGATTTCCAAACCTATTATGAATCTACTTCAAATTTCTTTTATTTTCACATGACAAGACTCTTGACTAAATCAGAACTCTATGAAAGTCTTAAAGACTTTTGAAATCTATAGATTGAGGTCATTGGAGGTGAAGAAGTTTGTGTTTGAAGCATGTGAGTGATGTTAATAAAGGATTTCATCATCCTAGAGTCGCCCGAAGGATACATGATAACTTGTTGTTTGTATTGTGCAATGGTCCAGAAACTCTGACAACCACAAGTTCTATCTCGGTATTATGCTAGTATGCTCTTTTACTTTTATTCTACATGTATTATCTTTCATATCTTAAAAAAGTTACTCTGATTATAAGGAAAAGTACATAAAACCTTTATTAACTTGAGTTAATTATAACTGTCTATTTATATTATTTTTGGACAATATGGTGTTCCTACTTTATGAAGAACATGTATTTGATGAATATGATATTATGATATATGATTATTTTAAATGAATGCATATGTCTATTTATTTCATTTTGACATTACAAGTTATAATCATTGGGACAAAAATTCTCTCTTGTACCAAACACTATAAGTGGTCATTTGTAAATAGAATGTTTTAATTCAATTTACAGTGTACTTACTTTAATAAAAAAATATTATTTTTGAACTATGTCTATCGAACTGTATTTATTAGATTTCCATTTTAAAGTTTGTAACTTGCCTCGTATAAGATTTGTATACGCTCTAAAATAATTTTTGTTCATTGGTCAATGTATTTGTCAAAATCAAAGTAGAAGCAAAGTCTTTCAAACTGTTTTGAAAATATATCAAATCAACCATGAGAAGATGATTCAACAATATTTTCATGTGTGTTTTGAGAGAGAAAGAATATGCTATTAGCTTCTTTTGGTAATTGATCAATGATTTAGACTCAAAATAAGATGAAGTTAGAATATAGTAAAAAAAAGTTGTGTAACTTTCATTTGAATTTAACTGGTTAGGCTAATTGCTTAACTAACTCATTAACCCGAATCAGTGAGCTTTCATAATCACAAAACCATTTTGAAAAAGGAATATCCACTTCAAACAAATGCTTGGAGGAAATTAACTTTCATAGGAAATGTTTCCAACATAAAAAACATTCAATTTAGGGGGGGGGGGGGGGGGGGGGGGGGGGAGGGGGGATCCTGATTCAAGATCGGATTCGAGCCATCTAGTCTTGACATGATTTACTCCAATCTTCAATAAAACATCCCGATCAAAATTGGAACATTCCCAATTTGACCATAACATAAAAAGTATTAAATATAATAATAAAAAGTATTTAACACTATTATATAAGTATAATATTTGTCAATTAAATTACATATATAATAGCAATGTATATTTAATATATAATAAACTATAAACTTTCAATCAAAATAAGCATAATAGGTCGAAATATGGACCGAGTTTTCGGTCCCCATCCGATCTCGGTTGAACCTTAAGGAATAAGACTTGGTCTTGGTCCTATGACCTATTAGACTAAGAAAAGTAATCAAGAAATTCAAATTGGTGTGAGTCGGGTTATTCCGGCTCGTCCTCACCCCTAATTCAGTTTTGACTACATTTTTTTTCTTCTAAGTAGTAGACAAAAAATGCGAGCTAAAGAAGTTGCAAACATGTCCACCGGATAACTATCATGGATCTCATAATCCATGATTGTGTTGAAGGTGAGCTTAGGATCGAGTTCAACTATGCTGAAGGCACTATGGTTCAGTGAAAATATTTTTCTCCATTTCGGTATGGTCCTTTTTCTATCAAGACATGTCCTTTTCACCTGTCTCGATCCACAACTCTCTGGTCTTCCTTCTATCTCTAGTCCTCAATGACGATGCCAACTCCTTGAAGGTGGTTTTTTTCTTGCAGAGGTGATTTTTTTTAGCTGCCAGGGAAGAAACACAAATGGGCACTTGCATGTCATGCAACTCCTTGGAGGTGTCTCTGACGCTAATGATGAAGCTGATCCATAACTCCTTGGAGGTGTTTTTTTCTTTTTGTTGTGTGAGGTGGTTGTTGTCCGGTCCTTTCTATCAAGAGAGGTCCTTTTCTCTCCTCAAGATCCACAACTCGAGGTCCTTTTATCTCTACTCTTCTTTCATTCTGTCGTGCCAGAGAGTTGTCTCCTTGAATGTTGTCGACATCACCGTCCTGGATGCCATCCTCCTTACTTCTTCTATTCTTACTTCTTCTTTCTTCACTGAGGTGATCATTTTTTCCTTCATATCAGAGCATGTTTTCCCTTAATTTGCTGCCCTTACCTGTTACTATCCAGGGCATCTCCACAAAAAATGATGTTGGACGTCTTCATTCAATGCCTTAAATTAAATGATTGAAAGAAAATGACCAAAGGAATAGGCAACATCGATGGCATCTGGGGCGGCATCCTCCTTCTCTAGCGATGTCTGGGGCAGTGGCGTCTAGGGCAGCGGCATCCGATGTCGTCCAAGGTGATGGCGTCCAGGGCGGTGGCATCCAAAACGATGATGTTCGGGGCAGCTGGACAGCGAGGAACAAAGGAAGGAGAAAAACGAGATCAAGAGAAAAATGATTGGGCATACATGATGCCTCGTGAGAGAAAATAGGATGGATCGAACTGGAGAAAAAAGGTCCGATGTGAACTAAAATGCGCTGAATCAAACAGGATCCCAAAGAGCACCAAGAGGGGGTGAATTGGTGTTAAAAATAAAAGTATCGATTTTACAAAAGTTGTCACAAAAAACTTAAAATCGATTCACAAATCTTTAACTCAAAACAAATAAAATCAGATCATAAACATAATATGAAAGACAGAGAGAGAGAATTCAATCACAAAGCATGTAGTGGTTGTTGACGAGGTTCAGCCACACCTTGACCTACATCCTCGCTCCGACTTCTCGACCTCGAGATCGCCAGAAATTCCACTAGAACTCTTCCTTTGCTCCAAATGGGGCAAGGAATAAAAGCCATTTACACCACTGTCTTTTATCCGCTTCGAGAGGTAAGGCTCACCTTTTCTCAAATGAAGCTAATCTTTTCTCTCGCTCAAGGGGTCAGATTTTGAACCTCTTTTACATAGGAGCTTTGTCAGTATTTTTCTAAATAAAAAGTTTCTCTCTTTTATAATGCTAAGCTCACAAGAGGAGAAGAGAGAAAAGAAGAGAATGTCTTCAAAGAGAAAATTTAAAATGAAAACTTCAAAGAGAATGTCTTCTTGTGATAACTTGAAGTTTTTCTTCAAGGCTTGGATAGGTGCCTTTGCTTCTAGCTTTGACATTTCTTTTATAGGCTTCAATGTGGAGAAAATTCATCCAAAATTTATTTCATAAATTTCTCCTTCAAATTTGACAGTTACTGTTCATTTAACTTGGAGGCCGGTTGACCGCACATCTGGACCGGTCGATCGATCTTTGTGACCGTTGCGCGATTTCTTCAGCTTCTACGCTTGATTGATCGACAGGTCCATCGATCGGTATCGTCTCGACGTCAATCGGGGCAGGGTCAGTATTGATCGGTCGACCTGTATCTTCAGCTCGGTCGACCGGTGTTCTCTCAACCTACTTTCATTATGTCGACCGACAGATTGACCGCCTTGCACTATTTTAATCATGTCTTTCTGCACAGTTATCCAAATTAGATAATATTAGATTTTATGAATAGCTAACAAGATTCTCTACAACTTTGATATTTATGATTCATCCAAAATCTAAAAATATCATAGTCAATTATTTAATCAAAGTGTAGTACATAAAGTTATGCATTTTATTTGAACTTCTTCAATATTTAAATTTAATCTTTTGATAGGTTTGTATCTTCAAAATATAATTATACAAATTATTAAAACTTTGTCCCAACAATCTCTTCCTTTTTTATGAAGACAAACGGAAAAATATGAAAAATGTATAAGTTGTGAAAAAGTTGTAAAATTCTTGTAAAATCAATTTTACTCCCCCTAACACTTAGCTTTTTTTACAATAGGAGATATTCACATAAGTATTAATTGTAAGGTACTCTTCATATAAAGTATATTCAGGTCATATTTCTCCTATATATCTCCTCATTTTGTTTCATAAAAAAGTAGTTTGTAAATGATGGACATAAGAAATCATGTGAAATTCCCCCTTTGTCTTTTAGAAAGATTTATTTCTCATTTTTCATACAAAGTATTACATCATGTTCCCCCTAAATTATGGCTGTTTTTAAAAATGAAATCAAATTGATCTATAGGTTATGAAATCCACTAAAGAAATTAAGAATCAAAATATTGCATAATAACTTTGATACAATAATCTAAAAGTTGGAAGATTAACATGCTCCCCTTATCACTATTATCAAGTTTCTTTTTTTTTTTTTGTTTTATATGTTTCTCTTTTCTTTCATAGAAATAGTGATTTTGAAAACTTTAAGTGAAATGAAAAAAAAATAAGTGATACTTTTACTATAACCTTCGTGCCTTCACATTTTCAATCCCCTTTATCCTTTGCTTTACATGTGAGGCACATCTGAAAAATAATTATGTAACTTTTGGTACCTAAATTTCTTTAGTCCTATTTTATTAGACAATGTTCCTTTTGAGACCTAAATCATGCTATATTGTATTGATTTTCTTATTTTGCATTGATATGCATAATTACCATAGAAACCACATGTAAAACATTTGAATTGTGATTTTCTAATAAAGGGATGATTGGATTTCCAATAAGAGTTTTCATTTTCAAAGTATTTCCTAAGATCATTTTTCCTTATATGAGAAATAGTTTTATTTTGTGAATTTTTCAAAAGATTATTTTCCTTCTTTACTTTTTCTAAAAAACGTGCTAGTTTTACAATATCACAAGTATGTGTAATTTTTAAAGTATCAATTTCATTTTTTTAAATTTTTCATTTTTCAAAAGACATGTATTCTTTTCTTCTTTTAATTTTTCAATCTCATGTATTAATTTTTCATTTTCCTCTTTAATTGAGAAATATACTTTTATAAGGGAGAAGAGTTCTTTATTTACATCTAAAGAAAGATTTTCTTTAGAAGAGCTCGATGAGTCATAATTTGAATTTGAATGATTAAAAATCATCTCATCGTCGTGTGCCATTAAGCATAGGTATGCTTCGTCATTAGAAGAGCTTGATGAATCACTTGTTTCATTATACTCTTCATATTTTTTTTTCTTTTTACCTTTCTGAAATTTTTCTTCTTTGTGGTGTTTGCATGATCTTCTTGTTGGCTTCTTGTTCTTATCTTTCTTTTTTACTAACTTGATATACTTATCTAGCTTTCTTGTGTAGAGTGTGAGTTTCTTTTCGTCCATTTCCTATTCACTTGAGTCTTCTTCTATTGTATTTGCTTTCAATGTCAATGTTTTCTTCTTAGAGGCTTTTCTTTTCGATCTTCTTGAATTGAGATCTCATAGGTTAGAAGTGAAAGATCATCAAAATCCAATTTGTTCAAATCCTTTTCTTCAATCACAGTCCTCTTCATATGTCATTTAGAGGAGAGAGACTTGTGAATTTTTTTCACTTTTTGGGGTCAATTCTTGGCTCGTTCAAGGAGGCTAAGCCATTCAAAATATCATTAAATCGAGCAACCATTTCATTTATGGATTCATTGTCAAGCATTTGAAAGAATCGTATTGATGGTTTAAAATATTCAATCTAGATTCTTTAACTTTGTCGGTTCCTTCATAAGTAGTGATGGGCTTTTCTCAAATCCCGATTGTAGTTTCACAACTTGAAATCCAATTAACCTCTATTGAATTCAAAGCACAATAAAAAAATATTTTTAGCTTTCCAATCAAGTTTTGCAAAAAAAAATTCTCTTTCTTTAGAATTTGTAGATAACTTTTCATGAAGATGCTAACCTTTTTCAACTATGTCTCACATGTCAATATAAATAGAACAAATATATGTTTGAATTCTAATTTTCAATATGCAAATTTTGATACATTTAAAAGGGGAGGACGACTAATTGCATGTCCTTCGGCAAAACCGATTCCATCTTGATGCCATGGATCTTAAAGATTGTTAAATCTTAAAACAAGATGATCAAGTCTTCAAACGATTAGATTTAAAATCAATTAGATCTTAAATTAAGAGCAACCCGCTCTGATACAAATTGTAGGATCTCAAAAGGCACCAAGAGGGGGTGAATTGGTGTTAAAAATAAATGTATCGACTTTACAAAAATCATCATGGAAAGCTTAAAATAGATTAACAAATCTTTAACTCAAAACAAATCAAATCAGATCATAAGTATAATATGAAAGGGAAAGAGAGAATTCTATCACAAAGCATGCGATGGTTGTTAACGAGATTCAGTCACATCTTGGCCTATGTCCCCGCTCTGACTTCTCGACCTCGAGACCGCCGAAGATTTCACTAGAACTCTTCCTTTGTTCCAAATGGGGTAAGGAAGAAAAGTCATTTACACCACCGTCTTTTTTCCGCTTCGAGAGGTAACGCTCACCTTTCTTCAAATGAAGCTAATATTTTCTCTCGCTAAAGAGGTAAGATTTTAAACCTCTTTTACACAGGGGGCTCTTTTAGTATTTTTCTAAATAAAAAGTTTCTTTCCTTTACAATGCTAATCTCACAAGAGGAGAAGAGAGAAGAAAAGAGAAACGTTAAAATGAAAACTTCAAGGAGAATGTCTTCTTCTGATAACTTGAAGTTTTTCTTTGAGGCTTGAATGGGTGCCTTTGTTTCTGGCTTTGACACTTCTTTTATAGGCTTCAATGTGGAGAAAATTCATCCAAAATTTATTTCATAAATTTCTCTTTCAACTTTGACCGTTACTGTTCATTTGACTCGGAACTAGCCTTTAAAAATAAATTTCTCTTTCAACTTTGACCGCACATCTGAACTAGTCTTTGTGACCGTTGCGCGATTTGTTCAGCTTCTACGCTTGATCGGTCGACCAGTTCATCGATCGGTGCATCGACCAATATTATCTCGACATCAACCGGGGCAGGGTCAGTATTGATCGGTCGACTTGTATCTTCAACTCGGTCGATCGGTGTTCTCTCAGCCGGCTTTCATTATGTTGATCGGCAGGTTGACCGTCTTGCACTATTTGAATCATAACTTTCTGCATAGTTATCCAAATTAGATAATCTTGGATTCTATGAATAACTAATAGGATTCTCTATAATTTGATATTTATGATTCATCCAGAATATAACAAGATCATAGTCAATTATTTAATCAAAGTGTAGTGCATAAAGTTATCCATTTTATTTAAACTTTTTCAACATTTAACTTTAATCTTTCGAGGTTTGTATCATCAAAATATAACTATACAAAGCATTAAAACTTTGACCCAGCAAGCACATCCTATTGAGAGCACTTGTGGGAGCACCTTCAACAACTGTGGATCTGGATTTGGCAGTCCACAACTATGGACTCTTTTGGGTCCTCAACTTTCTTGAACCCTAAAATCTACAATGTAAGCTTAGTATAAATAATATTTTAAATCAAATTCAGAACTTTAAATTTAGAAACATTTATGGTTCCATTTTTTATCATGATTTGGCATATCTAAGGGGAAAAGGAGTATGCTGCGTTGCATACCCCTCGTTGGATTTGCGTGTGGAAATAGCACCAAAATATTTTTTCCAATTGTAGATTCAAATATATATATATATATATGTGTGTGTGTGTGTGTGTGTGTTAATTTATCAATGTTCGGCATGGGCATAGTTCTGACTTGGTAAAAATTTAGATATTAGATGATAAAATAATATATAGAATGTACTTCAACTTACAACATTTAAATGTTATTTAAATCAGAGTTCATGACTTATTGTGGACGATCAAATAAAATTGAGAAAAAAATGTGAATACGTGATGTAAATATTTTTTATATATAACATAAGGAATGAAAATATCATTGAACAAGTTTACACAATTTAAGATGATCATTTCAGAGCAATACTCCTTAAGTTTTAAATTTCATATATTCATCCTTCTTCACAAGATACAAGATTTCATATACAGAACAAACATAACTAATCCTCTCGACATCTTAACAAAAGAATACGAGAGACATAATTCTTCACAATATCTTACCACCAAGGGTGTGGTAGAATCCTTCTAGACTATCACCTCGCACAATCCCAAATAGTTATATTAATCTGAAAAATGTTATAAATAGTAGAGTGAGATACAATAGCTTATAACTCATAGTCTATGTATTAGCATCTAATCAATTCAGAGCGACATAAAAAACATGTAATAATCATAATATCAAACTAAACATTTGATAATTACATATAAAACATTCCAATCAAAAGCACCACCCTCAAATTGTAGTCACAATCATTTAAACATATCAAATATAGGTATGCATATGCAACACTCATAACCAAGTTGCCAATTTGTATAGCCGGTAGGTGGATCCTAGAGGTGGCTCCTTAGCGACGTAGAACTTAGCTCCATTCTACCTCCTCCCTTAAGGGAACATATCATATAACGATAAGTGAATTCTAGAAGTGACCCCTACAGATTCTAAAAGGTGGCTCCCACCATAATTTCTCACAATGTAGCAATTAGCTCTGCATGACACTTAGCTCCAGCCTAACTCGTTCTATTTCTAGGGGACATAATGATGGCTTGGACTCTAGAGGTAGCTCCCTGATAGTGATATTGAGGAGTGTAGTGATAACTTACTGATTTTTGAGTCAAAAGTGAGATTTTTCAATTTTTGATTTAACTCCCTAATTCACTCTCTACTGCAAGTATACAGATCAATTGTAATATAACCAAATATTGTATCCACAGTGATTTGAAGCCAAAGACTCCCTAAAATAATTTAGATTAGCCCTAACTAAAGTGGCAAAAATAGGAAATTGAAGGGAAGTAAAAATAGATTTTTAAGGAAATGCAAAATAATAACTATTTTTGGACTTTTGGAAATTTATCAAAACTGAATTATAAATGCTAAACTAAGGGCTAAAAGGGTTTATCTATCAATGAGGAAGGTTATCCTAGGAGTTGGGGTTCATCTAACTTAATTATGGATGAAATGGGATAAGTTATCAATTTTTAGTCAAATCTGATTCAATCTTAACATGACTGCTTTCACAGCTGAATTTGTCCAAAACTAATCATTATATTCTCATATAAATGTTAACTAGATTGAATTAGAAGAGGATCCCCACTGAATATCAAGTTACCGTTAGGCTCAAGATCAAAATTCCTTGCTGATTTTTTGCAATTGCAGTGAAAATCAGAAATGATAACATCCAATTGCTCCTTAAACATGAGGGAATTACTTCAATTAACTAAACATAAATGAAATCAATCCAATATTAATGCTAATGCTTCTTGGTTTATCTCTAAACTACAAGAGGATTTTAAATCAGCCTCTCAGCTGCAAATAGAAATGAAATCCACATTTTCACTAATGAATTGAATAGAAATCAGCACTCAATTATATATGGAACTCAGCACATGCAATTGCTTCTTGGTCCATCTCTGAACAGCAAGAAAACCTTAAGTACACCTCTTACTGATTAAATGAAATCAAGGGATTAACAATAACAAGGCTGATTCCACAAATTTCAAGAAATCAGCAATGAGAATTCAGGAAATCAGCAATGGGAAAATTCAGAAATCAGCATTGAAGAGTTGCACAAATTCAGGGAATTAAACCTTGGAAATACCATTGTCCCTTGATTCATTTCTGAACAAGAAGGAATCTAAAGATTAGCTCCTCAGTTACTAAGAAATCAGGGCTCCACAATGGTAAAAATAGATTTGACAATTCAGAAATCAGAACTAGAAAAATAGAATTTAGAAATCAGAAAATCAGATTTCTAATTGGGTTGAACCTAGAAACTTGTCATTGGTTCTTGATTCATTTCTGAATAAAGAGTAGATCAAAGGATAACCTCTCAATTGTAAATACAAGTAGGACCTCACAATGTCAAGATTAGATCCATTGAAATCAGAAATGCAGAAATTAGAAATCAGGATTTCACAAACAGAAATCAGAACTTGATATAAGTGCAGGAAATTAGATTGATTCTTCATCCATCCACAACTAAATTAGACTACTACCCTATCCTAAGAGAGCTGAGATTTAGCTCATTATAGTTACAAGAATTGATACAAAACAGATAGAAATAGCCATGCTAAACATATGAAACAAGAAAGGATAGAAATCTGAATCAGATTCAACAATGGCCTCCTCCTTCAGCTCCTCCCCAGCTTCCTGTCCAGAATCCTCCCAATGGAGGCTTCCCCTGATTCCTTAGGGTTTTCAGCTTATATATGACTTCCTTCCACCCTTAGATGAGCATCAACCCACCTATCCAGGTCCTGAAATTCCAGCTGCTGTGACAGCTTTTGGACAGCAAAAAGTAGGTGGTCCCCCCTCCTTTTTCTCCTTTGTGCAACCTTATTTCCCCTGCTAGAAGGGTCAAAACAACAAACATCAAAGTCTTCTAATAAGATATAAATAAATAAGCATTAAAACAGCAAGTAATGACAGCTCAATTATCAATGGGGTTTGGTGTTGTGCAGAATTGAAAACCAAAATAAAAAATAATAGTTTGGAGGCCCGGAATGATAACTTTACATATATCATGGAACATGTTCAAATATGGGTAGTTCAGAGCATTGAAGGCATCCAAGGGATTAAGATGGAAAGTGAATGAGGTCAGAAATTAAATGTTGATAAAATTTCATAGGAATGATAACTTGGATGCCAAAAACGATAATTTGATGCCATAAAAATAATAACTTATCATAACTTTAGTTTTGGTTATCCAAATGTGATCAAATTTGAACAGCAATGAGTTAAGACAGTAATTTGATGATTGACTAATGCCTTTGTGTAGAATTGATAGCTTTGCATATCGAAATGACAATTTTGCCCTTAAACGATAACTTGACACTTAAAAACAATAACTTGTAAAATGGAATGATAACTTTGCACAAGTTGAGATATGATCATTCAAATGTGAATAATTCATGATAGCAAGGGATTTAGGGCAAGATCATCACTAGAAATTAGCTCAAATGGAAAAATGATAACTTTGCACATTGGAATGATAACTTGCCCAAAAAATGATAACTTGGTATAGAATTGTTATTTTTATAGATTTTAGCAATTCAGAACCTCTATGCACATGAAATTAGGTATAAAATGAGAAAGATCAACTAGTTATCACAATTCTTGCATTCCAAATATAATTGGACAAAAGTTAGGCAATTTGAGGGCTCGATATGGGTGAAATGCATCTAAAATGGGATAAAAATCTATTGTGATCAGCTAGTGATCAGTCCCATCGTGATGAATGATGTAGCACATAGCTCCAACTATCATATATGCAGATGCAGACATACGCAGTTACATAATTCATCATATAATAATTATATCTCGAATATCAAAATATGAATCACATCAAGTACTAATTCAAAAGGAACGGGATTGTATTTTATAGAATCAATCCATAACATATCACATATTCTTTTGAATGTACTTGATCAATCTTTCTAACATACTTTTCATAAGAATATATCCAAAAAATATTCAATAGATATCATAATCAATGTCACATTGAATTCAAATGAGGTGAATACATAGAGTAGGAGAAATCAACTTACACACAAGGTGTCTCCCCATATTTGTAATCATCATTCATCTAACCCTATAGCTCGTAACTAGTTAACTTGTATTATGGCTGATTGCACACCTATATAAGAAAATTCATAAACTTTTGTATTCATAACCAAATGGCATAGTTTCATTTTTTCTTAGTTCCATATTACAAAATCATTAATATGTAAAAGTTTTAATCTTATTTCATTATAGTTTCTTATCAATACAATCAACATTCTGCCTAACTTTCATGTTGTTTCTATGTCCTGACGGACTAAGTGACCCTATTTTATTATTTTAAACATCTCGTGTTTTGATACTTTCAATTTTATCTAAAAGTAGACTTCCTATGGTGCAATCATAAAATTTTGAATTTATATCTCTATGAACTGAGCACAATAAATTTAGTAAATATTAGCATAATCTGCCTTAAGTTTTTGACAAATTGAGTGAGGTTCGGTTAATCATATACAATGTTCAATAGACACATCCTTTTGGAGTGCTTCCAACTATAATTGAGCCTTAAAATATGTATCATTCCGACCATAAATTATCAATAATTCTATAACATATTTGATTTAATACATAATTTACAAAATGAGGTAACAGTTTTGGAGAACAGATTGATAGCACCTTAAAGATGAGAACATAACTTTTTGTTCAGACATTATATTAACTTTATTATAAATCTCAGTGACACTAGACCCATAAAGGATTAATAATAATTAATCTCATAATTTTTAGACCACCCAAAGGTATGTCAATCGTCATCTAAAATTCTGGCAAGAGGTTATCCATACTAGGTTTATTGTTGTTCATGAAAAAGTTAGGTTTCACCCCACAATTAACTAAGGTTATGGAAGAGAAGAAATAAGGAAGGTTCACGGAAACCCTACTTTACAATTACCTAATTATAACCAATAAAAGGATCATAGAATGCCTCATCATAAGTTGAGAATTATAAGGCTCCTTCTTTGCTTCCATGTGCCCTTGATGGTTCCAAAGAGATCTTCTCTTCCAAATTTCGAATGGGGCAGGTAAAGGAATGAAAGAGGATAGTAAAAACCTCTGAATGATAAGGGATAAGTCTTAGGAACTGACTTAAGGTCTGCTAAGGGATGGAGTACGAAAATGCCCTTGGGGATGACATTATTTACTTAAAAAATACATTTATTTATTTCCTTAAGATATTACATGTAAATAAAAAAATTATTCCATATTTGGGTTCCAATAAAATTTTTATAAAAATGAATAACCACATAGCAAAATTAAATTTTTTGTCCGAAGACAAAAGTCGTGATTTTACATATTTTCTGATTTTGCGACTTCTTTTTACCTAATTAAAACTCCACCTGTAATTTATTAAAAATCACTTTTAGCATGCCTTCACATATAGGAACAATTATCGGAACTTTATTTTTTTTGAATTTTTACATTTTTGAAAATCATGCCTTCATGCCTTAAGTGAACCTTCACCAATTTCTATGATTTAACACTTTGAGTTACAACTCTTGTCTTAACACATATATCATATTATTTATCATGAGATAACATTGACCCACATGATTATATGCCAAATAGATTTGATATATTACAGTGGGTAGGCATCTTAATTCTAACATGTCTATAAATTTATTTCACTCTAAAATATTTATTTTTGAGTTTTGTCCTCACTACTTCATTTGTAAATATCGCATACGTAGTTTTATTTTAAAATATTTCACATCTCTATCTTTTGTTTAATCTTTTTTTTATTTAGGTAAATAGCATTTGATTTATTATGATAAACTAATATTATTTCTTGTAAAAAAGTAAACATAAGGAAGAAATAGTATTTATTTTACTACGCATACAAATTATGTATTTTTTTATATATGTTAGCTTAATTACTATCAATCGACTTTTCTGACGATCGCGACTGTCGAAAATTACGGAAAATGAAGTTTTCGATGGTTTTTCCGACGGACATGATTTGTCGGAAAATTGCTCGTCGCAAACACTTTTCCGACAAGCAAGAGATATCCGTTGAAAGTTTCGACGGCTGTACTCGTCGAAAATTTTAAATGGTGACAACCGTTTTTTAGTTCAGACGACTGCAGCCGTCTGAAACTTTAGATGGCGCTGACCGTTGAAAGTTATGATAGTCGCAACCATCGAAAACTTCCAACGGTCGTGACCCTAAAAAACTTTTGACAGTGGCAACCGTCAAAACTTTCGATGACTGTGTTTTTCGACGGCCTAAGTCGTCTGAGATAATGTATAAAAATAATAAAATAAATTGGCCAACAACGGCCGTTTCAAGCCTCACGCGGCCGTTTCAAGCCACGTGCGGCCGCTCCAGGCCGCCAATCCGCATGCGGCTGATCCATATATGTGCGGCCGTTCCAAGCCGCCTGATAGCCGATCCGCCGTGAGGTGGCCGATCTGACGTGAGGCGGCCGATCCAAGCCGAGTGAGGTTGGATCAGGCCACCAGGGGGCAGATCCGCCGTGAGGTGGCCGATCTGACGTGAGGCGGCCGATCCAAGCCGAGTGAGGTTGGATCAGGCCACCAGGGTGCAGATCTACCGTGAGGTGGCCGGTCTAGGCCGCGCGCGGCCAGATCAGCTGCCAAGTGGCAGATCGACCGCGAGGCGGCCAATCCAGGCTGCACGAGGTCGGATCAAGCCGCCAGGCAACAGATCCGCCGCAAGCGGCCGATCTAGACCAACCGCGAGAGGGAGAGAGAGAGAGAGATAAGGATCACCGGCCACGGGCGAGGGAGAGAGAGGTCGCCGAGAGAGAGGGGTCACCGGATCCTTCGGTTGTCGTCTGGGAGAGAGAGAAGGAGATAGAGAGAGTAGAAGAACGTGAATAAATAGACGAAAAAAGAGAGTGGGGAGCGAGAAAAGAAAAAAAAGGCGGGGAGTGTGGCATGATTATTTTTAATTACTGACGATTCTGACCGTCACAAAATATAATAATAAAATAATATTTTTACGTTACCGACAGTTAGATCCGTCAGAACTTTTGACGGTCTGAATTGTCGGTAATTATAATAATAAAATACTAATTATATTATATATTATGATATATAAGATTATAATATTTAATATTTTTCCGTTACCGACGGTCCAGACCGTCGTAACTTATAACAGTAAAATACTAATTATATTATATATTACATAATGTTATATATGATATAATATTTAATTATTTTTCTAGTTACTGGCGGGTTAGACCGTCGGAACTTGCGACGGATAGGGAGCTGTCAAAAATTCCGATGTTCCAAATTATCAAAAAATAAAATAATAATATAATAAATTTCATAATTTATTTTTTATGTTTTCGACGATCAGGACTCTGGAAAGTTCGACGGATAGCTATCCGTCTCAAATTCTATCACAATTTACGACGGATTTCTTTCCGTCGAAAAATCTCAATTTTCTTATAGTGTAGACTTATCTAGTATTTTTTATTGAATTCGCTAATCAAACAGTTATTTATGTACATCTAGTAAATGTAAAATATTCTTATAGGTAATCATTAGTTAAATCGTTATTTAAACTTTGTAGAGAATAGAGCTTAAAACACCAAGAATCCCGCTATCTCAACAATTTTTGTTTGCGCATCAGCAACTCTCGCAACCAAGAGGTACACTCCAACTACCATATCATATATATGGTTAATATTGTTAGGTCGCTGTCAGATTATTAATTAATCTTCTGTAGGAGACAGCATCTCGAATGAACTGGTTGCAAATGCATCCCAGGTTCTTCTGTTCTGTCTATATATCCATCTACTATTGAATCATGCATACAACTATTATTTGTATTAAGAAACCTCTCCTTTTTTTTCTTTTCAAAGAGCAATAACTTGAGTTCGGCTTCTTAATTTGATGTCTTAATCCAAGTTGGCTAATCCAACCTCCAAATTTTCTTTTCTATGTAGTTATTTTTTACTTTTTATGTTACTTAATATAAAATTATTATTTAATATTTATTTTGAAGCATAAAATAAGGTCTTCAAATATTTAAATGTTATTTCTATAGATAAAATATTTTTTAAAAAAATTAAATCAAATATAGGCTTGAAGTTAAATAAAAATAAAAATAAATGGATCATCGCGTTGGGTCACGATGACATAAATTGAGAAATTCTAACCGATGCATGATTTAACCACCTATCGAATTCTGACCAAGTCGAGTCATCAAATTTACCGGGTCGATCCACCCGGTGAATACCCATATTTATACAACTTTTTCATTTTATCGAAGTCTATATATAAAATTATTTCCCTTTTTTGTTCATTACAAGAAATCTACCGAATAGCTATGCACATTAACAACTCAAAATGTTGCGATGCTAATTCGACGTCAATAGCATCTAAATAGAGATGTCGTTGGGTCGGCAAAATGCGACGTCTAAGTGCCTCCACATAGCGTCCCATTAGCATGATAGATTATAGTGTTGTATTGGTGTCGACACCTTGACACCTTGTGACACTAAATTAGCATCACCGACAATGCGACGCTAAATCGATGCAAGTTTAGGAGATGATATTGGCGTTAGACACTTGCATTGTATTGGCATCAACCGAATGTGACACTAAGTCAACACTAGCTCAAGAGGCAAAATTGGCGTTGGAAGATTGCAATGCTATTGTGAGGTGCGAGGGATGCCATTTCATTGCATCTCTAAGGCACTGCCGATGTGACACAAATGGTATATTGATTTGTATTTAAGTAGGTTAATGTTAATTTGTATAACTATATATGTTACCTATACTATATATAGTTTAATGAATAAAAAGATTAAATATTCCTAATTAAATATATATATATATATATATATTACCTACATATGTATTCGTATACTATATGTTACTTATATTATATGTTTTACCTACATATCTATTCCTATACTATATGTTACCTATATTATATATGTTACCTACATAAGTATTCCTAGATATACATAATACAAATGTATAGAGATACAAATATACATATATAGTAATATAGATGTATTGATGTATGTATACCTACATGTGTATGCATGCATGTCAATATATTATACATACAATATATATATATATCTCAATTATTGATATTTTTTTTTATATTCTTAATCATGGAATTATGAAGGTTGAATTAAGTAACGTGATTTTTTTTTATAAAAGTTGGAATTAATACTGATATTCATTGCCATTGTAGAGATGCAAGGAAGTCGATTATGTTGTATTGGCATCGACACCTTGCGATGCTAAATTAACATCACCGCCAATACGATGCTAAATCGATGCAAGTTCAGGAGGCGATATCGGCGTTGGACACTTGCGTTGTATTGATGTCGACCAAATGCGACGCTAATTTAACATCACATCCCTTGCGATGCTAAGTCAACGCTAGCTCAAGAGGTAATATTGGCGTCAAAATCTTACGACGCTATTGTGAGGCGCGAGGGACGCTATTTCATTGCATCTCTAAGGCGTCGCTGATGTGACGCAAATGGTATATTAAAAATATTCAAGTAGGTAATGTTAATTTGTATAACTATATATGTTACCTATACTATAGTTTAACGAATAAAAAGATTAAATATTCCTATATATATATATATTACCTACATATGTATTCCTATACTATATGTTACCTATATTATATGTGTTACCTACATATGTATTCCTAAATATATATGTTACCTATATTATATGTGTTACCTACATAAGTATTCTCAAATACACATAATACAAATACACATATATAGTAATTATAGATGCATTGATGTATATATACCTACATGCGTATGCACACATGTCAATATATTATACATATTAATATATATATATATATCATAATTATAGCTAAATTGTTTTTATATTCTTAATCATGGAATTATGAGGGTTGAATTAAGTGACATGATTTTCTTACAAAAAAATGAAATTAATAATGATATTTAGCACCACTGTAGAGACACAAGGGAGTTGACATGGTGCCAAAATAGTGTCGATTTAATAATCGACGCTAACGTGGAGCAAAGTAGCGTCGCTTGAGCGCTACAACCATTGTCGACGCTAATTAGATCCACTACAATGTTGATTTAACACCGCACATTCTTGACGCTACATCGGTGGCTCAAGCCTGTGATGCCATGTCGACGCTAAATAGTCACTATTTTGTTTAGCCATGACTTAGTGTTGAGATAGTAATGCAATATTGAGTAGCTATTATTCTCACCTAATCCTACAAATGTATAAATTTCTTTTGATTATTCTCACTTAATCCTACATATGTACAAAAACTGAAACTAATAAGAAAAAGGATTTAATAAAGGTGCTCCCTATCTAAATTGGGAGCACCCTGCTACTCAGTCTCTCAACCGCATGATTGATGATTAATGGCAAATGATTTGGAGCATGGTTCAGTAACAACTAAGGACGGTTCAATCTCAGTTTAACAATTCGCCCCTCATCACAGAGTTGTCGTCATCCCATGGTTCAATCCCCCTCGTCGGCGAGCAAGAGATGGATTTCACGATGAATTGCTCCCCGATCATTGGCGTCAAACGATCCTAAAGCAATCGCGCCCAATCTCCTCGCCGATCTGGTCACCGAGGTCCCCGCCATCGTAGAGCTTGAGGATGAGGTGGATCTAGTCCTCGTCCTCATCCTTGTAGATGATGACAAGTTCCACCATGCCCGCAGTCGCCGAGGTCCCCGCCGTCGCAGAGCTTGAGGACGAGGTGGATTCGTTCCTTGTCCTCGTAGATGGCGGCGAGGTTCACCCCCTCACCAGAGACGGCGTGATGAGCCTTGGACTCACGATCGAGCACGTCAGCCTTGGAACCCTCAATCTGGTCGCCGATGTTGAATCGCCCAAACCCATGAGGACTACTCATTGGCCGCATTGGTTCGTCATTGAACCGTGCTCTATATGATCCATCATTGATCGTCAATCATGCAGCTGTGAGAATAGGGAGTAGGGTGCTCCCAACTTAGGCAAGGAGCACCCCCATTAAATCCTAAGAAAATTATATCACTTAATTCCTTGCTGATAATTGTATGATTTACCAAAAAGATTCATAGGTATGTGGTACAAGTTTATACATACATGCATACATATATATATATATATATATATAAACATATATGTGTAGATATATACATATATTATATATATATATATATGAATATTCAATTGAACGATAGGGTTTTCTTAGTAGTTAAACTTATATATGCATTTGTTAATATGATATATGTTGTAGTATAAAATAGTTCATCTATATGAATACCTAGATATACATATACATACATATGTATAAATTTCTTCTAAGTTAATTAATAATAAAAATATATCTCTTAATTCCATGTTGATAATTATATGATTAAACAAAAAGATTTGTATATATGTTGATAATTTTATGCTAACGTAGTACACATTTATTAACATAAATAGTATAACACATATAGTTCATATATATATATATATATATATATATATATATACACACTGATATACATACATAACATACATATATGTTGATATAATTAGATATGCATATATACTTATAGTTAATAAATAACTAATACCTTGGTGCCACCTCAGCATCGCATTAGTGATGCATCAAGCTAGCAACAGAGAGGCTTCACAATAGTGTCACCATAGCGTAGCAGAGATGTGATGCTAGTTTAGCATCTCACGACGTCGACACCAATGTGACGATATGTTCTACCTTAGCATCACATTTTTGGAGTCGCTAATATGCGGTGCTATTCGACATATTTTATAATTATTTATCTATCATAATTGAATCAACATGGTGTCACATTAGCGACGCAATAGCGTCGCAATGTTTGAATCGCTAAGTGGCAATCCATGTGCTTGTCGAAAAACGAATCCTAACCCTCCTTTTTAATCTGATGCTTTGTGGCACACGTTCACCGTCTCTTTCCCTCTTTCTCTTTGCTCAATCCATGTCTTTTAATCCATCTCTCTCCTCAATCCTCCTCCTCCACCCTCTCAAGCTGACTAATGTTGCGCCCGCACCGATGTCGTCCCACTTGCTGGCAGCCTTGCGCCGACGCTGCCGACATGTGCGCCGATACCTACTATGCGGCTATGCCCTCGCGTGACCCCACTGCCTCTGACCCTCCGCTACCTGGCTCACCTGCCCCATCCCCTCTCCTCCCTCCCCCTGCTGCCCTACCCGACCGCCAATGGGTTTCGCTGCAACACGTGCAGCCACGCCGACCAGGCCTTCCGCTTCCATTGTGCCCTCTGCGAGTTCAACCTCCAACCCCCCTGCACGAGGCGCTGAACCACCGCTTACACCCCACCCTCTGAGGCTTGTCCGTGAGTGCCCCGCCGCCGATGTGATCTCTGAGGCTTGTCAAAGCTTCATCTGTGATCTCTACCGAGTGACCGCCGATGTGGGAATCCCTACCACCACAAACGCCGCCCCAAAAATTCATTTGATGTAATGGAAATTCATTTTATGTAATTTGATGGAAATTCATCTATATATGTGATGTAATGAATCATTTGATGTAATGAATTATTTGATGCAATGAAAATGATTACGAATTTGATGTATTTTGTGAACATCTGTATATGTGAAATGATGTATATGTGAAAATGATCCTCGCGCATCTGTTCATTTGATAAACATATCGTATATAGAGCCACATTAGCGTTGCCATATTAGCGCCACAGTAGTGCCACATTGGCATCTCACTATTTAGCGATGCATTGATGTCAAAGTAGCACCACCAGCGACGACAAGGTATGGATTATTTTAGCGCCCTATTAGCGTCAGAATAGCATCGTAGTTTAGCATCAACTTGGTGTTGAGGTAGCATCGACAGTGTCATCGTCTCTTTAGCACTGAAGTAGCGACACATATTAGCGTTTCACAATGACACTTCTCGCGTTATCATATCATCATAATAGCTTCGACATGTGGCGCTAGTAGCATCGTCCAATATCTTGACGCCATTGGGATGATAATGATTACCAAAACCAAGCGTTTCATCATCGTGATGCCATGTCGATGTTAATGGGTGGCTAATTTTTTTAGCCACAATTTAGTGCCACTTTAGCGATGCCTTGCATGCAGATTTCTTGTAGTGGTTGCAAAAGAGTTCATGGTTCTTAAGTCAATTAGTGTCTTCCTAAATTCATTTTCACATTGGGTATAGTAGGAATATTTGTTATGCTGGTCTTCAAAATCACATAAATTAGGTAGTATAATTTTGTGGTGGGTTATAAACATTATGCCATGCATCATGTGACAACTGGAGATTATGGATTAATGGTGTCAACTCATGGGCATAATACAAAATTAATTATGGACTTAAATGTAACTGATCGAAGGCATTTTAAATTTGTGCGGACTGCAGAACAAATCTGATGGCGTTACATAATGATATCAAAATGGACCTCGCATATAAAACTTAACTCATGTGTGAAACATGTTTCACACATATCATCTTTATGAGATGGGGTGGGGGTGTAATGAGACAACCCAAGATTATGAAACAACGTGTCAATCAATAATCTCACACGGAACTATGCATTGATATATCAAAACACAATTTTAATTCGTGTGGGTCAAGAATTCAAAATGATCAATATCTTGATTAGTCGGGATGTTAAATCAACCACATGATCAAAGCTGTCGATTACGGTGAACTTTTAAACTACTTGGATTAAGTAGTGATTAGATAAACAAGTGAGTGATGAATGTCATCTGACTTTACATTCATTTTACTATTTATAGATTGATTAAAAAACTTAACAAGTGATGAAAATTTATATAAACTCTCAAATAGCTATATGGGTCCATATAATTTTATATGATTTTTTGAGATTTTATAAGAGAATTTATGATATACACTTCAGTTTGTATAAAAAAATTGAAAATATTAAATATTTTGCATAATTATTATGTTAGTGATTAAGAATGAAGTTAAAAGTATTAGATTTAAAATTTTATTGCCACCAAATTTAGCACATTTTTTATCCTTTTATTTTAGAGTAAGTTTCATCCTATAATTCAAGTTAGGGATATTCCCCGTATGATCACCCAACTTCACTTTATAATATTATGATAATCCAACTTTAGACAATTATGATCATCCCGATTGGTTAGTGATTCACTGACGTGGATGCTTATGTGACACCACGTCAATATTTTCTTTTTTCCACATCAACTTTTAAACAATAAAAATGTCGTCAATATTTTCCTCTCATCGACTCAAACTTAATTTTCTATTTGTGATTATTCAACTTTTCACCGAACACGGGACTTTTTAAAATTTCAGTTAGTACAAAGTAACAAATGACGATCCTGACAACTATATTTATTTTAACTAAGTGAACATTTTCTATTCCATGATTATTATCGTATAGTAACCAAAGGTCAAGGCAGGTGGCTGGCTATGCCTGCACGTGCAGACAGACAAATATTAACTAATTATTATATGCAACAAAATTTCTTTGTATGTTTGGTGGTTACAACTCCTTTGCCCCATTTATTTAACCCCAAGATCAAATCCCAGCTCCAACATTATTTCCAACTTATATTTAGAAACATTAATTAGTTTTACTTTTTCTTTAATAACTATTTATTTTTTAGAATAATTATTTCAAGCATTTTAAAATGTTATATTTTTATTATCTTGACATAATTTTTTATTTAACTTATATCTAATTTTTCAATAGCGAAGCAAAACCTAAAAAAATATTTTTAGAATAATCATCTTGAATATTTTAATATTTTAGGTCCAACATTATTTCCATTCTATTTGGAAACGTGTACTTTTATTTTTTTTCCTTTAATAACAAATATTTACTTTTTAGAATAATTACTTTTTTATGTTGTACTTTTTAATATCTTGACATAATTTTGTATTTAACTTCTATCTAATATGAAAACCTAAAAAATGGTTTTAGAATAATCATATCAAACATTTTAATATTAAATAATTATGTTTTTTTAAAGATCTTTACATAATATTTTATTTACCTTCTATTTAATTTTTTTAACATTGAAGCAAAAGATATGAAATCTCAAATAAATCTTTAACATAATTAGCTCAACCATTCTATATTGTATATTATAAATCTTTATCTTTTTAATTGAAATATATTTTCCATTCAATTTTTTGCTAATGTCCATTGACAAAAGATATGGATGTATAATTATATAATATTATTATAAATAATATTTAAAATTTAGCAGTTATTTATAAAGTTTTGTAAATTCATATATTGTAATATTATTTATTATTTTAATGAACCCACTAACAATCTCTTCTGGCTCCGCCACCGATAGTAACATCAAAAGTTTTGAAACCTAATTAAATATACATAATATGGTTTAAGGATGTATAGATTGATTTTTAGTGAACTTAAATTGTCCACAATCTGTTTGAGTTCACATACAAGTTGAATTTGTTCAATCATGCACACTATCAAGTTTTCCTCTGTACATCTTTGAACACATTGGTGCTCTTGACCATACAGAAACATGCATATACTGTTGCACTTCTTCACGAGATAGTGCACAAATAGATGACGCCACATGACTGAGCTGTTTGCTCTTCGTCGCAGTGAATGTATCACCTGCTGTGCAAACATATACTGTGAATGTATCACTGCTTCTTCATGACAGACTGGAATCGATTCCTCCATTTATTATTGCTTCCTTCCTGTTTATACATATGATCATGTGCATGCAGTCCTGCATTAATATTTAAGCCGTCCACTGTCTCGGCATGTTCACTATCTTCAAGAAAACAGGAGTAAGAAAAAAAAAACATTAAATAGGATGAATGACTGAATGAGTTAATTTGATCAGATGTGTACCTCGTCGATAAAGGATCACTGACGTATACATGATGACTTTTCCTTTTCTTCTCCTTCCTTTTGTTTGCATCATTTTTCTTGTTTCCCCTGCAAGCTGCAGTTTTTCTGAAACCAGCAGTATGACCACGTAAGAAATGCAATGAAACAGGCTTTTGATCTCTTGTTAACTTAGGTATATTTCAATTTCATAGGATAGATGTGACGACCGTTAATTTTAAAAAAAAATATCCAAAATAATATTTAATTATTTTAATTCGAAAATTAAGGGATAAAAGAAGATAATATTAAAAAAAATTTGATAGTAAACAGACAAGAAGCGAAGGAAATATATGTAAATGAGTTAGAAAAAAAAAGGATTAGACTTAGATTGGAAATTGAAATTTAATCATAGCTTATAACATAAAAGATTTTTCTATAAATTCTTTAACTCTTACGTGTTATTTAACATATTTTATTTTTTACTTTATATTTTCTTATGATTGATTTATAATCATTTGAATCTTTTTTCATTCTTATTTCTTTTTTTATCCATTGAAACTTTGAAGATGTATTATAATGCTCTCAAATCACACTCCGTCACATAACAGAATACGTCTCGAGAGTCACTATGACTATCCTTGTGTGTACATTATATTGACAAAAAGAAACTTTGATCAGTCAACTCACCATCAATTAAACTAATAATCATATATTAATGTTAAAAGAATATATCATATTACGTGGAAGACTAATAAAGAACAACATATGAGTCTAAATGAGCTAATACATCAATCTAATATCATGGAGAAAAAAATCTATAATATGAATATAAAAGACTCAAGACATCCATGTACAACCACTACAAGCTCGATCTGTCATCGTTGACCACCTTTATTATTCTATCACCTGGTCTTGCATATATAAAAATGCAGGGGTCTCCCTATGGGTTTTGCAATTTAAAGTAAAGACAATCATAAGATCGTGATACTAGATAAGAATCATACGGATATCATCATCACATAGGAAGAAAGTAGGCATGATGTGAGCAAAGGTAATCATGAAATGTAGTATATGAATAGAAGATCATGAGAAAATCAAGTGGTGAAAGGAAATAATTATAATGAAAGATTAATTGTTCATATGCTTTCATCTTCTTCATCATCTTATTATTCATCTTTGACTTATCAATGAGTATATTTCAACTCATGGGGAGGCTTGCCTTAACTCGCCATTATTGTCATGACTGGCAAAGCCAACCTATAACTGAACATAGTCACCCCATAATTGACCATAGTCAGTCAATAACTGACCGTAGTCAGCTCATCATCACAAGAGCTCTCAACTTAATATTTTTCGTCTTTTATCTTGTAGCTTTTAATTTATCTTTAGTGGGACTTAGATTAAGATTACAATATAGGATCATGGAGAGTAAATTAAAGGAATAAACAATGTAATTATCATTACAACTTTGATCGGATTGAACACGTGCATCAGGGGTCAAAAATCATAAAAATAATCATCATAACGTCAGAACCCGAGTCGAGTACGAGTAAAACTCAGGCCGAATTCATAGAGCACTGTTTTGGACAAAAATGTGCCTAAACTCGAGGCGAATTTGGGTTATACCCGGGTTAGGTTCAATCATCCTGCCAAGCAAAAATCGTAGCCGACGCGACTTCGTCATGGGGACAGCCCGGGCCGAGTTCATCATTGTTAGAGCTCGGAGCTCTCGACAATGGCGGACCCAAACCGAGTTTCAGTGAACTTGGTCCGGTCATGGACCTACCCGGGGTCAGGTTATAGTGAATCTAGGTCGAGTTACAATGAACTTGGGCAAGTGAACCTAGGCTGGGTTTTGTTACACGGAAAATTGCGTGAAGACGCAGGAGTTTTTCGATCATCTTTCTGAAGATTGTCGGCGTCATGCATCATTTCATATCAATGGACTACGTCTAGGAATTACCCATATTATGCAAGCCTAAAATCAAGATTTTATGATGAATCCACCTTAGTTCCATATATTATAAGTTTCTGTCCAAAACTGTTATGTTAATATTCTTATTCTTCCTCTTCCTCCGGTCGTTCCTCTCTGTTCAGGTGCGTGGTCGTCAGTGTTCATGTCTCCTGATTGCTCTCTTATTGGCGGCAGTAGCCTGACGTGAGAGAGGGAGAGAGAAACACATGAAAATGATAGAGAAACAATAGGATCGACTTGTAGGGAAATAAATGGGCTAATTGGTTCATTTTGATCTCATATTTATAGGGGAGGAATTTGAGTTGTTGGCACAACTCTAACTTGGATTTATTTCCCTTTATCTTCTCCTATTCTATTTTTATATTTCTTTCTTTTTTTTTAAACATTTTGGACATTATAGGTATTATTCATTTTTCATCTTTATCACATAATATTATCATCTTGACTTTCATTTGATATCATAAGACACATCTTAGAGAACACACATTATAATAGTGAGAGATTTTATTCCTATTCATTTTTAGAAACACACTTTTTAATGAGAGACTTTGTTCCTTAGGAAATACCCTTGAAGCACATACATAATTGTAAGATTTTACTTCTCATCTTTACTTTCATCACCTTAATTTTTTTGCTTTATCATAAGATACTTTGAAGATTAACTTCAATTTCATTCATACTTTATCTCAGGACATCTTTGATCTTAACAATAATTCAAAGAATCATGTCAACATCATCATATTAGCTGCTACATCTCAAGAAACGTGCACATCATATTAGTGACGAACTTTATTCCTAATCTTATTTAGGAATATGGAAAATTCTGATGAGGAACTTTGTTCCCTGGAAAGTACCTACACAAATGAAGGTCTTTACTTTGTTGGATTTCATGCTCTTCAAGCACATACACAAGTGTAAGACTTTACTTCCATTATAAGAAATATGTGAAATAGCCATGCAAAATAGTTACTCAATCGAGACGCCAATAGCGTTGACATAGCGATGATTTTCTGTCGAAGAGCTAATGACTCTAATTGCCTCATAATAGCCTCCAATTAACATCGCATTTGCATTACCAACTGTCGACGCCAAAGCTATTGTGCTTTTTTCATTATTTAACAAAATTGCATCGCATTTGCATTCAATTAGCACTCATTCACATTTCCATATTTTTTCATTAAGGTTTATCAGTGAATTATTTGCCAAAAGCATTCTTAAACTGTACATTAGGTCATATGTGACAACAACTTGCATAAAGGATTTTACTACTTGTGTTTGATTTAATCCCTCCATGATCAATATCTTTTTAGAAATAAATGTCCATGGTTCTTTTTCCTCTTCCATAATAAAATAAATCTTGACGAAACAATTCATTGAATCTAGTGAATCTCCGAACACAATATTTTTTTAGATTACTTATTTACTATCTCTCTTACTTGAATTTTGACTCATTACGTCTTATATCTATACTCTCACTAACTCAAAAAACATCCTATAGTAGGATCTTGACGTGTCTGCCTCCTCTTGAATACCCATTCGAACATTTCCTTGATTTTCTTTTAATTTTATTCACACTTACATTCATTAATAACATTTTCACTCGAATTCTAAAGAAGATGATAAATGTTATTATTGAGAATTCTTATCTAAGCTGGATTTGGCTCATTTACTCCACCCAACATGATATAACCATATAATCAATGTGACTCTGCTCTACGACGTGGCTAATATCATTTTATTGTCATTTTTTACAACATTAACAATGCATATTATCTAACATGCATATCTATGCACAACTATACACCCATGTGTAATATCATCATACATCAACATAAATAATCATGTTGTCATTAGTTTAAACGTCAAGATCAACTTAGGTTGAATGTTTTCCAAGTTTGCAACACTAGCAAACAATAAATTGTATTTTATCATACATCATGACATTATCAAATTATGAGACAATTAGTATAATTGTAATGTGTACATAAGCATCTCATAGCTTATATCAATTAACAAAAATTATAGCATTTTATCACTATTCAAACTATCGCATATCACAAGGTATTCAATTACTAGGCAGTTTGCTTTCGTTCAATTATGCACATCAAAACATCTCTTGAGTCCATCATATGCCAAACAACATGCTAACATTCAGTTATATATTCACTAAACAAATCGTCATATGGATATCAATAGTATTTTTTTATGTCCACTAGGCATAACATAAAATATTTCAACATAACCACATATTAGCTCTTATCTCCTAGTCACATAGCATAAATTTCACAATGCAATTTCATAAAAACAAATCATATGCAATAATACATGCACAAACATAGCATGTATCTACTCATCACTACCCACACTTCGTGAATTGAATCTAATAACTAAGTTTTGATACCATAACCTATAATGCTTAACTTCCCGTTAGTTAGACATCACAAGAGGTATAATCGTAAATTCAAATTCAAATCTTTAACAAAAATTCAACATTTAAAAACCAAGTTTTCCCACCATTTAAAGCATTTCCCCAAACCATATATATTCTTTTATTTATTTTGGACAAATGCCCAATTCTTAATTTACAATTTTTTTAGTCGTTACACATGACCTTTTTTACATCTTTTATCGACCTTTCTTATACCAAATGGTAATGACTCGTGATATCCTCGGTTTGAATTACTAACTTGTTGCAAGGATCGTGTCTTATACCAAATGGCTTGTGACGTTGATAGTTGAACTTGGTGTAGCTTTTGCTGATGAAATAATTAATAATAAATCGGAGACGTCAGTCTTGATCTGGTATTTTTAATGCTAAAATGATTTCTTAGTCTATTCTGCAAAATAATACTCACCTGAATAGTTCAATAACATAAAAAATAAAAACAATTAATTGATACGAATGATGCATACTATAATAAAATTAGTTAAAATAAAATTATATATAAAGTCTAATTATATATTGAAAATATGCCCATATGAATTCTTACTATCTAAAAAAGGGTGGGCATTAATAAATTTTAATAATTTACTATAGCTCACCGCAACGTATTTATCTTGTTGGACCAAATTCTTGTAGGGTAAATAGTTTTGGCCCACTTTGGCCCAAATTATTTTCGCTTCAGTCTGCCAACGGAACGGAAGAACATACGAAAGAGAGGGGCTTAGGTTTCGATCTCTCCTTGTCCACATAGCTCCGGCCATCTGAGATGGCCGCTGGAGTTCGGCGGCCGACGGAGGAAGAAGTGATCAAGAGGTTGAAGGACGACGGAGATTTCGACGCCCTCCGCTTGAAGATCATCCGCAAGGTCAAAGAAAATGTAACCAACGACGTTTCGTCCCTTATTTTTGCTGTTTTGCCTCCAATAACTTGGCAATTGGAATGCGATGATTTAAATAGTTCAATCGTGATGTTTTGTTTGCCTTCTGATAAGTAGGGATTCGTTCCGGTTCGGTGTCTAATTTCCAGAGTGAGCATACAAAACTAAAATGTAGATAATCTAAATAGGCGGATAAAACGAAGCAGCATACAATGTGACTGCTGTTAGTTTACTGTTGGTGTCTGATCCGTAGTCATACAATGATTGGAATCATGATTGATGCATAATTGGGTGTCAAAACCCATCCCTGAAGGTTTTCTAGACAACAATTGTTTCATACTTCCGAAATTGCAATCTTGGATGAACCAAATACTATCATTTCTTTGTTAACATTTGTCCTATTTTGGGGGTCGAATTTAGCTTTGCACAATGTCAATTATTATGTCTCTTGTACATTTTCTTGAATTTGGATCAACGGACATAAGATGTGCTCTATGCATATTTACACATCCATTTTGTTTTGGTTGATCACTGCATATTTACACAATCCCTCAAACTCGACCTGCCTGAATTGCAAGGCAGACCCGAGGATATATCCAAAGAGAAGGCCAGATTAGCTGCGCAGCAGGTCCCTTTTTCTTTGTTTAATATGATTAAAATTCATGACAATGTTTTAAATGCATGTAACATAGTCGGAAAGCGGATGCTTGACATTTGGAGGCATATGCAATTTATAATGATGCTTCAGTCTCCACAAAACTCCGCCTATGTTTTATAGCCGGTCCCAAGTCTGGATAAAGGAGGAGGGTTGTATTAGGCCCCGACAGCCAGTGTAAAACCCTGTCGAATCGCATGAACATGGATCAACGAATAGCGTCGTATGATCCACGTAGCCGACCCCACCTAGTGGGATAAGGCTCTGTTGTTGTTGATCACTGCATTCATGCATGTTCCATTGCATGGACAATCAGGACTGAACTAGAAATAAAACCATAAATTCAGCCTATATTTTGTTGCACAAACAATTTTGTGTTGTGTATGTAAAAGGTTTTCTTTCTCAATCAAGACATGCTTTGGAGGCATAACTAAAATACATAAAGAGGTCTTGTGTGCAAATGCATAGACATGCAGCACAACCAAATGCTCATTGCATGCAAATGCGTAGGCATGCAATTGTTTGGCTGCCTTCGGTAGATGTGTTATGCGACTTCTGTGGAGATGGGACCGAGGATGTTAATCATCTGTTTTTTTTTACTTGTCGGATGGTGTCGATGGTTGAATGTGACCTCTACACGGCATTTTGGAGCTCATATCGATTTGGTGGCAGGCAACGACAATTTCGGACATACGTATCAAGACATCAATGGTTACTATCATTAACGGTTCTTTGGGCTATTTGGATGCAGCGCAATGCTTGTCTGTTCCAAAAGGAGCTTTGGTATTTGGAGAAGAACATCACTCTACATGTGGTTTCTTTGGAAAAGTTGTGGGCTGGTGATTAGGGGTCTACAATGTTTGTGTCTTTTTCATTTGTAACCAGACTATAATCCTATAGTTAATTAATAAATATGGATGTCTACACGTCTCGGTAGTCATCCTTTTTCATTTCAAAAAATTAACTAATGGAGGGATGGGGTGGAGTGGTGGGTTGAAAGATGGGGAAGCAAAGGCCGGTGGATTATTTTTAAACCCCATGTTTGGATAAAATTTTATGGGGAAGGATGGGTTAAACTTTTAAACTGAAACACACCTTGTTTGGATAAAATTTTTAAAACATGGAATATGAAAGGTTAATTTAGACAAAAGGTGCCACTTAGAGAATGTCACCCTGCATGTTGCTTACTAGGCAAAATTTTGGGTTGGTACTAGGTTGCGGATTAATCCTTTTATGTAAATACATTCTGATGTAACACATATTTCCTCATATCTTCAAAAAATTTTACACAAAACTCATTTTTATCCTTAATTATATATGAATATTCATAACATCTAATGAGTTTAATAACGAAATCATATACTTATTCATCACTTAATTTTCTTTTTATCGTCTATATATTTTCTCCATTTTTTTCTATATACTTATTCATCACTTAATTTTCTTTTTATCTTCTATATATTTTCTCCATTTTTTCTATATACTATTTCGTTACTGCTTTATCCATCTATCCTGTCAAAAATAAAAGATGGAAGATAAATATACATAAAAAATATAAATAACAATTTATTATTAGAATATAAAAAACCATTAACATGAATGAACGAGAGAGAGAGAGAGGTAGAATCGTACAACATAATTGAATGAGAGAGAGAGAGAGGAGAGGGTAAGAGAGATTGTGTGTGAGGGGATATAATATAAAATAAAATGAATGAGAGAGAGAGGTCAATTTATTCATAAAATCATTCATTCCTTCTCATTCCACCAATTGGGTTGAATGGAAAGTTTGGAGGGCTTAATCACTCCCTAAACCCCTAATATAAAATGTAATCCAAACAAGGTTATAATAACACCACACACCCACACTCCACCTCACCCTTCCAAAACCCTCTATCCAAACAGAAGAAATTTTGAAGTTTGGAGGGCTTAATCACTCCTCTAAGTGCTCGATATAAAAATGTAATCCAAACAAGATTTTAACAACCCACCCATATTCCATCTCACCCTTCCAAAAACCCCAGTCCAAACAATGTCTAGGTATAATGGGTGACAGATATACATTAGTGCATTTATTTTCGCATTGTGAACTATGAAATTTGGCATTCTTGTTCATACCTTATATTTCTTTTCTTATATAGTTTTTTGGTCATTTTTTCTTGGCCTCCTAAGTTGTGTTCCCTTTTGCCCATTAAGATGTTCTCCTTTTGCCTTACCTTCCTACAATAACTCATGTTCATATAGTTTTGGGCTTTTTTCTTTTTTGTGAATAATTTATGTTCATAATTCTTACATTTATAGTATTTTGCTGATGTTTTTGGGAAATAATTCTGTTGCAATACATGCAAGTAGTTAAGATGTTCTTCTTTCGTCTTACCTTCCCATAATAACTCATGTTCATACAGTTTCAGCCAAACCTTACATTTATAGTATCTCATTGATGTTTTTGGGAAAATGATTTCTTGTTGAAATACATGCAATGTAAGTAGTTACTATGTTCCATCTTGCTGTTGTATATTTATATTTGCTACACATCGTATTGACTGTCATATACTAGTTTATATGTTCTAGAGTTACTTGCTCATTGGATATTATTGCATCATTATACTGCTAATATCATTTCATCATTGTCTGCAAGGATGAACTAGGACCTGTAAAAGTGTTTGTTATGCTTATGCGATTATTTTGCTTTTGTCTTACCTTCCTACAATAACCCAACACTTCTTGCTGCATATTAATTTTCTGCAAAGAGGATCCGAGTTCATTCTTTGTGTTCTCACTTTGTTACTGAAAAGCTATATGTCATCCATTCTTCCGGCAAAAATAAACACGAGAAGAATGACCTTCTGATTAGAGTACTGTGGTTGAAACCTCTTGATGTGAAACAAATTAGCTGTAAAGACTTGAGCTGATTGAATCTTCTTTGTTTGTAGAATAAATTAAACGCCTTCAGATGCAATTTATGACTAATTGAAATACTAACCAGACATCATTGGCCCATTGTGATTTTCTTTAAGCAATTAACGCCTTCAGATGCAATTTATGACTAATTGAAATTCTAACCAGACATCATTGGCCCATTGTGATTTTCTTTAAGCAATTAAGTTGTTAACTTCTCTTTCTTGTGTAATTATTGTCACAAGTAAATTACACGATTGGTCCCCCAACTTTGAGTCTTTCAAACCGGTCCCCCAACTTCAATTTGTAACGATTAGTCCCTCATCTTTGATTTTCTTGCACGATTAGTCCTTTTGACCGTGAGTTTTCCAGTTGCCTTACGTACGTGACTGCCATGTGAGTAGTTTCTCTCTCATCCACGTCATTTAAGTCATCCACATACGCACGCTAGTAAAAGGCAAAACCATTTTCCCCGTTAAAATATTATAATAACAAATCCCTTTTAATGTCGTCCTTTCCCGTCTCAGGCGAAAACAAATCGGCTTTCCCAAAAAGTCGAAACCCTTCCCCCCCTTCTCAGGCGATCTCCGACGATCTCGGCAGTCGTTGATCTCGACAAGCGGCAACGATCTCTTCAGCGGAGAAGAGAGTCCGTGGGTGACAGATGGTGAATATCGGCCGCGTTTGTGCGAATCACGGTGAACCCTAGGTAATTTTTTGCCCGAAATCCAAGTATCTCATTTGTTTGCCTTCATTTGCTTTATTGTCGGTGATAGTATGTTGTTGTGGATGTTTTTTATTTGTCTTTTAGTGCCCTAAAGTGTTGTGCTCCCCCTAAACCCTAGGTTTGTTCTGCGTGGTCCCCGACTATGAATGAGGGTCCACGACATTTATTTTTGATATATTACTATGCCTTTGTATTTCTTAACAAGTATTTAATTCTTCCCTAGGGTTGAATTTGTCTTCAGTGACGTAATGTGAAGATGAGCAGTAATTATATTGGTGAGTTATTGTCGTATTGTACTTAGGTTATATTTAAATGTCAAATTAATTATTAAATGTATGCCTTTATTCTTCTATAGGGGGGCAGTTTGATTTGCATGTGCACTATAATGGGGACAAGGGTGAATGGGGGTATCACAATGGTGAGGTGGAAACTTATGAATTGTGATGGTGATCTAATGTCAATGATTGAGTTAGATAGCATGTGCAAGTCCATAGGGGTACAAGGTACTGTCTCATATTTTTGGGTTGGGCCAGGGAAATATTAGCGGAGTGGCCTAAGAACATTATCCAACACAATGATGTCTTAGAGATGTACAACGAAGCTAGTAAGTTGGGCAGCATTGACATATATTACTGACACTTGACTAAGGCAGACCTGGAAGCAATGTTCAGCTCATGAATGTCACCACCCCCACCAACCAGAACCGTGGTGATAGAAGTAGTAGAGGATGAAGCAGAGGCCCCTGCAGTGCACGAATGGATGGTAAAGAGGGAAAATGTAACACCACATATGCAACATGAGGGTCCTCCAATTGATAGTGAAAACGAGGATGTAGATGTCTTAGATGATGCGGATTACAATTTCATGGATGGTGATGAAGATCTAGAGGAGACAATTAATAAGGTCAAGGAAAACAAGAGGTAGGATGACTCTTTTGTTAGTGCCCAAGTTGCTGGTGAAGACTTAGAAGACAGACTCTGAGGAATTGTTATCTCCATTTGACACAGATTCAGAGGAGAATGAAAAAAGGCCAAAGGACACTTGTTTTAATGCAGAGAGAATGATGGATGACCCTACATTTGAAGTAGGCATGAGGTTTAGTAGCAAGGCAGAGTTCATGGAGGCCTGCAGGAACCGTGGGATTAAGCATAAATATCTAGTAAGGTTTTCAAAGAATGACAAGAGGAGGGTGGTAGCTGAATGCTATAAAGAGTGTGGTTGGAGGATTATGGCAGCTTCACGACATCATAAAGATCCAATGGATAGCGCAGATTAAAAGAATTAAGCCTAATCACACATGCTCTAAAGTTTTTAAAAGTACTCATCTAACTTACAAGAAGTTGGCTAAGTTATATGAACCCAACTTTAGGAGTACACCTACCTGACAACTCAAGGGCTAATTGATCAGGTGAGAAGAGAGCTCACTAGGATGATAGCCTGGAAGGCAAAGGACTTGGCTTTAAAAACTATCCATGGTGATTGGGCTGAACAAAATAGGACTGAGCTTCTGAGGATCAATCCTGGCAACACAGTAAATGGACTATTTGAGGACCTTCAGTGGAAGGGATTTTATGTTTCTTTGAAGGCCTTATTTGATGGCATGAAGAGTGGATGCAGGCCCATTGTGTGTTGGATGATTGTTTTTTGAAGGGAATATATGAAAGGCAACTACTCACAGCTGTAGGAATAGATGCAAATGACTGCATATTTCCCCTTGCATATGCTATTGTGGAAAACGAATGCAATGCTACATGGACTTGGTTCATTGAGGGATTAAAGGGAGATTTGGACATGAACAATGGAAGGGGATGGACCATTATGAGTGACAAACAAAAGGTCAGACAAAAGGTCCATAATGGTCTGTACCCTTTCATTGTTCATGTCCAAATCTCCCTTCAATCCCAAAATGAACCAAGTCCATGTAGCATTGCATTCGTTTTTCACAACAACATATGCAAGGGGAAAGAAGTAGTCATTTGCATCTATTCCTACAACTGTAAGTAGCTGCCCTCCATATATTCCCTTAAAAAAACAACCATCCAAACACATAATGGGCTTGTATCAACTCTTCTTGCCATCAGACAATGCCTTCAAACAAACATAAAATCCCTTCCACTGAAGGTCTTCTTCATTTACTGTGCTGCCAGGATTGGTCCTCAGAAGGGCCTGTAAAGCAATCTGTATTGTTCAGCCCTATCACCATGGATAGTTTTTAAAGCTAGGTCCTTTGCCCTCGAGACTGTCATCCTAGTGATTGTGTAGCTGAGCTATCTCCTCACTTGATCAATTAGCCCTTGAAGATCCCAGGTAGGTGCACTCCTAAAGTTGGGTTCATATAATTTAGCCAACTTCTTGTAAGTTAGATGGGTACTTTTAAAAACTTTAGGGCATGTACGATTAGGCTGCATTCTTTTAATCTGTGCCATCCATTGGGTCTTTATGATGCTATAGAGCTGCCATAATTCTTCAACCACACTCTTTATGACATTCAACTACCACCCTCCTCTTGTCATTCTTTGAAAACCTTACTAGATATTTATGCTTAATCCCATGGTTCCTGCAGGCCTCCATGAACTCTGCCTTGCTACTAAACCTCATGCCTACTTCAAATGTAGGGTCATCCATCATTCTCTCTACATTAAAACAAGGGTCTTTTGGCTTTTTTTCATTCTCCTATGAATCTGTCAAGTGGAGATAACAATTCCTCAGAGTCATACTCAACTTTTGAGTCTTCTAAGTCTTCGCCAGCAGCTTGGGCACTAACAAAAGTGTCATCCCACCTCTTGTTTTCCTTGGCTTTATTAATTGTCTCCTCTAGATCTTCATCACCATCCATGAAATTATAATCCACATCATCTAAGACATCTGCATTCTCATTTTTACTATCAATTGGAGGACCTTCATGTTGCATATGTGGTGTTACATTTTTCCTCTTCAACATCCATTTGTGCATTGCAGGGGCCTCTGGTTCATCCTTTACTACTTCTATCACCTCGGTTCTGGTTGGTAGGGGTGGTGACATGCATGTGCTAAACATTGCTTCCAGGTTTGCCTTAGTCAAGTGCCAGAGATATATGTCAATGCTGTCCAACTTACTAACTTCATTGCACATCTCTAAGACATCATTGTCATTGGATAATGTTCTTAGGCCACTCCGCTAATCTTTCCCTAGCTCAACCCATAAATATGAGACAGTACCTTGTACCCATATGGATTTGCACATGCTGTCTAACTCAATCATTGACATTAGATCACCATTACAATTCATATAGGTTTCCACCTCACCATTGTGATATCCCCATTCACCCTTGTCCCCATTATAATGCACATGCAAATCAAACTGTCCCCTACAGAAGAATAAAGGCATACATTTAATAATTAATTTGACATTTAAATATAACCTAAGTACAATACGACAATAACTCACCAGTATAATTATTGTCCATCTTCACATTACGTCACTGAAGACAAATGCAACCTTAGGGAAGAATTAAATACTTGTTAAGAGATACAAAGGCATAGTAATCTATCAGAAATAAAGTGTCATGGACCCTCATTCATAGTCGGGGATCACGCAGAACGAATCTAGAGTTTTGGGGGAGCACAACACTTTAGGGTACTAAAAGATGAATAAAAAACGTCCACAACAACATACAATCGCCGATAATAAAGCAAATGGAGGCAGACAGACAAGATACTTGGATTTCAGGCAAAAAAATTGACCTAGGGTTTGCGAACCACGGCTGACGCTGGAGAGATATTCGCCGCCTGTCACCCATGGACTATCGTCTCCACTGAAGAGATCGTCGCCGCTTGTCGAGATCAGCGACTGCCGAGAGATCGATCTGAGAAGGGGGGGAAAGGGTTTCGACTTTTGGGGAAAGCCGATTTTGTTTATTGTGACGGGAAAGGACGACATTAAAAGGGATTTGTTATTATAATATTTTAACGGGGACACGGTTTCGCCTTTTACTAGCGTGCGTATGTTGATGATTTAAATGACGTGGATGAGAGAGGAACGACTCACGTGGCGACCACGTAGGCAAAGCAATTGGGAAACCCACTATCACCGGTCAAGAGGACTAATCGTGCAAGAAAATCAAAGATGACGGACGTTCCTGTTACAAATTGAAGTTGGGGGACCGGTTTGAAAACGACTCAAAGTTGGGGGACCAATCGTGTAATTTACTCACATTTTTTTTAGGGAAAGAAAGGATAGCTACCAAATAGAAGCAGCCATCCACGTATTCATTATATAGTCGATTACAAGTATATGCTCCAGAGGAGCATCAAGAAGAAGAAAAAGCAAAGCAGCTATGTAAACCCCACTCCTGAATGAGAAAGATACTATGGTGACAATGTTCTCTACACAACATCTCTCACCACAAAAAAATAACTCGGTTATGCTGAAGCCAGATGTGTTCGTCTAAAGTATCGCCAGCGGCACTCTCCACCTCTGGTTGGCCTTGCCAGCGAGAGCTCCAAGTGATCGCTAGAAATCCTCAAGTGCTGAAATGGATACACCTGTCATACCCATCCATCGCTGAGCAACTGTGCACTCGAAGAACATATGTGTGACATCCTCATCTGCCACGTCGCATAATACACATGACACCACAGAACTAGGTGCTCATCTCGCCCTGTAGACCTCTTGGCTTTGAGCGGCACATGTGATCAGACCTGAAAGTGGCCATCATCATGCTGTCCAGAAAAAAGCGGATGTAGAGGGTGCGGACCAAAAACACGTTGGAAAACCAAACCCAACCATCCACTCTAGACACTTCAATTTGGAAAGGGGCGATCCCTCATGGAGCGTCATCAGGTGTGCAATGCATCTATCAGAAAGTGAGGACATGAAGAGAGGGGTCCAGGAACCCATGCCCAAGCTGCCAGACTCGGACCATGTCACAGCAATAGATATGTCTGGGCGGCTTGGGGAATGCTGCTGACAGTGAGCCCCCCAGTAGCCACTCATGCTGCCAGAATGAGAATGTAGCACCTGATCCGAGCAGGTCACCATGAGACGGTGCACCAAAGGGAGTAATGCCGTCTTCCTCACGTCAGAAAGATGAGGCTTCACGTGGTAGGATAGCCTGAGACTCATAAGATATATACCATAGCATGTGAAGACTTCACACACCATGATCATATATATCTTTTTAGGAGAACTTTTGATTCTGTCCTTTTCTCTACTCATCTATACTGAAGTTTTAATGTTGTAGAATGAATGGGATGTATTTAAGAAAATTTGGATCAAGAGACATCCTGTTTCTCATTATCAAATGGGAGCATCTTATGCATATACCTCTCAAACACCAACATTTTCTTCATATGCCCCTGACGTTACAATAGTAGATTCCAAAAATGAATAATTATACTCACATATTTTGAAATGTTTCATTTTGCCCTTTATTTTCCTCTGCTGCTTTGTCCTGTCTCTGTCCTATACCAGAAATGTGGACTTTTCCTGGCCACCACCTTTTTTTTTTTGAGAGGATCCTGGCCACCACGTCCAGTGCCATCATTATGACAATAGTGATTGAAGGAGGATTTGTGATTTAAGTGTGGAATACAGAAGAGAAAGACAGGTTGCAGCAGTCATGGAGGGGGGCTGATACTGGTTGTGTTAGTAGAGGTTGGAGGAAGCTGTGGAGATGATGAGACGAAGGGTTGTGTTTTTTTTTTTTTTTTGAAACGAGAGACGAAGGGTTGTGCTTTTTTTTTTTTTTTGAAACGAGAAAGGACGACTAGCAAGAAGGTAGTCATCCAAAAGTTCCATTAATAATAGTAGAGATTACAAAAAGTTTGATAGAAAGGCCAATAAACTTCCAGGCCATGAACAAAAAGACAGCAAAAACACCACTCTAAGACACCACTTTATATGAAAGATGGCCCCTGATTCCATGCAATGTTGAACGACAATGTTCTTGCAACCCAAACTAGACAAAAACAGGCATTCAAAACAGTGGACAAGAGCCCACACCAGTCATCCCAAGCATTCATAACAATTGACAAGTGCCCACACCGGTCATCCCATAATATGAGACCCCAATTTTCTAAGGAGGGCATAAATCATCCTTCAGAGATCACAAGCCCAGAGGCCTCCCCTTGTTGTGTTGATGTTGGCAGAGGTAATATTAAGGCAGATGAAGGGCTCATATGGTGATTAGCAACAGGGTGATAGGAGACTAGCGATTATGGATGAGAAGGGGTGAAGTAACATAACAGTTCTGCAATGAAACTGGATGAGTGGACAACGCACTCATCCTTTACCCACTCAAGAAAGAAAAAGAAGGGGTAAAGATGAAAGATTAAAAAATTGGCATTTCCTCTTTTTTCTTTGAGTGGACAACACAATCCTCAAATCTTTTGTATGGTCATATTTTATTATTTTCTTATTGTCATTCTCTGTTTTATAGCCGGTCCCAAGTCCGGATAAAAGAGGAGGGTTGTGTTAGGCCCCGACAGCCAGCGTAAAACCCTGTCGAATCTCATGAACATGGATCAACGAAGCGTCGTATGATCCATGTAGCCGACCCCACCTAGTGGGATAAGGCTTTGTTGTTGTTGTTGTTGTTCCTCTTTTTTCTTTGACTTTCAGGGATATGAATACCATTTAAAAATCATGGAGATATTTGTTATCTTTTTTAAATTCAGCTCTCTTATTGCGAAGGTAGTTTGGTTGGAGGTGGGGTGCAGTTGGTTTGACACAAGTTCAGAGTTCTCTGTTTGGATCTTAATCTGTTGAAGGTTTTCCAATCAGCAATGCTATCCAAAAGGGATAGAGCTGCAACTTGCATGTTTCTGTGGGCTCATTGAACTCAAAGGAATGGGTGTACCTTAGAGAAGAGAGATGCTATGTAGACAATGGTGTTGTATCATGTTTAAGGCACTGGTCAGAAACTCGGGTGGAAATTTGTAAGAGATGTAGTTGCACCAAACGTTGCTGGTCAATTGTAATCAACACACACTAATGTGGACGAGTGTCCAAATTGACACTACATTTTTTTCTCCACAAAAAGTGTGCTGTTATATGTTTCCTTGTTGTTTATTGATTTTTTTTCTTTTTTTTTTTTGAGAGAGAGAGAGTTTATTGATTATTTCAGTTGCATTTTGCCATTTATTCTCTTTGGATTATCCAGAAATGCTTAATAGCTCAATTTGTCTTTATAGGTTTATTTTCTATTATAAATGTAACTGGTTGATTAAGGCATTTACCGCAGGAAGAACTGCGTGCCAGCATTGTAGCAGAGGTGAAGCAATCAGTGGTGCTCAATGAAGATGGTTCTGAAAAGTTGAAGCTTAGGCAACTTTCTGATGCTATTTATCAAGAACTGGGGTAAGAATTGAAGTACTTGGTGCAATTTGTATATCTTAAATCATATATGCTGCCAATGCTTGAAATTTAGCTGATTATGAGGTGGTACATTATTTGCAGGAGCAAAATCATGGGACAAATTTCCGATGAGGTGTGGAAGACCATTAAATCCAATGAAAATGACATTAAAGGCACAGTGGAAACTGTACATAACAGAATTGTTAACTCGGAGCAACCGAAGAAGAAAGAGAGTCCATCATCTTCTAAAAAACAGCTGAGTGGTAGCAAAGATCAGACTTCCTCGACACGCTCTAAATCTGAAGCTAAAGTAGCTGATACAAATGAACCAAAGGAACCACCTGGTTTTGGCTCAAGCGCCACCGCTGGAAATAGGGAGAAGTTTCACGGTGATCACCCACGGTCTTCTTCCGATCAAGAACCCGATCACATGGTGCAGGACGACGAGGATGATGCCATGCCACCCGGGTTCGGCCTCGGGAATGATGGCGCTACGACCCTACCCTCTGGTGCTAGTGATGAGGACCTTGATGTCCCTCCTGGCTTTGGGTAATAGTGATCATTGCTTTAGCATGGTTCAAATGTTTAGTTCTTGTTTTACATCTCCCATGTCGAATGCTATTTAACCAGCTGGAAATAATCCTGGATTCTTAAAATAAAAAGTGTAGAATAAGTTTTTCTTTTTCGCCTAATGAAGTAATGATGTAGGTGTTACGAATCCATGTGATATGAAGACATTATGTGGCATATGTTTATATACATTTCTTTCGTCGTCGCCGATAAGAAATGTAGTATGCTTCGAATTTTCCCTGCAATCTGCAGATTGGAACGGTCGAAGTACATGCTTATGGTGAATTAATATTTGAAATTGATAAAATTAATTTTATAAATAAAGCGCGGAAGAACAAAATCGACAAAATTTTAGTTATAAAACAATTGAAATGAAAAAGAAAGACAGGATGATAGAAATTTGTTGGCGAGGTTTCACTTTGTCATGGGCTACATCTTTTCAATCTTGATATCATATCCACTAATTTTTTTTCTTCTTCGTTCCAACTGAGGGAAGAAGAAATTATTCACACCACACTATTTTTTCGCTCAAAGATATGCACGTCTCTTATCACAATAAAATGAATAAATTTAATGCACGTCTCTTATCACAATAAAATGAATAAATTTAAGGGTTTAATGGGCATGCTACCCACTTAAGTGGGTAGCAAGATGCTCCCTACATCCGGAGCCGTCGGATGTAGGATCTATGATAGATCAATTGAGATGTGATTCACTGTAGCAGCCCAAACGATTCAACATGGTCAATATCCGGTTCAACGTCTCGCTCTCCTCGCCTACTGACCTAGCCACCACTGCACTCTCCTCGCCGCCGCCGAGCTCGCCTCGTCTTTCCGACGCTCGATTGGATGCCCTGTGATCGGAGGCGAGGCGATGAGCAGCAAGGAGGGGGCGGCGGCGAGAGGAAAGGCAAGACAACGACAAGCGCGGTAGCGGAGAGAGGAGAAATGGAAAGGATTGCGAGGAGAGGAGAAGAGATGACGAGGCAAACGATGAGCGGCGAGGTGACGCGCGCAGCAGCGACGAGGCAATGAGTGGCGGCGAGGTGACGCGCACAGCGGCGACGAGGCAATGAGCGACGGCAAGGCGACGAGGGGGTAGGCAGCGGCGAGAGGAGAGGCAAGATGACGAGGCAGAGGCAATGAGCAGCAGCAAGGCGGCAAAGGCAAGATGATGAGGCAGACGATGAGGCAACAATCGCCACGGCAAGGAGGCGACGATCACGGTGTTCGGTGGAGAGCGTGTTCAGTGGTGAGCGCATGGAGCGGCCGACAAAACGCCCGAACCGGCTGAAAGATCATTTGAACTGGAAAAAGGATGGCTGAACCGCGTGCAAGCATCTACCATAGATATTCGATAGTATGACTCAAGATGTGGGAGCATCTTAGTACCCATTTAAGTGGGTAGCAGGAACATTAAATCCTAAATTTAATCGCACTTCACCTTTTTCTTTACTCTGAAAAACAAGATGACTTCTTATACGACAAAACTTATAATTTCAATTACAAGTTAATTCACACACTAAATAAGAGAGAAGGAAATAATAAAAAATACATGCAAAAAAGAATATAAATGCACAGGGATTTAATGTATATCCTACCTATATGAATGGGTAAGATCATCCTACCTACCCTCGTAGTCGTCGAATCCTCGATCGAAAAGGGCCGGGTTCAAATGGAATAATGGAAAAAATTGACAGTTCAGATGGATTGTCACCCACATCATCCTCAAGTTCCACAGTCTCCCCGTAAGCGGAGACGAGGGTTCTACGTTAGCGTTTGGATCCACCGCCCTCTTTCTCTCCAAGGAGCCCTATGACGGTGATGACAACGGTACCAACTGGGTTACAAGCGTCATGCGGAGCATCCATGATTGTCGTAAAGGTCATCACAGCTTCCATCGTTGTCCTCATCATAGTCATCGCCGCCTTGAAGTGAATGATGGCTTTGTTGAAGGATCTGGCGGCTTGAGGTGGCTGGATCGACTTTCCGAGGGATGTCTGAGAAGAGGAAAAAAAGCGTGCCTCCTTCTATCTCAGTCATCGCCACACCCTTTTTCTCACATCATCGCCCTTCTTCGATCTCATGCGAAAATCGCAGCTGCCCTCACACAATATCGCAATGACATAGTGGCATTGCAATGGCCCTCTTCTTACTGAGTTGTGCGACATTGTTGTTCGTAGACCTTGTTGAACCTCGTCGCTATAGTCTAGCCTTGCTCGCCACGGCCCTATGCTTGACATCGTGGCCCTCTTCCTCACATGAGATCGCGGACTACTGAGTTGTAGGATAGTGCTATTCGTAGACCTCATTTGACCTTATCGTCTTAGTCCGACCTTGATCCCACGTCAAGAAGTATCGATGGTTTGAAAAAAAAATTTGAATATGACTCGGCAATCCAATGTCAGAACCGACAACCTTTTCCATTATCCGCGCCATTTTCGAACCCACCATCGACGACTACGAGAGTAGGTAGGATGATTGACCCATTCAGAAAGGTAGAATATACATTAAATCCCTACCAAAAAAGTCCAAACCAGAAAAGAATATACGACTTAAAAGGAAAATTCTTGTGGTGCATTGGATTTAATGTATATCCTACCTATCTGGATGGGTAGGATCGCCCTGCCTACCGATATGAATTGAGAAGTTTCTATAAATGCAACCGATGAAAATAAAGATGTTCGAGTAAAATTTGATAATCAAGACAGTGTTGTGGATCTTCGAGATAAAGAATTGAATATAATCAAGAATTCTTAAGCCCACTTACAAGATCAAGAGCAAAACAATTTCAGAAGACAATAGAAAATCATTTACAAAGTGGGCATGCAACTACAAATCAAATTCAACTTCTCAATATGTTACAAATTGGGCCGCATGAAGAGTTAGCATAATTTGGGCCAAATAAATCATAGTTTAACCATGTTTATTTGAAATTAATTAGATATGGAATATGGTGTTGAGGATAATAACAAAAAATGAGTTTGTTATTTTAATAAATTAGTTAGGTTATTTGTAGGTTAAGTTAGGGTTTTTTCTTCCACCCCAAATTTTATAATCTAAGGCCTATAAATACTGTTATTTATAATTATTTTAGACATCTTTAAATCTATTAAAATTTGACTTAATTACTTTTGTTGTGAGGGAATTTCTGAATTCAATTTTCGAGAACTTTCATTGTTAATTACAAGATTGGTAATCTTGTGATTAAATTTATATCTATTTATAATATCGCTTGCGTTGTTCATTGGTAATCTCATCTTCAGGAATTAAAAAATGATTTAAAATAATTAATTTTAAATTATTTATTATTGCTTTTAAAGTATAATTTGTTATTTCAGAAATTAAAAATAATAATTTAAAATATATAATTCAATTTGAGTCATATTAAGATTAAACTTTTCTCTTTATCAATTTGAGTATGATTAAAATAAATACTATTTTCTTTTTAAAAGATATTATGTAAGTAAAAAATAATTTGTTATTTTCATATTTAAAAAATAATATAAAATAAAAATAAATTTGGGTAAAATTAATATTAATTTTTTCTTTTTATCCATTTTAGTTGATATTTCGCTGCCTGAAATTCGTTGAATATCATTTCTCTTTATTATCATATATTATTCTGGTCAATCAATGCAGTGTTCTTAAGCATCGTAACAGTTGGTATTAGAGCCGCATTTTTTATTCGGTTTTCTATTTGTCTTTTATTATTTTAGTTCTCCTCTATTTTAATTTCTGAAAAAGAAAAAAATATGGCTTATTTGTTCTTCAAATCCTAGTCGTCGTCCTTATTTGCTTTTATTTGTTTTCAAGTCCTAATCGTCATCCTTATATTATTCAAAATCTGCTACATTTTCAAAAAACACATAGCTATCATCCTTATTTATTCTCAAAGTTTGCTATAATTTTAGAAAAAATGAAAAGAAAATCTAAGAAGGAAAGTGCAAGAAAGGCAAAAAGGGAAGAAATTGAAAGAAAAGATTCAAAAGGAAGAAAGAGAGAAAGTAAAAAAAGGAAAGGAATTATTGTTGCAACCAAGTGCAAAAGATATTTTTTAGAATAGAATAATTAGACTTAAGGAAAGATGATCTTTGATTTCATTCTAATCCTGAACCTGAACCTTTGATATCTATTTTCATTTGACAATATTTTCTTGATTTCTATTTTAAATTCAACTTCAAGATCTTGCAATCGTATTGATAAATTAGATAGATTTAATTTCTCATTATTTTGTATTGTCTTGCATTAGTTCTCTTAGAACTTGTTGAAGGGTTTAAAAGAGGAAAAAAAAGTTAAGTGGTGAGTACAATAGAAGAAAAAAGCCAAATAGAGTTGAGATAAAATACGAATGTCACTACTTGAGATATTGATATTACTTTTATCATTAACTTTTACTGTAGAAATTTCTTACAATGTCAACATGAAAGGACAACAAGCATAATCCTATAAAAAAGTAGTTGATCAAACTAGAATGATGGTGATCATGGCACAACATTTTTAATGTTTTGAAAATATGATTACCGAACTTCATAATCAAGTAGATGTGCATATTGCACAATTACAACAAGTTATACAACCAAATAAAAAAGAGATTATACAACGTGCTCCTAATGATGATGAACATGATGAAGAGATGGAAGAGGAAAATGATGAAGCCTCTATTATAAGTTGGAAAAGCCATAGGCGTGTTCAGATTTGAGGAAGAAGACATGGTTGAGAAAATATTTTCTATGTGCATTGTTATATTATAGATAGAACTTGTTGACTGGTTATTGATAGTAAAAGTTGCATCAATCTTGCTAGCTATTACATTGTAGAGAAGTTGAGACTACCAATCTTCAAGCACCCCAAACCATATAAGATACATTGGACAAATGATGGAGAAGAAGTCAAAGTGATCAAATATGTGCTTGTACCATTTAAAATTGGAAGATTTATTGATGAAGTATTATGTGATGTGATTTCAATGCATATTTCTCATATCCTTTTGGGGCAACCATGGAAATATGATCGATGTGTGATACATGATGGTGCTATCAACCATTATAAATATTGCAAAGATGGGAGAAAATATACTTTAGCACCCTTGTCACCTTATTTGAAGAGCAATTGTAACTTAAAGAGCGTATAGTAGCTTACAACATTGAGAGAAAAAACTTGGTTGCATAACATCATTTGAAGAAAGATGAAGTTGATTGTACAACAACTCAAAATAATGAGGGTTGTGAGAAAGATAAACATGAAAAATATGAGTGCTACAACTTGAGTAATGAAAATAAGAGCTACACAACTTTTAAGTGCTTATAAAGGTCACCTTCTGAAAGCTTTGAGATATAACATTTAGATGCTGAGTGATATGAGAGTTGTGAGAATGAATGTTTAGAAAGACCAACTTCAGAGAGATTTGAGCAAAAAGATTTGAGTAATGAGAAAAAAGAAAGAGAATTCAATAATTTTCTTCCTCACATTACCCATGTTTTATTTTATGATTTTAATTTTCTTGTAGAGGAATGTAAAAGTGGAGTACAAAGTAAGAAGTTCTATCTTGCAAGGATTTGAAAGAGGTTGTATTGAGTTTATGACAACTAGTTTGAAAAGATCATTTCTTGTTTTATATTTGTTGGATGTGACCGACTTACAAGTTTTAATTGAGAGAAGTATTGAATGTCATGCAGATATTAGATCTCAATTTTGCTATTTCACTTTTTTATTCATTGAGTGCTGAAACATTTTATGTGAATCATATGTTAAAATTTTGGAGTGAATATTTTCGAATCCTGAACATTTTTTATTGGTTGATTTTGATTTCAAAATTTTCTGATGAGCCTAGAATCTTATTCATTTCTTTAAATCCATCTTTATGCTTTCCTAAGATTATTTCTATAGATGATGGATGATGGTTACAACTTTCATAATTTTCACATAATGATTGAAAAATTCGTTACATTTGCATTAGTTGTATTTCTGTGCATTTTTCATCGAAGATTTGAGATTAATTTATTTCGGTCACAGGCGACGGAAAGAGGGTCGTCGGGCACGTCGCCTGCGAGAGAGAGGGAAGGGGAGGCCGCACGCATTGCCGGCGAAAGGAGGTTATCACGTCGATCGCCTTGAAAGTGGGAGATGGCTGGGTCGATAAGGGAGAGAGAGGAGAGAGGAGAGAGGAAGAAGGTGAAGGTGAATAAAAAGAGAGGGAGAAGCGGGAAAAGAAAAAAAATAGGCGGCCGAGTTTGGCGTGGTTTCTTTTTTCGACGGTTTAGGCCACGAAAAAACGTCTTCCCACAAGTGATTTTTTTATTTCATTAACTTTTCATTAATCAATTCATAATCTAAAATACGAATGCATGCAAAATCACATTGACATGTATAACATTAACATAATCATCAATACTTGAATGTTTACCTTAATCTTTTTCATTCATGTTCTTAATATCATCAACCTCCATGGTGTGGACTCTACCTGTAGCTCTCTGTTGTTCATCGTTTTGTTTAGCCTTGCCGTTGTCCTTGTGACCATCATGCTTTTCTGGACAATTTCTGATATGGTGTCTCATCTTATCACATTGAAGGCATGCTCTTGATTTCAGGCGGCATTCTCATACGTGAAACCTATGACATTGTGGGCAAGGTGGATCTTCTTGTTCATTTTCCTTTCTCTTATAAGGTTTAGAGTCATCAACCCTTCTTTCTTATCTCTGTTCCTTCTTGTCTCCAACTCAATCAAGTTATTATTCACTTTGGACCATAGGCCCGCACGAATTTAAAACGTATTTTGATAAGTGAATGAATAGCTACATATAAGCCCATGACCACCTCCTTATTTTGCCCATGTGAAACTATTTAACGAGATTATGTTAGTCCTTAAACCTCGGGTCATTACAGATAAGCCAATCATTCCATTTAAGAGTCCCATTCATGTTTTGATATAAGCAATTTTAATCATAATATCTTTTATAGTGATCATTAAGGAAAATCAAGATCAATCATTATCACTCATTAAATTTATTTGAAATAACAATTGTATTTAAAAAGAGAAAATTACTCAAAATTGTAGTCGATGAAGATATTGATTATATAACAAATGAAGTAAAATGCATAGTTTATGAAGAAGTGTGTCATAATCTGGTATAGATATTGTAGTATGTCAACTCACGCCTCATGTAAAATATTCAATCACATTTCTATTATTAACGTTGAACTCATGATACTCATTATATGTGAAATAAAAAATATTTCAGAAAATATTCAAAATCTACTCTTCCCTCAAAAGTACAACATATTTTTAAGAAATGTTTTCAAAAAGAACAATTTAGTTATAATAAAAATTACAAAATAACAAATGGACAATATATTGAATATTTAATATGTAAATATTTTTTTATCATCTGTGCATTCTAAGAGTCAATATACTAGTAAATGATTGAAGTTAAATTACATAGCTTGAAAACAGCAACTAGGTTAAATGAAAAGTTAGAATGCTTATGTGAGATAATAAAAAACTAGTCAGAGGCCAACCTAGGGTAAAACTAAAAGGAACAATATAATAAGTAATAATAAATAATTTAAAAATAAATAAATAAATGTCACACAATTAAATTTATTGATAAAAAACAAAAATGTGCAACATTCATATAATGAACATATTAAAAGTGAGATTGTCTTCTTCAAATCATATAATCATTTATAATTGAATTCACAATAATCTTGTCAACAATTTCTCTTTCAATGTGAACTAGTATAATTGAAATCAATTTCTCTTTTCAAATAAATTTCTACATTTAATTTGAATTGAACAAAGTAGCTTTAAAAAAATAAAAGAAAACATAATAAGAGAAAGAACGAAGTTAATGAGATTTATATCTAATTCTTCAAAAATTAAAAATTGCAGGAAAATAAAAGCTATATTATACAACTGGATAAATATTTGAAAACATATATGGCCAATATTAAAAGTTTGGTACATCTTCAGAATTGTTGTGGTTGAGTTATGATCATAGAATAAAAAAATAATAAAGTAAATTATATTTGTGATAAAAAATATATAATTAAATTAGTAATGGAAAAAATATATAAGAATTTACAAATGTAATATCTGAAAAAATAGAAATGAAGAGCATGGAGTATTAAGAAAACTAAGGCAATTGTTTTTTAAAGGGTATAATAGCAAATTTGATTAGGATAATAAATTGATTAGAATTAGGGTGCAATGTAAAATAAATAATTAGGTTATTAAGTTTTTAAACAATATTATTTGATTAAAGTTAGGATATAATGTTAAATATCATTAGAATTAAAATAACTTGAATATTGTAAAACTCGGATCAAACATCAACCTGCATAGATAGATATCGAATTGATTAACTAGGATGATCAGATCGATTGATAATAATATAAATTATAAATTATGATACTTATTAATATATGTTTAGCAATAATTAGTATATTTCTATACCAAAGTATAATGATATGATAAAAAATAATTAAAATTAAGAAATCGAAATGAATAAATTTTATGTAATTTTAATATGTTCAATTATAATGTGTAATTCGTATTTCTCAAGTTAACTACTAAATATCAACTTAATTAGCATATTATTTATTTTCAATTAATGAATTATTTTTTCTTATTTTTAAGATTACCTTATTGTTAGGGCGTTCCCTCCCCCTCCCCAACTTTTTGGTGTATATATATATATATATATATATATATATATATATATATATATATATATATATATATATATATATTACTATTATATATATGATAAGACCCTCCTAATTTTGTATACGCAACAACTATATGTGCATATTTATAATATATTTATAGTATAATACGCAAATAAAATTAATTAATTAAGTCATAAAAAAGTTAGTTACATATATATTCATTTAACATGATAAATATAAAAAGAAATATATATATATACATGATGAATAACAAAAGGATATTTTAATTAAAATAAAATAATAGTTATAATTATAAATTATCTTTTACATAATATTTATTCTAAAGTAATTTTTTTATTTCCTTCGTTTAGTTAAAAATTTTGATATAATTATATGTATACGTATATGTATGCATTTTATTATTATTTTTTTACCCTCCCATCCTGACTCGTAAAATAAAATATTTTATTATTCAAATTGTTAAGTGTAACATAGTGATTTTAAATGGTGAAGGATTCTAAAGTGTCACAGACCTATTTCTTCTTCGACAATTATGTCTCTCGGCTGCAAAAAAAATGGACATGTTGTGAACGTGCCATATTAAGTATGAAGGGATTAATTGTTATCCTAAAATTAACACATTAATAAAATTTTAAATTAAAAATAATTGACACAATCGGATAACGATAGAAAATTTTAAATTAAAAATAAATGACACAATCCGATAACGAGATTCTATCGTGTGATAGTTCCAAATTTGATTTTCAGAATCATTATTTTAATCAAAATTTATTTATATTTTTTATTCATACTTAAATTTTGAAAAAAAAATTAAAAAATAAGTGTGCCAGACCTGAAACTAATAATTAAAAAAAATGGACCAAACGGTATAAAAAAATGTGAATGCAATGAGTTTTAATGGACCAGGGGAACGTCGCGATGCCCAGTATACAAAAAAGAGGAAGCCGCCCATTGAAATAGGACCTTTAAAATTATTTATTTCGCCCTTTTTCGCGCGGTGAGATATTTATTTCCACTTTTCTTCGCGTCTCTTCAAAAAGGATCAGATATTTTCTGACGCGAAATTGCCACGTCACCGATCGCGAAATCCCATATCCTCGGTAAAGTTACCGTCTCGCCGTCTTCCTATAAAAGAGAGCCTCGCCCACGTCTAGGGCATCTCGTGCTCACGCCTCCCTCTCTCTTTTTCAGATCTTGCCGTCTTCCTCCTCCAATGGCCGCTTCCGACGTCGAGTACCGTTGCTTCGTCGGCGGCCTCGCCTGGGCCACCGACGGCGCCTCCCTCGAGCGCGCCTTCAGCTCTTATGGGGAGATCCTCGACTCCAAGGTAAACACACGTGGTCACGTTCCGCTTGCTCTTTTTTTTTTTTTTTTGAATCTTGATCCCTCCTTACTCGATCTCTAGTCTGATTGGTTTCGATGTCATTTTTTTGTTGCAGATCATTAACGATCGGGAGACTGGGAGGTCGAGGGGCTTCGGATTCGTGACCTTCCGGGAGGAGCAAGCTATGAGGGATGCCATCGATGGAATGAACGGCCAGGTGCTCGACGGAAGGAACATCACCGTCAACGAGGCTCAGTCCCGCAGCGGCGGCGGCGGCGGCGGCGGTGGCGGCTTCGGTGGTGGTCGACGTGATTACGGCTGGAGCGGCGGTGGAGGCGGCGGCGGGTACGGCCGTGACCGTGGCTACGGCGGTGGGTACGGTGACGGTGGGTCTCGCTATCAGAGGGGCGGCGACGGCGGCAACTGGAGGAACTGATGCGTCTTTTATGTTGAACTGGGCCGGGCGTCCTAGTCTTATCAGAGTTATCGACATTTTGACCTTTGTTGTTTGTTATGTTAGCATTTCCCTTCATGTCATAGCAAATGGAGTAAGAGATTTAAGATCGTAATGAAATGTTTCTCTGCATATTTCAGTGAGATCCTTTATCGAGCGATTTGATTCCTTTCTACCCGATCTGTTGATATCTGCAAATAGGTGGCCTTCTGATGGGAACGTTTATAATTTATAAGCACAAATGGTGAATGTTCTCAATACGACACATTTTTTAAAAAGAAAATGATGCTTAGTATTAATACGCCACATTTAACGAGTCATTAATTCTTGATAATAAAACATAGCCTTCCTATAAATGGCATTTAAACCCATAAAAAATTTAGAAATGCACATTGTTTAAATAATACAAAATTAGAGAAGATATACTTCCTAAACCGACTGAAAATTATTATTATTATTATTTAAGAAGTGTGGACTCCGGAGTGATTAAAATAAATACATGGAAATTAAAAAACTAAATGAAAGCTAAGGCGAGGCCCAGCCCATTACACCACGAACCAGGCTTCATTAGCCCATCTTGCACCCAAGATGTTTGGAGTCGCCGACATCGAGCCGTCTCCACTGGTCGCTTCCGTTCGCCATTCCAAAATCCAAAAGTAGAGGAGCGCCTCCTATCTGTTCGGCTTTTTTCCTGAGAGCAAGCCAATAGATGTCGTCTTTACGAAATCCCAATTTTAAGGTACTCCCTGAGCTATTCTTCCAAGCGTATTCTAAGTGCTAGTGTCTCCAGTTCCTTGCTTCTTGACTGACTTGGAGAAATCGCAGATTATTTTGGGATCGTCATCATGGTCTCGGCGTCAGATTCTGTCCGAGATGGGATACGAGTTCACCATCCTGGTCTCCTTTTTTGCTAGATTCATTTCTTGTTTTTTCGTTTTTGATTGCATATCTGAAGGGGCTGGTCATGTTGAACAGAGTGCGGACATTGATGAGAAGGAGATACGGAGAGAGGAGCCGGACGCACTGGTAATGGCGCTGGCTGAAGCTAAGGTGAAGTACCCTTTATCTATGATATTGAGATTTCTTTACTGAGCAAGACTAGTACAATGTAATGCTTTCAGATATTTTGAGGTAACGAGGTTCGAATGAGAAAATGCAGATTACAGCCAGAAGCACGAGGGTTTAGGAAGGATTAATTTAATAAAAAAGTTCAATATATAATATGCCTCAGAAATCCGATTTTTATTTTATTATTATATGTCAGGCTGATGCTGTTATAGCAAAGCTTGGGAGCAATGAGCCGAAGGAAGAGGAAGAAGAACCCACACTCCTGATAACTGCTGATCAAGTAAGGACATTACCTTCCCCTTTTTCTATTCTTCTCTTTCATTTTTGAGAAAATTTAAGCCTCTTCTTCTAGTGAGTGGTCAAGCTAACAAATTTTTTTTTCTGGTAGAGCTCTAACCAAGTAGGTTGAAATAAAAAATAAAACTCCAGTTTAGAAGGCACTTCAAATTGGCCTCAAATTGGTATTGCCATCGTGGACCATACCAATTTTCCGCAAGATATATCATGGTCTTGCAAGTTCTTGCGTTTTCTGGAAAAAGTGTTTGATGTTTTCTGTCCAACAAACTGCATCTCTTTTTGGAGGGAGGAACTGCATATGTTACTTAGTCTGCAAATTCTAGAAAGAGGCTGGTAAATAGGCTCTTATGTTTTCACTTATTTGTCATCTAATTCAAGTTGTAAGACCTTTCTTATTAATTTTAGGCATCCTTACATGCCACATGTCATGTGCCAATGTGGTATTTTGGTGGCACTGATGTACAGTAATGGAGAATCTGAAGTAATTAGGAATGACAGATTTACGTTGTCAAGCTTCCCCTTTCATTCACCATTTTGCACGTCCATAAGCTCTCACAGTAACATCTTTTTTTTCAGAATGATGTCGGAGAAACATGTTTCTTAAAGTAATCACTAATTAATGATGCATTTGGTTGGTTCAAATGCATCAATAGCACCAATTATATAAGCATGAATATTCTTTTCTTTTAATTACAAAGGAGATCACGGTTTACTACAACAGATGAAATTAAAAAGATGATGTAAAGTAACCCCTAAAGATAAAATCTTTAGGCGTCTTCTGTGGAACTTGACCTTAGTTACATAGATGAAAACAAGCCTCCAGTTATTCCATAGAAAAATAATTGGTAGTATGAATTACAGAATTAGAATATTCACAATGTTTTTATTAGTGTTATGGTCAATACATACGTGCATCTGGATATTGAGTCTCCCAACATAAATTCTGAGTTCCCATGATATATTTATCTTGTGGCATTATGTAGAATAATCATATCATTTGAAAGAAAAATCTCTCTGGATGGTGTCTTCATTTGTAATTAGCCATATTCTGCTCCAAATTACTTGTCCTGTTTATTGCATGAGGTCTATCGATTTGGTGTGTGTATGTATTCTTTGATTTTATTTACTTGTGGAGGTTGTGGTCCATGGTGGGACAATTAGAGAAAAGCCAAGTGATGCTGAGGAAGCACGAGAATTTATTAAAGGTTTACCTCAAGGGAAATTAGTCCATCTTTACTTCATTGTCTTTGAGATTTTGTAAAAAACAGACCCTTTATCATGTGCTTGGATCCAACACAGGTTATTCTGGGAGTCATGCATCTACAGTCGGGTCTGTGCTTGTTACCAACCTTAAAACTGGCATTAGAAAAGGTGGATTAGACACAGCAGAAGTAAGCTTTGATCCACATGCAATATGCTGATATTTCATGTTTTATCATTTTATAAGCTGAAAAAACACGTGAAGTCATGTTATGGAATATGAAAGATAAAAATGTTGCGGGGAAAAAAGATAAAATGTGGATCATTGTCAAATAAAACTGATAAAATTATTGCTTTTTCAGAATTGATTTACTTGAACAAGATTTGGAAATGAGAGCTAACAGATTCTACCTGTGTTCTGCAGGTTTATTTTCACAGGATACCAGATGAAGTTATTGAAAATCTGGTAATCACATACTGATGCTTTTTGTGATGTTGACGTATCTTTGTTGATGCTCCCTTCGTCTTTTAATTTTATATTTCCATGTGATAACTTCCACGGGCACGGGTTATCCTTTTCAGATCAGCGAGGGAGATGTGTTCTATGTAGCTGGTGGCCTGATGGTCGAAAATCCATTAACTTCACCATTTGTGGAGTCAATAGTGAGTGTTACACGAATAATGCTTTGATTCTTTATTTAGCAATTTTGTTATTTAGTTATATGGTTTTATTTTTTTATTGACTGTGCCAAAATTATGAAACTCTTTTGTAGGTAGGAACAATTGACAGCGTCATGGGGCTTCCAAAAGCACTAACCGAAAGATTAATTCAAGAGGCCCTTCAATAGGGAGCATTGAGAAGCTACGGATGCTTGAGAGCTAAATCTATCTGACTTTTTCTTCTAATAGTATATGATATCCAATGTTTGCCAAGTAGATAATATCCTGAGTTGAAATATTGTTACTAAACATTATAGTCCCGAGGAAGAAATTATTGCTAAACTTTCTGTCATTGGTTTCAATCATCTTGAACATTTTGGTTTAGGATACCTTTCCTGAACTTCCTGAAATCTTAATGTTATGTATAATGTTATGTATTTTATGACTATATATCTAATAGCAACCTAGTTCCTAATATTAGTAGGAATAGTTAATTTTTCTCTGATTAGGATTTGTTATTTACTTTCTAGTTTGATTAGCATTTTTTTTCTTTTATCTTAAGATCACACCCAATAGAAAGGCTTACACGGTTTTCATCAAGGAATTTTGTAAGGTCTCAAAACCCAACGAGGCTTCTAAAATTTTGCAAGAGATGGTGGCTTCTAATATGAAGGTTGATGATAAATTGTCAGAAATTGTCAAGTCATCTCTAAATAAAAACAGTGAGAATGAAGAAGCTAGCAAAGTTGAACAAAGTAATAAATTCACTAAAATGGCTACACTGGGAAGTGAATTTGTCTCACAACTTGATAACCACTCTCCAGATGAAGAATTTGAGGATTCCAACTATTTGTCAGATGAGGATATTAAAATGATTGAACCAAAAAAAGTTATAGTGATACTGATGTTCAAGAAGTATGCAGGATCTTATCACTCTCTACTGACTGGAACGTAGTGCAAGAAATCCTAGAGAGAACCATGATCTCCTTTACACCTACATTAGTTGAGGGAGTTCTTCGTAATTGTCAGAGATACAGCCACGTTGCTTTGCATTTCTTTTCATGGGTAGGAAGACAAAATGGTTATGTGCACAATGAGGAAACCTACAACATGGCCATGAAACTTGCTGGAAGTGCCAAAGATTTCAAGCACATGAGACATCTTTTCAAGGAAATGAAAAGGAGCCTCCCTGTGACATCAAATACATGGACCATTATGATAACCCAATATGGTCAGGCAGGTCTTACTGAGATCTCATTGAGGACATTCAAAGAGATGAAGAATGAAGGATATGAGCCAAATGGTAGTGCTTATAAATATCAAACTCATGTCATTATTATTGAGTATAACATCTCCATACTATCTTAATGGTCTTGTAATTTGAGTTACACTTGCATTTTAAATTTTTTTGCACATAAAGATGCTGATTGCAACTGAGGTTGTTGATGTTTCTTGGATTTTTTTGAAAGGTGCAAGAATTTGTTTTTGTTTTTTTTCTTTTTTTTTTTTTTTTGAGGAGAAAAAGGAACTCCGCCTATGTTTTATAGTCGGTCCCAAGCCCGGATAAAGGAGGAGGGTTGTGTTAGGCTCCGACAACCAGCGTAAAACTCTGTCGAATCGCATGAACATGGATCAACGAATATGAATGGCGTCGTATGATCCATGTAGCTGATCCCATCTAGTGGGATAAGGCTTTGTTGTTGTTGTTGTATCTCTAGTTCTATTATGACTTGTTTGAGTTTACCCTATAAATAGAGTTTTTTAAAACTTTTTTTAATGATATATGAGAATATAATCTTCTTTGATAATTGCTTAAAGCAAGTATTTTGGAGGCTTAACCCCCTCGAAATGGTGGAGGCTCGAAGTGATCTAATTAGAATCCTAGTTGGATTAGGAACCTTTCAATTGTTGGTCAATCTTTATGGGGCAATTGTGATATCTCGAATTTTTGGTTGGACCAATAACTTAGTTATCTTCGTCTTTCGTTGTCACATATCATCCCTATCATCACATCGGCATCACCGTTGTTGACTACCATCAACCAACCCTTATCACTAACTCGTTATATATTTTGTTAATAGTTTACATCCTTAATATAATATATCAAATGTACGGGAAAATTTATGACTTCTCAAGATTTATCTACATCAGAATTCTTAACATTGGCTTATCGTTTAACTTAAATCAAAGAATGATTCCAACGAATTTTACAAGTATTCAACTATGAAAACAAATATCAACAAATAAACAAGAGAAATCACGTAGAAGATGAGCTAGCAAATATTCAACTATGAGACTCGCTTTGAATTATTATCAAGTCATATTGGGGGTGTTTGGATGGTAGAACTTGCTCAAGTTTTGTCAAATACTTCGATCGATGGAAACTTTCACGTGACACGAAAAGTTCTCGCTAGAACTTTTTTTTTGCTTTTAATTATTTTAATATTATTTATTTATTTATACATTATTATTCAGTTTATAAATTTGATTATAATTTATTAATTAAAATTTATAAATTATTTAGTTATAATAATTTAAAAATATTTTATTAATTAGTTAAAATATTTTGCTCAGTATTGTTGTATAATAAAATTATAAAAAATCATATTAATTAGTTGAATTGATGTAAACATTATATTAATTATATTTATTATATTATAATATTAATTAAATAAAATTAATGTAACATCTTATTTATAATATTATATTTATTATTTTAAAAAATATATTATATTCTAAATAAATAAATACATCTAATATTTAATTTACTATAATTTTATATCTTATAAAATAATAAATTATATTATTAGTTCTTACTTTTTATCCAAACATCAACTAAAACTTATCGATCAAATCAACTTTTTAAATTTCTATCATTACATTTTTCATCCAAACATCAACCTAAACTTTTCTATCAAATCGATTAGTTCTCGGAAACTTAAAATCCTCATGTCAAACAACAACAACAACAAAGCCTTATCTCACTAGGTGGGGTGGCTACATGGATTATACGACTCGTCGATCCATGCTCATGAGATTCGACAGAGTTTTACGCTGACAAACACAACCATTAAAAATTGAAGCGAACGTCGATTGGTGTAAACTTTTATTGAAAGATTTCTCCCCGATCTTCAACCGGAAGTGAAAGCTCGACGGCCTATTATTATAATTGCTGCAATTTCTTTTGCCCGTCGAGGAGATGAATGTTTATATGAAGAGAGACATGGATCATTCAGAAGCACAAATGCAATAATATCTTCATGAAAAATAGAAGAGTCTAATATTTCATTTTCTTTTAAAATCTTCACTAAAAGTTTATCTCAACAAGTTGTGAAAGATATTGAAGAGAATTAATTTGAAGTTCAACTTTCAGGTTCATCTACTAAGACATCTATAATTCTACTGTCAAATGAGCAAGCAACTTCTGAAGAATCTACTGCAAAATACATTATTATCATATAATCATCACGGGTTGAAGAATCATATATTAATAAGGACTTATTCATGCTTTTGACGGTTAACTCAGCCTCATGAAAATTTGAAAATTGCGATGCTAAAAAAACTCAAGGTCAATTTGATTAATGCAAAAAAAAATTGATCAATTTTAAATTCTCTTTCTTCAGCCAATGCAAGTTTATTCTAATGCTATCGATGCATAGCCAAAGCTACATTCTCAAGAAGGATTTTTATTTTAATCAAGTTATCAAGAGACATCATCCCATTAAGAATCGAAAGAAAAAGTTATCTTACATTTTTCTGCATAACCTTGATGACAAAGCTACTTTAATATTAGTAGGAATAATTAATTTTTCTTTGATTAATATTAGTTATTTATTTTCTAATTTGATTAGCACTCTTTTTCTTTTATTTCTAGTTTTACTAGGAATTGTTTGGATTTATCCTATAAATATGGTCCTTTTGAACTCTTTTTAATGATATATGTGAATATAATTTTTTTGATAATTGCTTAGAGTAAGTATTTTGGAGGCTTAACCCATTAGAAGTGGTCTATTGGAGGTTTTGATCCCCTCGAAGTGATTTAATTAGAATCCTAGTTAGATTAGTAACCTATCAATATCATAAGAAAAAGTTGAAGCTAAATTCAGAGAAAAAAAGTTGCCCTAAAAGTTTGTCATAAAAGATTTAAGAATTATAATAAGTACGACCTTTAGTTTGTCAACCTTCTTGAGGTCCTCCAACTTTGAATCTAATATCATTCTTCTTCTCAATTTCAACTTTAGTTTGTTTTAGGAGAAAAATGATGATCACTAGAGTTGTGGTTATCATTTATCTATATAATTGTGAGAAGAATATAGAAGTGTAGGCTCTCACAACAATAAAATGATGAAAAGTATATTGGCTAATCAAAATTTTGTTAGAGTTGGTGAATACTTCAGGACCTCTTGTTTCTCACACCGGGTTCGCCCACGTGAGCTTAGGGGAATCTGAGTATTACCCAATTAACAATATTGTTGGCGTACGAACGAAAGGGGGGGTTCGGGGGGCCCCGCCCCCCGACGGCGGTCCCGCTCCCCGGCAGCGCCCCCGAAACCTAGACGGGTTTTGGGCTTTTGTTTAGCCGGCCCGTGTGGTTCGGATTAGATTTTTTCTCTGTTTGTTTGGGTTTTAAACCCGATTTGGAGAGGCTATTAATAGGCTAATTTCTGATGTAATTTCGGGCGACGGCTGTAAACCTAAACGATATAGTGGAACCTCTTTGCAGGACGTAGCCCTCATCTCAAGGGTGAACCTGGGTAAATTTCGTGTGTCTCCTCTATTTTTTCTGCAATCTCTCTGCGATCTTCTCTCCTTGTTCTCGGATTTTCCCATCAAATTTCACTACATCTCTCTCCATAAAATTGAGAGATGTAGTGAATTGAGAATAATTGGTGTCAAAGAAATGGAATTGTCAAAATTATAAGGTATTTCATCATTATTAATTTAGAATTGCTAAAATTTATAATATTTTAACACGGTTTCACTTTAATTTGTCAAATTATTGATTATATATACTCATTTAGATAGTATATGTTATTATAATACTTAAAATGACATTATGAATTGAGAATATTTGATGTCAAAGAAATTTAGAATTGACAAAATTATAAGGTATGTCATAATTAGTTATAGTTTCTTATTATTTATAATGTTTTAGGGGAGAAACAATTTGTATGATATATAGATAATATTTTGAAGAAAAAATATTATAATCGCTGCAAAATAATTTAAGTTGGAAAACTAACTATGTATAAATATATAGACTATAATTTGAAGAAAAAAATATTATAATTGCTGCAAAATAATTGAACTTGGAAGACTAACTATGTAAAAAAAATCCATAAGAAATGTAATGTTACCATTTAACCCGTTTTAAGTTTCTTTGAATTTTAGAGCTTTCTCGAGTTCCTCTAGATTTTGCTATTTCCAAGATGAAATAGCATTAATAACAAAATAACGAGATAAAATCAAAGGCAATTTAATTAAATGAATGCTTCATTCAATTTTAAATGTTACTCTAGATTAAAACCTAGAACATATACAAATATTAAGCATAAAATTTGGTCAATGAATAGTTAAACACCAATCATTCTTCTATACAATGTTTTTTATTAATGTTTTGACAATCTTCATCATTATCAAATTTGGTTAAAGTCTACTGGAATTTTAAAAGGCTCACAATCTTTTTCCTACCAAATAGTGTAAAAAATGGTATTGTATTTTCTTGGTTCAAGAATATGTTATTCTTGATTTGTATGATTAGGAAATATGTGAGTTCATGTGCATTGTTTATTACAAATTTATTTCACAAAAAAGTTTTAAATGCTTTGCATAAAGTAACATCGGTAGCATCATAAATAATATAATACACATAAATATGCACAAATGGAATATGTTGTTCTTGATTTGTATGCTTAGAAAATATGTGGCTTCATCTACACTATTTATTTCACATAAGAGTTTTACACTCTTACAAAAAAAATTAATTGAGAAGGTGATCAATATTTAGTACTTTGTCATAGATGATTTTTTAGTTCATATAAATCCTTTATCAATTTATAAATATTTTACAAAACAGAATTTTCAAAAAAATTGAGATTGTTCAACACAATATTTTCATTATAAAATCATTTAAAAATACACATTGTATATTCATTTGAAAAAAAGTTTAAATCATTTAAGATGTGCAAATACTTCTATTCTATCTACGGTAGTAAAAGTTTTTTAAAATTAATTCTCTATATTTGTGAGTAATTATTGGCCACTAATATAATCTTATTTGTCACAATGACATATCTAGATTATTCTGTTAGATCACTTGATCCAAACAATAAAATGAATAAGAATCTTTTCATAAGCTTCAAAACAATACTATAATAAATTTGTTTAGCTCTTCATATATAACATTAATTTGCATTACTTAAAATTTCAACAACAACTATGTTCAATGTAATACAACAAAAGTGTAAATGCAAATAGTTTCTTTAATACGCTTTTTTTCTTATTCCATTATGTATACTTGATTCGAATGTGATGATGTATTTTTCAACCTTTTAGCAATTGAAATTATTTCATTTTTTCATTTATTTGAGTTTCACTTTGTGTGCCAGGTAATTTCGGGGAAATTTTCCTTCTTTTGACTATTCTCCTTTATGAGCTTTTCATCTCTTTTGCAAATTTAGCAAGTACTCCTTCATCTTCACCTATACCTATTGTGTAACGCCTCACACTTAGAAAAAAAGGGAAGAAGAAGAGGAACAACCGAACCTTTTCCTCTTCCTCTTCTCCACCTTCTCCCCTTCCTCTTTCCTCTTTCAATGGAAGAAAACATTCAGAAATGGGGGAGGGGAAGAGTCAACTACATCACTATAAAACTCCTTTCCCACATTTTCCTATCATCTCTCTCTCCTGCTCTCTGTTCTCCTTCCGACAACTAGCACACAAACAGCAGAGGCAGACAGAGGCACTCCGGCAACGATTTCCGGCGCGGACGACGGCGAGCAGCGGCCAACAACTTGAGCACGAATCACCGCACGGAGAACCACCGAATCGTAGGCTAAGAGGTGTGATTTCGGGATCTATCTCATAGGTTAAGTTGCTGGACGATTATGCATGCTTAGAGTCGAACTCGGAATCGAATTCATGATTTAGAGACGAAGTTGATAATTCTGAGATGCCTCATTTTTCATTTCTACGAAATACTCGAAACCATTGCATTAGTTATGTACGTAGACGAAGAACTCGCCTAGATCAGATTGCATGTGTAGACTTGCTTCCTTATCATTTAAATGATTAGATAATACTTTAGTCAACCGTGATATTGGTGCATGATTTATTTGATTGTTGAAAAGAATGAAACGATCGAAAATCATAAACTTGCGCAATTTTCTACAAACATAGAACCCGGCCCGAGTTGCCCATAACCCGGCTCGGATCAAGCCATCCCGAACCGAGTTCTGCCCAACTAGGCTCGGATCCGCCAGTGACCCAGCCGGGACTCTACCTGACCCGACCCGAGTATCGATCAGAAAATACGATCGGATGGATCGACTTTTCCGACTCGATCGCGTATTCAACTCGGCCCGTGTGTAATCCCAACCCGGTCCGGGTTTTAACTCGGATTTTCCGAGACTGATTCTATCAGAAGCTCGGCCCGGGTTCACCTACACTCAGCCCGGGTTCTAGCTAATAGAACGTAAACTTTATAATTTACGAACCCTTGTTTACGGAATCAATATATGATCTTTATAGAAAGTTAATTGTGCTCAATAGAAACATGTTTACCTCCTATTGAATTGAATGGAAAGAATGAAATGCCAAACTTGATTATGACATTGTTGAAATGATAAATGGTCGTTCGTTCCCTCGTCGAACGATTGCTAAAAAGGGATTACGATGGACGATCGCTTAACTTTCGGGTGTCCGGTACGTGGACAGAAGAATTCGACCTTACTCTAATTCTTTGATTTTAAGCTTTTATCCACTTGATTAGTTAAAGAAAAGAAAGAACTCAAAGAATAATTCGGAGTCTTGCTCCACACGACCTTGACCAATCTACGTATTGGAAGATGGGTATACATGATTTGGAGCTATGCTCCATACGACCTTGATCGATTTTTGGATTGAAAGAAATGTCCATTTTGATAAAGGAAGTTAGATGAGCCCTAAGCAAGGCACTTCCTCACGGATTACCATTTGTCCTATCTAGATGGAAGTTCTCTTCTTTATGGATGTTTCCTCTTGGTACGAGGTCATCCCAGCTCGACGGAGCTGGCCGTGGCACTGATCACCCACTGGCCCATGATAGTCTAGATAGTAGCACTACGAGTGCAGGCAATGGTATTTTTTTAAAAGAATGAAGAGATCTTCCACTACGAGTGCAGGCAATGGTATTTTTTTAAAAGAATGAAGAGATCTTCCAATGGAATGGAATGGAATAGAATGGAATGGAATGGAATGGAAATAAAATAAAAGAAAGGAAATGAAATGTAATGTAATGCAAGGAAAAGAAAAGAAACAATGAAAAGAGAGACATGAACTGTATTATGCTCTTTACCATATGACTCACATTTACATCCCATTTTATTATGCTTATTTTGACAGAACTGATCTATGATTTATACTAACTTACACTTAGCTTTATGCTAACAGTTGAGCTTGCTCCCCTGTGTGATCCACACAGGTACATGATGGTTGCTCATGACGTGATAGTGTGTGCGCGGAGACTTCGCTCTGGGTGGCATGTGCATATCCGTTATATTAAGTGGTATATCTACTAGGATGGGTCTTATCATGTCATGGTCGACCGTCATCGTTTTTATGTTTAGTACTCATACTCTTATCTTTACTACTTCAGACTGAGACATGGAATATTATCTTATGCTTCCGCACTATATTTTATATCGAGGCAGTTTATCGTATTTTACCCCATTTGCTTATGCATTCTTTTATTATTGTCATATTATTTTATTTGACAAGTCTTATGCTTAATTGACCATTTGGGTCAACAAAAGAGTCAAACCAAAGACAATAATAGGGTAGCACACGAGAGGAGATTGCGCCACGTGACGGGTTGAATTTTGGGGCGTTATATTAATGGTATCAGAGCCTAACGTTAGGAGTCTCTTGACGTCCTAGAAATAGAGTTAAGCCATAGTATGCTCCATATGCACCACCAAAGCTACCGCCACACCTAGACGTCGCCGAGCAAAGTAAGAATTTTTATGCTTTTAAAGTTATGATTATTTATTGAAATGAAATTGTTATGTTCATAGATGGCTCCTACGACACGTTCAGCGGCCCGACGCGGCAGAGGCCGTGGGCGCGGACATGACTGTGACCGTGTTGCGGTTACCCCAAATATTGCTATGGATGGACTTGACTCTACTCCGGGGAGTCAAGTTGGGGAGGATGTGCAACAAGAGCTTCCTCTAGTGCAACCACAGAACTCCAGCCGCCCTCGACGCAATCGACGTACTCGGTACCTATGTACCAGATGTCGTTCCCTCCTTCAACATTTCAGATGGTTCCTCCTCCCGATACGATTCAGGAATTTCTGAAACTGCATCCACCTTATTTCAGGGGGGTAGTAAATTATGAGGAAGCAGTCCAATGGCTTACTAAGATGAAGCAATTATTCGACTCCGGTCGATGCGGCAAAGATAGCAAGGTTCGCTACACTACTCATATGCTCACCGGTCGGCACAGGAGACCACCTTTTCGAACAAGATGATTATTCCTTGGATAAGTTTCAAGTAACTCTTTGAAGCTCAATACGCTCCATCCTATCAAAGAAAGGAAAAGATGAAGGAGTTCAAGGATCTACGTCAAGGCAACATGATAGTGTCGGAATATCATGCACGTTTTATTCAATTGGAATGCTACTGCAAAGGCCGCTTAGAGGAGGCTGATCGCGCCGAGCAGTTCCTTGATGGCCTCCATCATGCCATTCAGGAGAGAGTCTCCTATGGGGCAGAGATCGATTTGCATGGAGCCATTCGGATGGCATATAGGATTGAACGGGAGATTCAAATGCGACGTGAAGAATTGAAGGAGCCGACACAAGCTGCAGAGTTCTCTAGCCGAAGTGGGAGGATCGTCGCCCAGCCCGCAAGGATGCACGTCTCGACAATCGCCACCAGCCCTATCAAAGGCCACGACATGACACTCCACGCCAACCAGCACCTCGCCAGGCTCAGTCATAACCTCAGCGACAAGCACCTGCACCGCAGCCTCCACGACAGCCATCGGCACCTCAACAACAGAGCATACCCAATTGTACTTTCTGCCTAAGGCCCCATTCTGAAGAGTGTCGATGGAAGAATGGTACCTGCATTGGATGTGGCAAGACGGGACATTTTGTCCGGGATTGCCCCACGAGGAATCATCGAGGCGCGGGAGGAGTACTAGGATGCCTCTACACCGCTCAGGCAGATGCAACTCCACAGGATAACGATGTTATCCGAGGTACTCTCTCTATCGCATGCTTACCTATGCTTGTGCTTTTTGATTCGGTTGCTTCGCACTTTTTTATTTTCGAGGCATGTGCTTCCTCCCTTAGTATACCTATTAAGGGGATGGAACATAGAATGAACATAAAGACACTAATGGGGACCCTCCACACAGCAAGGTATTTTCCCAAAGTACCGGTTGAGGTGGATGAGAAGAACTTCTCTACTGATTTGATCGTAATCCCCATGGTGGACTACGATGTCATCTTAGATATGGACTGGTTATCGTACCATAATGCATCAGTCATTTGTAAACAAATGAAAGTTGTCATCGACAACCATAGTGAAAAGAAGACTGTGATAAGAGGAACATCGAAGTCGGACAGCGGAATCATCTTGTCAGTCATGAAGGCACACAAGCTACTACAGAAGGTTACAGAGGATACCTGATCAGCGTAGACAATGGGTTCATCCGACCCAGCGTCTCCCCTTGGGGTGCTTCGGTTCTGCTCGTAAAGAAGAATGACGGATCACTATGACTCTGCATCGACTACCGGATGCTAAATAAAGTGACGATTAAGAATAAGTACCCGCTGCCCATGATCGACGACTTATTTGACCAGTTGTCCAAGGCTTCTGTATTCTCGAAGATTGACTTGAGGAGCGCCTATCACCAGCTGAGAGTCGCAGAAGAAGATGTGCCGGAATCATCTTGTCAGCCATGAAGGCACACAAGCTACTACAGAAGGGTTGCAGAGGATACTTGGCCAGCGTAACCGTAGCCGATGCACCAACACCAGCTCTACAACAAGTCGACGTGGTTCGAGATTTTTCAAATGTCTTTCCAGAGGACATCTCCGGATTGCCGCCGCGGAGGGAGATCAAATTTAGAATTGACGTGGCACCAGGACGGCACCGATCTTCAAGGCTCCTTACCGAATGGCCCCGGTAGAAATGTTGAAACTGAAGAAACAATACATGAGTTACTCGACAAGGGGTTCATCCGACCCAGCGTCTCCCCTTGGGGTGCTTCAGTTCTGTTCGTAAAGAAGAATGACGGATCACTACTACTCTGCATCGACTACCGGATGCTAAATAAAGTGACGATTAAGAATAAGTACCTGCTGCCCATGATCGACGACTTATTTGACCAGTTGTCCAAGGCTTATGTATTCTCGAACATCGACTTGAGGAGCGGCTATCACCAACTGAGAGTCGCAAAAGAAGATGTGCCCAAGCCTGCTTTCCGATCATGGTATGACCACTACGAGTTCACGGTCATGCCCTTCGGACTTACGAACGCCCCTACAACGTTCATGGATCTAATGAACCGGGTGTTCAAGCAACACTTAGATCAGTTTGTGATCGTCTTTGTGGACGATATTCTGATCCACTCCTCTAGTTCGGAAGAGCACCGGGAACATCTACGAATCATTTTGGAAACTTTGCGTCAACATCGACTCTTTGCAAAGTTCTCCAAGTGCGAGTTTTGGATGAAACAAATAATGTTTTTGGGGCACATCGTATCCAAACGAGGTATAGCAGTGGACCCAGCAAAGATCGAGGCAGTGGCCAATTGGATCAAACCAAAGAACGCGACGTAGATCCGTAGTTTTCTCGATCTAGCGGATTACTATTGACGCTTTATTCGGGATTTCTCGAAGGTTGCAGCCCCACTCACTCACCTGACGAAGAAAAAATGAGAAGTTTGTCTGGACGGATAAGTGCGAGAGCAGCTTTCAGGAGTTGAAGAATAGGTTAACCTCCGCTCCAATTCTCACCCTACCATCGGGGAGCGGAGGGTATACCATCTACAACGATGCTTGCGGCCTTGTCTTGGGATGTGTCTTAATGCAGTACGGAAAGGTAGTCACCTACGCCTCGAGACAGTGAAGAAGCACGAGGTGAACTACCCGACACATGATTTGGAGCTAGTGGCGATTGTGTTCGCACTGAAGATATGGAGGCACTACCTGTACGGTGAAGAGTTTCAGGTATTCACCGATCACAAGAGCCTGAAATACGTCTTCACAAGAAGGATCTTAATATGCGACAAAGACGATGGATGGAATTCCTCAAAGACTACGCGTTCGCAATCAACTATCATCCGGGCAAGGCGAACTCAGTAGTCGACGCTCTTAGTCGGAAATGGGAGGCTTCACTAGCGTCACTCCAACTACGGAGGTACGAGATGATCGAGGAACTCCACCAGTGGAATCCTCAAGCTGCAGGACACAAAGCAATTCTGATGATGAACAAATTGCAGCCGAGCCTCATCAGCAGAATCATCACCGCACAGATGGCCGATTCCGAATATACGAAGATGTTCAAGAGATGCCAAGACAAATCAGAAGACTTCAAGGTCGGCAACGATGGAGGAATCAGGTATCGAAATCGCCTTTGGGTTCCGAATGATACTACAGTCCGTCAAGAGGTGCTCGACGAAGGCCATAAGTCAAAATTTGCGATTCATCCGGGCAGCACTAAGATGTATAGGGATATCAAATGCAGTTTCTGGTGGTCTGACATGAAGAGAGCGATAGCCGACTACGTTTCCAAATGTCTGGTATGCCAATAGGTGAAGGCCGAGCATCAACGATCGTACGGACTCATGAAGCCACTAGGGGTACCGGAATGGAGTGGGAGAACATCACGATGGACTTCATCTCTGGACTTCTCATAACACAGAAGGGTCATGACGCTATTTGGGTCGTGGTCGACAGATTGACTAAGGCGGCCCACTTCATTCCGATCAAGTGGAAGTAGTCAGTTGAGAGTACTAGAGGTGTATGACCGAGAGATCATCCGACTTCATGGCATTCCAGTCTCGATTGTGTCGGACCGCGATCCTCGTTTCACATCAAAATTTTGGAAGAGTCTGCAAAAGGCTTTCGGAACCAGATTGAATTACAGCACGACCTTCCACCCTCATATTGACGGACAGTCAGAGAAGACTATTCGGACACTAGAAGACATGTTCCAAACATGTGCTTTGGATTGGCACAGTAGTTAGGATGAACATTTACCGTTAATCGAATTCTCGTACAATAATAGTTTCCACTCTAGCATCGGCATGGCGCCTTTCGAAGCGATGTACGAAAGACCTTGCCGTTCGCCCGCACATTGGGGCGAGGTCGGCGAGCGGATAGAGATGAGCGAGGAACTAGCAGTCCGGGCTCAGGAGTATGCACATACACGGTGGACGTCATCCGAAAGAGGATGAAAGCCGCACAGTCACGATAAAAGAGCTACGTCGACAAGAAACGACGGGAGAAGATTTTCGAGGCCGGAGACCAAGTGCTACTAAAGGTGTTTCCGATGAAGGGATTGATGAGGTTTAGCAAACGAGGGAAGCTCAGCCCTCGGTTTGTTGGTCCCTTCGAGATCCACAAGTTGGTCGGCGATGCAGCTTGCATATTGGCCCTACCTCCTTCCTACGAAAAAGTTCACAACATTTTTCACGTATCCATGCTCCGAAAGTACAAGCACGATGACGCCAACGTTGCGAGAATCGAAGAGCCGAATCTAAAAGAGGACCTGACCTATGTGGAGCACCCAACGAAGATCATGGACCGAAAAGTCCAATACAAGAAGGGCAAGGAAGTTCCGCTAGTCAAAGTCGTATGAAAGTACAACCACGGCAAGGATGCGACCAGGGAACTAGAATCCGAGATGCGCAAGGAGTTTTCGCACTTATTCGGTAAGCTCTATTCTTTATAGGATTCGGAGACGAATCCTTTTTTATGGGTATTATATTGTAACGCCTCACACTTAGGAAAAAAAAAGGGAAGAAGAAGAGGAACAGTCGAACCTTTTCCTCTTCCTCTTCTCCACCTTCTCCCCTTCCTCTCCCCTCTTTCAATGATAGAAAATGTTCAGAAATGGGGGAGGGGAAGAGTCAACTACATCACTATAAAACTCCTTTCCCCCACCCTTTCTCACATTTTTCTGTCGTCTCTCTCTCTTCTGCTCTCTGTTCTCCTTCCGACAATTCGCACACAAGCAACAGAGGCAGACAGGGCACTCCGGCAATGATTTCCGGCGCGACGACGACGAGCAACGGCCAGCAACTTGAGCATGAATCACGCACGGACGAACCACCGAATCGTAGGCTAAGAGGTGTGATTTCAGGATCTATCTCATAGGTTAAGTTGCTGGACGATTATGCATGCTTAGTGTCACGGACGTTCCCTAGAAATATCATTTGTGCATAATCATGTATTTAAGTAACATACTAAGTTAGTTTGGATGTCCATTTAGTGATATTTGTATATAGTAATTAATATTTTGATTAGCGCATAATGATTACTTAATTATCGATAAACTTTACAAAGTAATTATATAGGGTTATTAGAAATAAATCATAAAATTTCTAAATAATATGATATATATGTTTAAATAGGATTAAGTAAGCTTAATTAGAGTTAAAACACTTAGTTATGATAAAAAAATGTGATTGGTCATCACTTAAGTTCCAAGCAGCTGAAGCAGACATGTGAGAGCTGTTTAAATAGATATTTTTCCAAACCGCCATAAGACCTCAAAAAATTCTGAAAAAAATATATAAGCCACTTAACATTATATTTTCACCGTAGAAAAATTACCAGAGGAAGAACTCGAGCGAACCGACTTGGGGAAAATTGGAAACATTGGCTGTTCCAGATGAGTTTTGATCCAAAAATTTTTCTTTTGATTGAAAGAATCATTACTTGGTGATAAACAAACCATAAATTATAAAATTTTGTATGGTTCATCCATTCGACGTTAGCTTTCCATGGCCTCTATAATCACCTAAAAAGGAGTTTTATAGAGGAAGTTATGAACTTATCTTCGCAAGTCACTCATTCTGTCCCGAGTCTGATACAAGTTCCATTTATAAATTAGGGCACGGTTAGAATAGAGTGAATTAGGGTTTGAAATTTGAATATGTTTAAATATACATTGTTCGATGAGAGGTGGAATCATTCTAGTTGAACTTGTATTTTGGGAGAAATGAATTTTTCATTTCATAGTGATGCTTCTATCAGATTTTAGGACATTGACAGATTGCGACCCGAATTAACTATTTTTGTTTTAAGTCTATATAGCGAGTTAAATTCTCTAATTTTTATGGCAAAATATAATGAAGTCTAATTTTCAGGAAAATTATGCCCTAGTTAAATGAACAAGTATAAAGAAACATATAAATCAACATTTGAGTGACACACAGTTTGCCAGGGCACAAACCCTAGGTCAGATTGCTTGGGATGTTCTGACTTACTCACTTGAATTTAGATTAATAATATTTGAAGGTTGGAAACCTTAGTATGTCTAGTTTCTAATTAATTCATAATCATAAGATTTGCCCATGTGGTTAAGAAGTTATGAATTATTGATTGACAGACACTCAGTCTGAAATCCTGAAATAGTTCATAGTTAAGCTTTTGAGAATTAAAAAGTTCTAAGTGTGGAATAACTTATGAATATAAATGTCTGAAGTTAGAAATTGATATTAGAGGAGGTTATATGCATTTTAGAGTGCATAAGCATTTATACATCATGAGCATACATTGCATATTTACCTTACTAGTGATTGGGAAGTAAGAAAATATTATTGTTTGTAAGAAAACCTCAAGTTGCAAGTGAAAGGGAGGAAATCTAATAAACCTTCTTGAAGTGATAAAGTACAAGGTGAGTGGGTAAATTTATAACATAGCAAAATGTTATATGTTAGTTCTTTTATTTATGGTATTACCTCAAGCAAAGCTTATTATTATTATTATTGAAATATATCTTGAGATATGAAAAGTATTTATGATATGTTTCAAGGATTTCATATGAGATGGAGTAACATCTTATACAAAAATGTTTTCAGGGAACAATGCTTGTGAAGTGAAAATAAGTTTTACTTTATAATGATATGAGATTATGGCATTTGTATTTTGATTTTGTTAAACTCCATGTGTTCATTAGCCATACTATTTGAAAAAGGTCTTTGGGACCGCATTCGATATACATAAAGCCTTTGGGGCGTATATCGGATGTCTTTGCCCTTTGATGGATGCTCTGCGTGTACGTATTGACCCATGATCGCTATGCGTATATGAGAATCATGATTGGGTGGCACACAATCATGATTGGGATACATATTGACCCATGATTTGCTCTGCGTATCTGAGACTCTTGATTGTGAAGCTCTGCTTAACTGTATGACACATAATCATAGAGGGATACGTATTGACTCATGATTTGCTCTGCGTATTCGTGACTCTTGATTATGAAGTTCTGCTTAACTGTATGACACATTATCATAGAGGGATACGTATTGACCCATGATGAGTATGCGCAATGATACATGTGTGGAGTTTAATTATGAAAATAATGATATTTTGAGTTACTTTTACTTATAGGCAAGTTCATATGAATTGACAAGTTATGTTATATGTGATATGCTTTAAATGTTTTCTCATATGAAAGAAATGTGGTTATTTAAATGTTATATGCTATATACACTCGTATTGTTTCCCTATGTTGTACTTTTATTCCACTCACTGAGCAAATGATTGTTGCTCATAATACCCATTTTAAAATTTTCAAATACTCGTAAGTTCTCAAGTTGAGTCGACTTAGAGCCTATTTTTGTTGCATATAGAGAAGAGGTCGAGCCGCTGGAGCACTTTAATACCCCTCCACTTTTATTTTTTTGAAGCATGCATATGTAATAGATAGTCTTAGATGTTGTAATTAAGTTTGTGAGAAATTTTTTGTAAGGTTGTATAAGACTTGATCCTGTGGGGTTATATGTGAGATGGATTGTGGAAAAAAATATATAATGACAACATGCGAATGTCCTATCTTATAGCTTTTTATTAAACTTTGATGATTATATATGTGTCTTTTGTATGTATTGACAAATAATATAAGATAAGTAAGGGATGAGGTTTTGCTGATTTTAGTTTTGGAATTACTAAACATAGCTAAGAGTATGATAATTAGGATTAGAACTTGGTCACGGAGTTGGGTGTGACACTTAGAGTCGAACTCGGAATCGAATTCATGATTTAGAGGCGAAGTTAATAATTCTGATGTGCCTCATTTTTCATTTCTACAAAATACTCGAAACCATTGCATTAGTTATGTATGTAGACGTCGAACTTGCCTAGATCAGATTGCATGTGTAGACTTGCTTCCTTATCATTTAGATGATTAGATAATACTTTAGTCATGATCCCAAACCCATGATATTGGTGCATGATTTATTTGATTGTTGAAAAGAATGAAACGATCTAAAATCGTAAACTTGCACAGTTTTCTGCAAACATAGAATCCGGCTTGGGTTGCCCATAACCCAGCTCGGATCAGGCCATCCCGGACCGAGTTCTGCCCAACTCGGCTCGGATCCGCCATTAACTCTCGACCCGAGCTCAACTCGCACCAGTGACCCGGCCCAGACTCTGCCTGACCCGACCCGGGTATCAATCAAAAAAGATGATCGGGCAGATCGACTTTTCCGACTCGATCGCGTATTCAACTCGGCCCGTGTCTAATCTCAACCCGGGCCAGGTTTTAACTCGAATTTTTCGAGACTGATTCTATCAGAAGCTCGACCCGGGTTCACCTATACTCGGCCCGGGTTCTAGCTAACAAAATGTAAACTTTATAATTTACGAATCCTTGTTTACGGAATTGATATATAATCTTTATAGAAAGTTAATTGTGCTCAATAGAAACATGTTTACCTACTATTGAATTGAATGGAAAGAATGAAATGCCAAACTTTATTATGACATTGTTGAAATGATAAATGGTCGTTCGTTCCCTCGTCGGACAACCACTAAAAAGGGACTACGACGGACAACCGCTTGACTTTCGGGCGTCCGGTACGTGGACAGAGGAATTCGACTTTACTCGAACTCTCTGATTTTAAGCTTCTGTCTAGTTGATTAGTTAAAGAAAAGAAAGAACTCAAAGAATAATTCGGAGTCTTGCTCCATACGGCCTTGACCGATCTACGTATTAGAAGATGGGTCTACATGATTCGGAGCTATGCTCCATACGACCTTGATCGATCTTTGGATTGAAAGAAAGGTCCATTTTGATAAAGAAAGTTAGACGAGCCCTAAGCAAGGCACTTCCTCGCGATTACCATTTGTCCTATCTAGATGGGAGTTCTCTCCTTTATGGATGTTTCCTCTTGGCACGAGGTCATCCCAGCTCGAGGGGCTGGCCATGGCACTGATCACCCCATTGGCCCATGATAGTCTAGATAGTAGCACTACGAGTGCATGCAATGATATTTCCCTAAAAGAATGAAGAGCTTTTCCAATGGAATGGAATGGAAATGAAATAAAAGAAAGAAAATGAAATGTAATGAAAGGAAAAGAAAAGAAACAATGAAAAGAGAGACATGAACCGTATTATGCTCTCTATCATATGACTCACATTTATATCATATTTTATTATGCTTATTTTGACAGAACTGATCTATGATTTATACAAACTCACACTTAGTTTTATGCTAACGGTTGAGCTTGCTCCCCTGTGTGATCCCCACAGGTACATGATTGTTGCTCATGATGTGATGGTGTGTGCACCGAGACTTCGCTCTGGGTGGCATGTGCATATGGTTATGGTCATGTCTAGTATGAGTCGTGTGTTTATCCGTTATATTAAGTGGTATATCTACTTGGATGAGTCTTATCATGTCATGGTCGATCGTCGTCATTTTTATGTTTAGTACTCATACTCTTATCTTTGCCACTTCAGACTGAGACATGGAATATTATCTTATGCTTCCGTACTATGTTTTATATCGAGACAGTTTATCGTAGTTTACCCCGTTTGCTTCCGCATTCTTTTATTATTGCCGTATTATTTTATTTGACAAGTCTTCCGCTTACACGTCACTTTCCTTGACCATTTGAGACTACAAAAGAGTCAAACCAAAGACAAGAATATGGTAGCGCATGAGAGGAGATCGCGCCACGTGACGGGTAGAATTTCGGGACGTTACATATTGGAAAAAGATCACTATTCTTATGAAATCTACATTTATATATTCTTTTACAATAATTATCCTTTTGTTAAAAAACTAATAAACCTTACTAGTAAAAGAAATCAAGGAATATATCATTATATTTTTCATCAAAATTTTAAATTTTATCTTTATCATTTAGAATAAAGTTCTTTCAAATAAAAATTTTGAAATATGCAATCTTGAATTTAGTGACATGGATAATTCTAAAATAAGTTTTCTTTATAAATCATCTACTCATAATCCTATTCAAAATATATTATGATATCTATGATCTCGGCCCAAAAATACTTAGACAATGCACTTTGATTTAAAAATATAGACTTATAAAGAAAGTTCTTACATAGCAATCCGTAATCTTAATTACATGGACAAGGGCACATCAGCTTACTCACATTCCACATATCATATGTTTTTTATACAAGATATAAAGAATAAAAAAAATATTATATTCTAAATGAAAAGATAATATGAGTCCTCAGACTTTTCCTGAATGAAATGTATTAAAGATAGGGCCATTAAAATATGTTTTTTTCTTGAATGAGATACAAAATTTTACATTATATTAAAAATGAGAATGAGACATTTCTTAAAAGATATAATATCAAAATAATATTACATACTTATATGCTTCTCAAGAAAGGAAGATACACTTTTTTTTATAAGAAGCTTTCATAGAATAAGTGCATGCTAATTGCATGCAGAAAACATTAATAAAATAAAAGTTCTTTCACATGATATAAATCAATGGGAATAATTCATGTAATTTACGATTTTTATTCCTCAATATGCAAACTTATAATCACAATCATCTTTCTCACTTGTGTGTTTTCTTCTTGCCAAACATGATTATTAATAACAAGAGAACTGATAATTTTCTCCCTAAAAGATCACTTGTAATAATTTATAATTACAATATAAATGTAAATAATTATTTCCTTTATGAGTGTATAAGTTGAATTAGTTTTAACAAATATTATTTCCTTGTGCTGCATCCTAGTTCTCATATCTATATTGTATATAGAAACTTCTAGCCTCTCCATATATATATATTTTTAAATTGGTCTTTGGTTGTTGAATGAAATATAGTAGAATAAGATCCTAGAATAGTTTGGGAGGGTAACATGTTGTGGTGCAACGTTTTTTAAATAACAACTCTGTATTTATGCAAATTAAGATTGTTTAGAGCATAAGATTGAACAAAGTTTGTTTAAAATTTTATCTTTCAACCAAACAACCATCTAATAGAAAATTGAAGAATCTAGTATAAGCAAAAGTGAATTGTGTTTATCAATTGAACTAATCAATAGGTTAAAAAATATAAGATGTTTGAGAATAAAGTCATAAAATATTAAATTGAGAATTATATTTTATTTTTAATTATTGCTTTTTACTAAGTCTTGAGGCCTTCTCGGTAGTGGGAAAACTTGTAAGATCTTTTGACGGTACAACCAAATTTTTTGTTTAAAGAAAGCCAAACCAACAATCATAACAATTCATAAAACATTATTACTTAATGTTATTAAAATCGGATCAGACCGACTCAATTATGAAACAGCAAGTGATCTAGTTCCTTTTGATGTTAAAATTGGAAGTGACATTCGATTGGAATGAAAAAAAAAAGAAGAAAATCAATGAAAACTCTAGTTCAACATCAAAAGTTAAAAAAAGAAAGAAAAAGCCAACTGGAGGAAAGAAAATTTAATGTGCCAATTAATCAAGTGATAGAAGAAAAATTAATGTGACAACTAATCAGGTGATAACTTAATGCATTTATGCTTCCAATTAACACACGATTAATAATCAAAGAAAGTTTTTTTATAAGAAAGAGAAAGCATGCACTAAACAATTAATGGTATAAAATTAAAAAGTAAAAGTAAAAATGGAAATCCAATGAGGAGAGGGAAATCGAAATTGGAAAGAAATAAAAAGAAATTTAAATATAGAGAACTAAAATGGTGAATAAATGAAAATGGAAAAAAAAGCAAAAAGGGGAAGAAAAATAAAGAGTGATGGCAATAAAGGAGATAGAAGTCATAATGGAAAGTACAAAAATTTATTAAAAGAATTAATAAATGAGAAGATGTGAGAAAATAGAAAAAAAAAGCAAGAATAAGAAATCTGAGTGTAAAGAAAAAAAATGAAAAAAATAATAAATCAAACAATTTAGTTTGCATTTTGATAAAATAAAATAAAACTCTTTTTCAGTGTTAATATTTTATAAACGTTGGTATATTTTATCACAAATTGTTTATTAATAGGTTAATATAAAAAACTTTTAAAATTTAATAAAATATTTACGAGTTTTATACTTTAAAATAATATATATATATATAATTATTTTTTAAAAAATCCAATTCTTTCCTATTAATTATATATATATTATTGTTTTTTAAAAAAATCCAATTCTTTCCTATTGAAACGATCCTACACAACGGACGTTTTTTTTATGTAGCGAGGCGAGCGAAGGGGTCCCAAATCCGCGTCCGCTTCTATTTCTTCACGCATCACGTAACGTCGCCCCATGGGGTGCGCATGTCACGGGGTCGTTTTTCGCTCGACCGACTCGTGCGGCGCCTAGACGTGCCCAACGTCTAGGCAAGCTTTTTTGAGCGCTTTGCGAAAGCTTGCTTATGCCACTTTTTGTATGCCACAACTTTTGGGACGCACGGTCCCGAGCGGAAGCTTCTTCGATGGAGGCGTTTGTGAACAAACGGGCACCTCGACGTAACGCTCGATCGCTTGGGACGCTTTGTGACGCTCTTTTGTGGGTTGCCACCCCACGCTTGAGGCACGATGCTAGATTTAGGGAAGCTTGAAATCTTTGTTGAGTAAATAGGAATGATTACAACGCTTCGGAGGAGGACTAGCGGGTCTCCCATACTATACCACCGTTTCGGGTGGTAGAATTACGACATGTGATGTGGAGGACCATCTCCGGGGGTGCACTTTTCTGGAGTGCAAATTACAAAACTGCCACCATCACACTTAGAATATAAACTAAGTACAAAAGTGAGTTGAAAAGGAAAATACATGATAAGATAACTCGACGTGCCCCGGGGAGAAGCCCCCGGGACATTCTCCCCCACTCAAGTCAGCGACGTCCCTGGAGCTGCGGCTTGAAATTCTTCAATCTTCTGCTTGAACTGCCACAAGTCTTCAGCTGTCTCCCAACTTGTGTCGGCGTCCGGTCTTCCGCTCCATCGAACAAGATACTCCTTCCGATTCTTCGTGCGGACGGCGAGTACTTCTTCAACTTGATCAGTAAACTGCTGACGGATGGCCGACGGGGCGCGGTCTGAAATCCCACGCCCGGGATCTTCAGTGTCTTCAACGAAAGGCTTGAGCAGGCTGACATGGAAGACGGGTGTTGTTGCATCTGAGGCGGGAGCTCCAACTTGTAGGCCACTTTGCCTACCTTCTTCAGGATCTTGAAGGGGCTCTCGTAACGCCTAACGAGGCCCTTGTGCAGATTCTTCCCACTTAGCCGAAGATGTTGGACCAGCTTCACCAGGACCAAGTCTCCGACTTCAAAGTTGACGTCCCGTCGGGCGGTGTCCGCCCACTTCTTCATGCGCTTCGATGCTTTGTGCAAACATGCTCTCGCCATGTCGTTCTGCTCATGCCATTCCCTCGTCATGCGGTGAGCGGCGGGGACTTTGCCACCATAAGAAGTGGCGACGGCCTGGGGCGTCAGAGGTTGCTGCCCCGTCACTATCTCGAAGGGACTCCGATTGGTCGACTCGCTTCGTTGTAGGTTGTAGGAGAATTGCGTGATGTCGAGTAGCTTCGCCCAGTCCTTCTGATTGGCACTCACGTAGTGCCGCAAGTAGATCTCCAGAATGCAATTCACCCTCTCGGTTTGGCCGTCGGTTTGAGGATGAAATGATGTCGAGAAATGCAGGTTGGAGCCCATCATCTTGAACAATTCCTTCCAGAAGTTGCCAACGAATCGCCCATCCCGATCGCTGACGATGCTTTGTGGTAGGCTCCAATACTTCACTACATGCTTCATGAATAACTCCGCAGCTTCAGTAGCAGGACAACTTGCGGAGCCGGCGGCGAAGTTGGCATACTTGGAGAACCGATCAACGACCACCATGATGGTACCTGCCCCTTCAGACTTGGGTAGGCCCGTGATGAAGTCCATGGAGACATCCTTCCATGGACGCTCTGGGATAGGCAGGGGTTCCAGAAGTCCGTCGGACGCTTGATTGAGGTTCTTGTCTTGCTGGCAAACAAGGCATGTCTTCACGAAGGCTTCAATGTCGTCCTCCATCCTTGGCCAGAAGTAGTTGTCTTCGATGAGTGCCAAAGTGCGGCGGATGCCCGGATGTCCCGCCCACTTGGAGTCATGGCACTCTTGCATGATAGTGCGCCGCAAGTTGTCGAAGAGTGGAACGTATATGCGACATTCCTTGGTGAGGATCAGCCCATCTTCCACCCAAAAGCGGCGTGTCTTGCCCTCCTTCGCCTGCTCGAACAAATTCTTTGCCGTGGGATCCGACTCCAACCCCTTCTTGATCCTCTCGATGAGGTCGGCCTGAGAGGTGCTCATGGCCGCCAATTCCGCGCGTCGGCTGAGGGCGTCAGCAACGACATTCGTCTTGTCAGGTTTGTACTCCAGGACATAGTCGAATTCCGCCATGAAATCTTGCCATCTTGCTTGCTTCGGCAAGAGCTTCTTCTGTGTCTCGAAGTAACTTGTCGCGACGTTGTCCGTCTTGATGTGAAATCGCGACCCGAGAAGGTAGTGCCGCCATGTTCTAAGGCAGTGAATCACCGCGGTCATCTCCTTCTCCTGAACGGCGTAGCGCCGCTCCGTGTCATTGAGTTTGCGACTCTCGAACGCCACGGGATGCCCCTCCTGCATAAGAACTCCTCCAATGGCATAGTCAGAAGCATCTGTCTGTACCTCGTAGGATTTGGTGTGGTTTGGCAGGGAAAGTGCCTACAGCTATGCACTTCCGGCTGGTTCAAATGCAACCATCTGGATGGACTTCAGCAGAAGCTATTTCATGTATTTCGGGGGTTCGTCAAGGGGTATTCACATGTGACGACCCTTTTGACGAATCTCCTCCGGAAGAATGTGAAGTGGGAGTGGACGCCGACATGCCAGAAAGCGTTCGACACCCTCAAGAGGGCCATGACGGAGGAACCGGTTGGGCGGTTCCCACTCCACGATGGCTCGAATCTTCGCGCCATCCATCTTCAACTTCCCACTTCCGACGACATGTCCCAAGAAGTGTACTTCCGATTGAGCGAAGGCACACTTCTCCCGCTTGACGTAAAGCTCGTTCTGTCGCAACACCTCGAACACTTGCCGAATGTGCTCGATATGCTCCTCCAAGGTGCGGCTGTAGATCATGATGTCGTCGAGGTACACAACCACGAACCTGTCAAGGAATGGCTGCAATACCTTGTTCATGAGAGTGCAGAAGGTCGTCGGGGCGTTGGTGAGGCCGAATGGCATCACGAGGAACTCGTAGGAGCCGTATCTTGTGACGCACGCCGTCTTCTGCACATCCTCCTCCGCGATTCGGACTTGCCAATAGCCCGAACGAAGGTCCAACTTGGTAAACCATCTTGCGCCGCCAAGTTGGTCGAACAAATCTGCCACCAAGGGGATGGGGTACTTGTTCTTCACCGTAAGCTTGTTGAGCGCCCGGTAGTCGATGCACATCCGGAGGGAACCATCATGCTTCTTCTGGAAGAGAATCGGGGCGCCATATGAAGATTTTGAAGGTCGAACATATCCTGCATCCAATAGTTCGGTGAGTTGCTTACGGAGTTCTGTGAGTTCCGGAGGGACGAGCCGATAAGGGACTCCATGCGGGGCTTTAGATCCTGGGACCAAGTCGATGACATGGTCCACTTCACGCTTCGGAGGCAACCGCTTTGGAAGTTCCGGGGGCATGACGTCCGCAAAATCCTCAAGGGTTTCAAGGACTTTGGGAGGTGTTGGAGTGGAGGGCCCCGGATCTTCCAAGATGGCGGTCGCCAGGAAGGTGTGCTCCTGTTTGCGCAACCCCTTCGCCACTTGCATGGCGGAGAGAGTCTTCTGTTTGAGGTCTCCGCCTGACCTCACAGGGACGTTGTAAGGTCCCTTGGGATCAAAGATGACCATCGAATTGGTGAGCGGGATGACACATGCAGCAATGTGTCGCAGAAAAGAGATGCCCGCCACCACTTCGTAGTCATCCACTGGTGCCACCGTCACGTCGAAGCTTCCCGACCACTTGCCGATGCGAACCTTCACTCCAGGAGAAATTCCTGTGGTCGAGATAGACTTCGCGTTCACCGTCTTGAACGTGGCGTTAGTCTTCTGGAGTGGCAGCTTTAGCTTCTTGGCGGCCACTTCTGACACGAATAACTCCGATGCTCCCGTGTCAATGAGGGCGTTGAAGACTTGCCCGTTCAACTCGATATCCGCATAAAGTCGCGCAGCTGATGAAGGACCCTTCGAGGCGTTGATGGCGCTGAGGACGTGCATCGAGCTGAGACACGCATCCTCCTTCTCTTTTTCCTTCTCGTCGGGGAAATACATTGCGTTGACTGTCGCCTTTTGCGGACAATCGCTCGTCCAATGTGGACCCTTGCAAATGTAGCAAGGCTTTGGCGGCTTCCCGTCCCTTTTGAATATTCCATTGTTGGACTTTCCGTCTTGGTGCCCCTTGCCTTTGTCCTGATAGTGCGGCTTGCCTCCTTGTGACTTGGACTTCTCTCCCCCACCATTGCCCTTGCCCGAGGGCTTTGGTGGTGGAGTGCTCGCTTTGGCGTACTCCACGAGCGATTCAGCAGCGGCGACTAGCGAGCGGAGATTAGGACAATCTCGTCGCTCCAACTCCGTCCTAGCCCATGGCTTCAAACCCTTCACGAAGACCGCCACCAACGTGTCTTCGTCCACTTGGGAATTCTGTAGGCGGAGCTCGGTGAACTCCTTCACGTACTCCTTCAACGTGCCATTCTGGCAGATGTTGAACAACGCAATCTTGGCCTCCAGTCCCGACTTGGCAGGGCAGAAGTAGTTGATAAGCTACCTCTTGAAGTCATCCCACCTCTCAATGGGACCCACAATGCCACGCTCCACGTCGTCGCAATGGCACCGCCACCATAGACTCGCCGCATCTTGCAAGTAGAAGGATGCGGTCTTCACCATCCTCACTTCGGACGTCACGTTCAAGGCCTCCATGTACCTTCGGACGTTCCATAGGAAGTCGTTGATCTCCCTTGCCGACCGCTCGCCTTTGTAGGGCCTCGGCTTTGGCACATCAATTCTTGCCTCATGCGGGGCGGACGCTTCGGGGCGCCGCCCGTCTCCATAGCGTCGCTTGAGCTCCTCCCGGAAGGTCTGGAACTCTTGCTCCATTTCGAACCGCATGTTTGAGAGACCATTGTCCAAGGTCTCCCGCATGTCCATGATTGTCGCTTCCATGGACTCGAGACGCGTATACAACGGCGCCATCTCTTTCCGCACTGTGGCAAGATCCACGGTCTTCTCCAACTCCCGCTCGTGCGTTGCGAGTTGGTCTTGCATCTCGCCCACGTCCAATTGGAATTGGCCGAGGCATTGCTCGAAGGCGGACATGGTGTCCTTCGAGCGGGCGCGCCCTCGATCCTGGCAGCCCTTCTCCGGTGCGACGGGTTCATTCGTCATCTCCGAGTTCGACGTCATTTCACCTTGATCGCCGAACGCCAACTTGAGCGGTCCCAGAAACGCTACTCTGATACCAACTTGTCACGGGGTCATTTTTCGCTCGATCGACCCGTGAGGCGCCTAGACGTGCCCAACGTCTAGGCAAGCTCTTTTGAGCGCTTTGCGGAAGCTTGCTTATGCCACTTTTTGTATACCACAATTTTTGGGACGCACGGTCCCGAGCGGACGCTTCTTCGGTGGAGGCGTTTGTGAATAAACGGGCACCTCGGCGTAACGCTCGATCGCTTGGGACGCTTTGGGACGCTCTTTTGTGGGTTGCCACCCCACGCTTGAGACACGATGTTAGATTTAGGGAAGTTTGAAATCTTTATTGAGTAAATAAGAATGATTACAACGCTTCGGAGGAGGATTAGCGGGTCTCCCCTACTATACTATCGTTTCGGGTGGTAGAATTGCGATATGTGATGTGGAGGACCATCTCCGGGGGTGCACTTTTCTGAAGTGCAAATTACAAAACTGCCACCATCACACTTAGAAAATAAACTAAGTACACAAATGAATTGAAAAAGAAAATACATGATAAGATAACTCGACGTGTCCCGGAGAGAAGCCCCGTCTCGGCACCCCCACCCCTCACCAACCCCCTCCCCTCAAACCCTTCCCCTCATGGAGGAGGACGACGACGAATTCGGCGATCTCTACACCGACGTGCTCCGCCCCATCTTCTTCCCCGTCTCCGCCGCCTCGGCAGTCGCTCCTCCCCCACCACCCGCGTCGTCCTCATCCGCCGCCGCCGCCGTTGCCGGGGGCCCTCGGTTCGACACCGGCTCATCGTCCTCTTCCGGCGAAGAACGAATCTTCTTCGGCTCCTCGTTCTCTGCCTCTGCCGTGTCAATTCCCTCCCAAACCCTAGCTTCACCCGCGAAGGATGACGGCGGCGAGGATGGAAACGGAAGCAACTGGATGCTGGGCCAAGGCCCTGCGGACGCGGAAGCGGGGGTGAATTGGGGCGAGGGCGATGACGGCGACGAACGGGCGTCCTTCAGGCCGGCGAGCGTGGACGCTGACTGCATCCCCGCGGAAGGCACGCCTAGTGTTTTGGACGATGATTACGAGGAAGTAACTAGGATTCCTGGAATCTCAGGTGCGGGAGCTGAAACTGCTGGTGTTGGTGGGATTCAGGCGATGGAAGAGGTGCACGAGCCCATTTTTGGAGGCGTGACAGGGGAAGATCCTGATGAACTGGGTCAGGCGTTCGCCATTCCGGGGCTTTCGGCTGGTCCGCCCTCTTCTGGGACTATTCTTGGTATGAGTGGTGGACATGTCAAGCCTGCGCAGAGTGAGGATTGGGATAGCGATAGTGAAGATGACCTCCAAATTGTCCTGAATGATAACGGTCATGGGCTTTTTGGTGTCGAGAGGAACAACATAAATGGGGCGGATGACGATGATGATGAAGATGGGGAAGAAGATCTCGTCATCCTCACGGATGAGGATCAGCATCTCCAGCTTCCCATCACCGAGGAGCAGCAGTGGGGTGAGGAGGCCATGCAACCCACTGGGGATAATGATAAAAAGGATACAGGAGACATGCCCAAAGTGCTTGGTGCACCAGGGATTTTGGCAGGAACAAGGATTGGGTACAACAATCATGGATTTCATGCTCAGCATCATTCATTGTACAAGGTGAGTTACTTTGATGAGTTGTTAATGGAAAATGTAAACTATATGTTTCTGCATTGTAAACCTCACAATCAATTCCAGAGTTCACACAGACTTAATTGCAACATTTCATGAAATAAAGTATTGATTTTCTGTAGAGTTGTTCTTCTTGTATTGTCTATTAATTAATAACTGTTTCCCCCAAGTACAATATTTTAATGATTGTTTTGTACTTTGGCTGAATATTTTTTGTTGCTGATACATAAAGCAACTGAATGCAAGAAATATCATTTTGAGCTTTCTTTAAAGTGATTATCATATTTGAGCTGCTGATAAAGCTATGGATAAGTCTGAGGGATATTGTCGTGGCATCTTTTAGATGCCAATTTGCCCACCCTGCTTAAAAGTTGATTGTCTTATCTTTGGTTGAAATCATGTTCGAAATTTTTGGAGATTTTCCTCCCTTATCATTAGCTACAAACAAATCATGTTTATAAGATTTATTTTTCTTTTTTTGAAGGTAAGAAGGATGTCAGACACTTTGTCTTCTATCCAGTTCATAAATAATGACGATATGATGTGAAAATCAATTTCAATTGAATTGTATATTTATCATCTCAAGCTTGTCCACTCATTAATCAATCCCCTTGCCCCCACTACAACATTTTCTGATGTAGAAATGCTTATGTTGAAAGTCAACCTTGTTATGCTGTCTCCATATGATCCAAATTAACAGGAAGATGCAATCCTGCATCTAGCAGCCATGGACGTACGGGTCCTGCCACTCGAGACACCTCTGAAGGAGCTCCAGAAGGCCGCTTACGATCTCATCCAACACCATATTTTGTGTCACTAACCACACATTTCTAACCTTTGCACACACACAAAAAAAAATGATTTTTGAGTACTTGGGAGCATCTTCACAAAGGGGACAGCAAGTGATAACATCAGGTGTCCATCTTACTTATGGGTTTTGGTAAGCAATCATTGTCTTCGAAGCAACCATGCAAACACTTCAACCCTCATTGGAATCTTAAGCTTCCAAATAAGTTGGCAATCCACAGTTAACCTCTTCGTAACCTATCACTTCACTTTACTCTAAGACACCATAAAATTGTCAGACATTATATTGTCTGGCATTCTATCTTCAACCATCACATGTCAAGGGGTCCAGTGAGAATTCAGTCAGTCTATCCAAGAGTAACAGCAGGCCATTAACTCTTTGGTGTGATAAAGTGGATTGGAACAGAGGCATCCAGTCCATTCACATACCAACAATCCGCGAAGCATTTTGATTTGAAGCCAAAGAAAATAACCTGGAGAAAATAGAAGATAAAAAACCACTGCACGTCCGGTAGTCATACCAAAATCTTATGTCAGTAAATTCACCGATTGACAAAGAAAATAATTGCTTGGTAGGAGCAATGGTTCCAGCCAACCCCTCTAATCTATTTCCACGCATTCCACCACCGGCATCCAGTCTCTTAAGGGGGCGTTTTCCTTACAAGTAATCTTTCCGCATTACTGGTAATCTGAAGTTAAATTATCTGGGTCCACCACATTGTCTTGTTTACTTAGTTTTAATTTGTAGACAATTTGGATTGCCTACGAAGTGGCAATCCATATTGACTAGAAGGGGGGTGTCCATCCAGATTGTCACTTCAAGTGACAATATGATTTTATCTCTCTTCCATTTCTATCCTTTCCCATCTTAGACAAATAAAACATAAAATAATATAAGAAAATTATATAACAACAACGAAAACATTACAACAACAAACAAACAATATATTCGTTGATCCATGTTCATAAGATTCGACAGGATTTTATGCTGGCTGTCGGGGCCTAACACAACCCTCCTCCTTTATCCGGGCTTGGGACCGGCTATAAAATATAGGCGGAGTTAACAACGAAAACATTATTACCATTATTATCATAACTAATGATATTAATTTATAATTATTATTCACATGAATTGCATATTATTATTAATCATTATTTTGAATATTACATATATGTATTACCAATATTTTCATTTAAAACATTTATTACCATTACTATATTTATTTAATTTATTAATTATCTATATTTCAAGTTTAGCCAAATAAACAACATGACATTAGTGATAAATGGTATTTTAGTAAAAATGTGCATTACCTAGTAATATTTTATTATAAGTAAACAGTGTCATTTGGATTGCTGGAGAGATTATTTGTACATAGTAAACAAGGTAATGCACATTGCTGGTAATTTAATAAGTGCAATCTTTGTGTTAGGTAATGTAGATTGCTAGATAATATGAAAAGGTAATTTAAAGGAGGAGGGTTGTGTTAGGCCCGACAGCCAGCGTAAAACCCTGTCGAATCTTATGAACATGGATCAACGAATAGGTTTGGTTACTAATAGAGCGGAATGACGTCGTATGATCCATGTAGCCGACCCCACCTAGTGGGATAAGGCTTTGTTGTTGTTGTTGTTGTTGTAATGAGTTTGAACTGGTCTGGAGAGCATCGGCACATCTGGTTCCATCCGTGTTCTGATTCCATTTGACTTGAGGGCGAATGATTTGGTTGGTCTGGAGTCTTTGAGAATAGAAAAAACATGCTTAAATAAATAAAAGAGTATATGCATTGATTATTTCTTGAAAGTTGGATCTGCTCACAAATTTTGCAAATAGTGTGGATGTTTGGTGTTGTTAGTCTGCTTCAAAGATCAAAGATAGAAGAACATTAAATTAAGGAGAATGATAAATTTCACTGGAAGCACACGCGCTTCCCTATTATTTAATGTCTGTGCATTTATTAATGTAAATGGAAAATTTTTCTGGAAGCATACTATATTTTTTTAATGTCTGCGCATTTATTAACGTAGTGGCCAATAAGATTACTGGCAATGCTGTTGACAGTGTAAACTTCCCCAATATAATCTACATTCTGGTAAAACTTTTTACCTTGCGAGATCACTTATGGCTTGGCTTAATGTGGACTTATTTTCAAGTGTTCACCAATTTTTTTAAAAATAAAGTGTTTGCCAACTTATTGTCAAACGATGCCAAAGAAACACAAGTAACATTTGTAATTCTATGAACTACTGTCTACTGCCTTACCTTTCTCAAAAGAAAGTCCACTTCTTTCTCATTAACTATGTTGCAACTTATTTTTATAGGGAAAGCACAATAAAACAATAGAACACTTGTTTTTATTACGCCACTAGTTAAGATCCATGCAGAGGAATAAATGCTCGATATTTCCACATTAGTCCTGGATGAGCATTTAAATGACTTTCTTTTTTGTAATTTGATGTATGATATGCTTCCGAATTGGGTAATAGAAGGAAGCTTGTGCGTACCCTTTAAAAGCAATAGGGTTGCCCCTAAAAGAACACTAGAGTTTGTTCTGCTGAATATTTCTTCTAGGAGATTCCGTTTACGTTGTTTCCATCTCGGCAGGGGACCTCTGTGAACAACTTGTTTGATTAATTAGTTCCATAATGTTGTCCTACTTCTCAAGTTACATTGTCATGTGAATTCCTCCTTGTATTATGCCGTTAAAAGGTTGTCTTTTGTAATACTTAAACAAATTATTCATCATGGGACTGCAATGGTGGTCCTCTATCCAATCAAAAGTGTATAAGTCTAACTAACTCACTAAACAAGGTTCACATGTATATATAATGAGTGATGAGTTGGAGGCAACTCAACTTGTTGAATGAGTTTAGCTTTAAGATGGTTATATCATTCTTTTGACTTATCCATGCTTTCTGGATGCACATGTAGGGGTGTTCACATGTCGGGTTTGACCCTACCCGAATTTAAATCCAATCCAATCCGACCAAATTATTCGAACCTGATAGGGATTTGGTTGGGTCTATCATACCCTATCGAGTTTTTTTCTTTTTCCTTTTTTAGAATAATTAAATTAATTGTCTTTTTCTAAAAGCAAGAATATAAGATTTTCATAATCCATATTAAGCAATTTATTTTAATTCTGAAATATTTACTATCTAAAACAAAAAAATAGTTCGATTTCAGAATAAGAAAGTAAAACATTTATTGGGTCATTGGGTCGGGTCAGGTTGAGCTGGTATGGAAAATTGAAGCCTGTACCTGACCCATTGGTGATCAGGTTTTGGTTGGGTTGGTCCAGGTCCAACCCAACAAAGGACCCAAATTGGCTCAATCAAGTTTGGGTGGTTCGCATCTTTGGACTCATGGGGTCAATCAGGCTCGGCGAACACCCCTATGCAAATGTTCTTATTGCACGAAACTATTTTTGTTACTTGTAGTGTTTGCTAATTCCCTTTACTAACATCCATATTGTTACGCTAAAAAAAAAATCCACACTGTTATGATCTTTGTTAGCAGTTACATCTAGGCTTGTAAAGCATGTTCTATGTAGCTTGCTACGACCCAATGTTTGAATGTTGTTCGCTCTCAACAAATGCTTGAATGCTGTTCCTATGTATGATATTACAAAATTTTGTCCAGACCTTAATACTGATAGTTTCTTGCATTGCAATTTCTGTGGTGTCCTAAATTTCTCTACATTATAGGGAATGCATTGTTCTTCTGATACAAGTGTGCAGGATAACATGCATTTAGTTGAAAATCACCTTGGATAGGCCTTATACCCGAGTATGAGGTACACGAAGAGGTGATGTATCATCACAACTTAACAGAAATAGTCATTAATTCAGGAAAAACAATTTTAGGATCATGATTGGCACCTGGTCATAGTACAATGAAATAATTACCTTTTAGAACTATAAAGATTATTTTTTTTAAGATGAGAATTTTAAAGCTTATTGGTTTTCCTTCAATGAGCTCCTCATTTATTGTAGCTTCTTTTTAGGATACTCATTTATTGCAGCTTAATCTTAGAGGAACTACGTATTGTGACTATTTACTAGTTGAAAGCTCATGTATCGGAAAACATGAATAAATCTAGCAACAAAAGTTTCCAATTCAATGAATTTGAAGCCCTCACATTGTTAGGTTAAAGTTGAGCGGCATTTGTGCCAAGGACTAAGATTAAATGAGGAATCCAATGAGGATGAATCAGGATGAAGCATATCCTATTGTGATTAAAGAGCGACAATATGGCATACATTTGCATTGATTCAATAATCACATCATAAATGACTAGTGATTTGGTTGAGATTGATACCATGTATTTCCACAAGATATATCTGGGTTGAATCAACTGACAGCTCTTTGGCATTTTCAGATTGGCTCAAAAAAAAAAAAACACGTATCTTCAACTGATCTATAGCCTTACCCTCTGTTCTTTTGCCACTTTGTCTAATATATTTCTTCATCATTGTTTCAAAAAAAAATATCTTCATCATCTTTAAAAATCACAAAATTCCCTTCTATTTATGATTTCAATGTTTACAGTCCTTGAATACTGATAAATGTTGTGCCTTTACTTCATATGTTTAGCGTGGGTGTCAGATGACATTATAATTTGTGTTAATTTAGTCTTCCCTCTTCTTAGCAGTATGTAAGACCTGGAGCAACATCTGTCTCTGGGAGTCCTGTTGCGGGTGCAGTCCCGAGTGCTACTCGACCACCTCTGACATCTGGTCCAACTGCTGGGCGAGGAAGAGGTGACTGGAGACCTACTGGAGGTAGGGGCATTGGGCCTGCCCAGAAAAGTTATACTGGCTTTGGAGTTCCTAGTTGGGCCAGTGGTTCTGGAGTGCGTGCTTCTGGCAGTGGCTTGGATTTCACCCTTCCTGTGCACAAGTAAGTTTTGGCCATATACAGATAGAAGACACGAGTGTATTTCTGTAGTAAATGATACATAGCCATCAATCACCAATTAATTAATGATTTTTTTGTTGACGAATTATATAGATGGCACAATTCATCTTGTTTGTTGCCAATTTTAACATTTTGGACATCCTCCTTAAAACTGTTGTTCGAACAGCATATCACTTTCGTCTCATCTTATATGTCTTTTGAAAATAATGCCATTCATTGTTTCATGTTCATTTTAGTCCTTTATAGAAAGAGGAAGAATGGTATACATTTTGATTCGGTAGCATTGAGTCATGTATTTGATATAATGCAGATGCCAGAGAAGCATTTAATGCTTATGAGAGGTGAGATCCAAGTTTTATTGACCATGTTGTATGTTAGTTGAATTATTGTCTTATTATGAAAGGTGAGATCCAGGTCTTGTTATTATCCATGACATGAAAGAAAATACAATGTGGGCTGTGCATAATATTTCTAGAAAATGAAAGGAAAGCGAGATGCACGATTTTACATCAAGAGATTATTCATTTTTCCCTTGGTGACAGGACGACTCATTATTGTTTCAAAACATTATCTTAAATATTGCAAAGTGTTTGACCTGTTTAGCCTGCAGTGTTCAGTAGTTGTTTCCCTTAAAAAAAGTGTTCAGTAGTTGTCTGACTTTCTTGCTGAACCATTTCTTTTCTGTTATGATTTACTTCTTGATACTTCGTTCAATACATGTGTCTGCTGATTCAGTTGATAAACTTCAGTGTCTGCTTGTCACTCACTTTATCAACATGTTGGAACCAAATACTTTGACCTATGAATGCTTCTTGTAAAAGGATTAGTGACATGGACTTCAATAGCTAACTGCGCATTTCATCTCTTCAATTGCTTATGCCTTCAGGACAATTTTCGATATTGACATTGAGAACTTTGATGAAAAACCCTGGAAATATCCTGGAGCTGATGTTTCAGATTTTTTTAATTTTGGATTGGATGAAGACAAATGGAAGGATTATTGCAAGCAGCTGGCAAGTCATAAGCTCACTCCACAATTAAATTCTTTTAGAAGCATACTTACACCCTTAATAATTATAAACTGATGAATACTCAGGAGCAACTTCGACTGGAGGCTACCATGCAAAGCAAGATTCGTGTATATGAGAGTGGTCGATCTGAGCAAGTAAGGCATTCCTTTGACTGCTGCAGTCATGTTTAGGTGTTGACTATTGCTTTCTATGTGGTTTTTTTCAGGACTATGATCCAGATTTACCTCCTGAATTGGCAGCTGCAGCAGGCCATCATGATGTTTCTGCTGATGGTGGGCACGCAAAAGCTGATAGTGGGCAAGTTGATTGTAATGCTCAAGGAAGAGGACCTGCCATCATGCGTCCACCAATAGTATGATCTGTGTTTCTCGGTTTCTATTGCCTATCCTGAATTATCATTGTTCATGGAAGTTAACTGCTTCTCTTTGTATCATTTTCTTCCGATTATGCAATTTGTGACCTTCCATGATCTTTATCTAATTATAAATTCATGATGCCATGTAGCCAACTGGGAGACCCATACAGGTTGAAAGTGGCTATGGTGAGAGACTGCCGTCGATAGATACCAGACCTCCTCGTAACCGGGATTCAGATGCAGTCATAGAGGTAAAATTTGCTATCCGGCTCTCAGTTGGGTTAGTGAAAGGCTGGAATCTGGATAATCAACAATTTGTCAATTGTCTTCCCTAAATGCTTTCAATTTGTTGGGTAGTGGTTGTACTTTCCTCCTTTTTTGCCGCTCCCTTATTGAGAGCCTACACTTGTACATTTCCCTTTCATAGTGATATATATACTCCGATGACACCTTAACTTGGTGCTCATCCTTTCCCTCCTAAAATAATGCTTTCAATTTGTGTGGGATTCTCATTGGTGCTAGTATCATCCTTATCTACATACATTATTTGTTGTCTTGAACAGATTGTGCTGCAAGATTCTTTTGATGATCCAAAAGTGTATAATGATGTAGTAGAGCAACCTGGGAAGGATTTACAAAAGGATCGTGCACAGGGTTCACATGAAAATGAAGATGAAAGGAAATTGGTGTCAGGATATTCAACTCGGTGCAAACATAGATCTGGTCGACAAAATAAGGACATAACTCACAAAATTCCATCTGTATCTGAAGGAGATCGCGAATCACCTGCTGAACGCCACCATGCTTCTAGGAGGAGCCCTTTACATTCTGATACATCATATGGGTCACAAAATCGAAACCGGTATGCTTATCAATATTGAGGTTGATCAGTTTTATTTGACAGAAACTTTTACTTGAATTCTATCAAAGTATATTTTTTGTGTGATCATCCAACTTTACTCATTTTTTCAGAACACTAAAATTTGTTTTGTAACAAAACAGTTATCTAGCTTTTAAGATCTTTCAAGCGTGGTGGCCAATTTCCTATTATCTCGCTTACATGGCTACCATGCAGATGACTTTCTCTTTGGCTGCATCAACACTTATTAAGAATATTATTTTCTCTCTCCTATGTGACCATTAAAAAGTCTCATTTACCGTGCCCCTAGCACCTGTATGAAAGTTTCATTTTCTCTTAGCTGTTATTTTTTAGTGTCCACGTGGGAGAGAAAATAATTCTTTTATTGTGTTTTGTAAAGGATGATTGCCATGCAATGCAATCATCCAACTTTCTTAATGAGATCAATGTTTGATTACATCAAATTAGTAGAATTCATGTGTTGTCCTGTGTCCACTGCCCCGCAAGTGCCAAGCCATTAAAATCATGTTCTTCACATAACTAGGAAATCAAACTGATGGGCTATATTGAAGGCCCATAACTAAAGATCGACTATTAGGGCAAAAGGCCCATAACTACATAAAGATTCTGATGAATTGCAAGACGATGTAAGGAATGAAGAACAATATTAAAATGTCGAAAGTCATCATCCATAGGATACAAGAAGACCAGTGGAAATATGTGCATATCTTGAGAACAACTAATGGCCCAATAAAAATATCAACGCAATTCAAAACGATTGACTCGACAGGAGGAACATCCATAGGATGTCTCGACTATCAACGGAGTTAATCAAGATTATCATTGAATGATGACACATCGGCCTCTATCAAACAAGAATTCTTCTTACAGTGGACCATGCGAAGAAGAATTCACTGACAGATATGGCAAGTCATGCAAAGGAATATGATGTAGAGAGATAAGGGAAGTGTTGTGTGAAGGTGTTGCTGATTGATGGTAAGGCATTTGGTAAGAGGCATAAATAAGGAACCTAGTAAGGAGTTGGGTTGAAAGATGGAACATAAGAAGGTCCATAAGTATCATAACTCATCGATTGAGGCATGGCACAAGTACCATAGCCCATAGGTTGAGGCATGGCATAAGGAGAAAATGGATGATAACTTGAGAAACGAGTTTGGCTCTCTTCTAAGATGTGAAGCATACTAGAAGGGATATCACATTTATAATTAAGTTCTTTTAAAAACCTTGGTCAAATGGCGAGGCTTAGAACAGGATGGACAACTAGAATCAGAAGGCCCGGATTTGTGCTTGACATTGCAATGGAAGTGCAATAAACTTTTTTCACTTCTTTCTTTCTTTTTTTTATTTGCTATTGACAACAGTAAATCCCTGTTCCCTTTCTTTTTAAATTGTTGTTTGAAACAGTTTTTTTTTTCTTTGCTCAGCAGTAAATGAAAATTAACGAAAGCTTTTCTTGAGAAAATCTTATATGAGAATGGCCAACCTTTGATGTCCGTTGGGATGCCGGTTGCTGGCAGGAGCAATAATCGCCAGAACAGCAATCACGGCGGTCCGCAGCGGATGATGGTGGTGTCCTGAGATCGTAGGACGGTGGATTGTGTTGGAGTTCTGGCGGCGGCAGCAGTGCCAAGTCATGGAGAAGAGTGGTGCAAGCATTGTTGAGGTTATGAGGCAGTGGTCGACAGGCAACATGGCGGCATGAGTGTTGACAGTGGACCCTGAGCGGCAGCAGGCAGTTACGGCTGCAGGGTTGCACGCAGGCAGTGATGGCGGTGAGGTGGATGCATCAACATGAAGGCAGAAGACGGCAGTGGTTTTCGTGCAATGGAAATCGGAGCAGCAACTGGCTGGGGCGTCTATGGTCAACATGAGGTCGCCGTTTGCAAGTTGCATAGCAGCAGCAGAGCATGGTGTCGGCGGCTGCGGAGAGCAGTAACCAAAGTCTCGCTGGTTGCATATACGGAGGAGGGAGGATGGTTGTGCAGCAGTGAGGCGTGGTGGCTGTAGGATGGTAGCAGTGGCAAAATGGCAGGCTAAAAGCGGGAGGTTGGATACTGCAGACTGCAGTACTGAAGGCAAAAAGAAGCAGCAGTGAGGTCATGGAAATCTGGCAGATTTCCTGCCAGATTTCCATGACCTCAAGCGGCGATGAGGAGCAGCAAGCGGTTGCTGGCGTGCGGACTAGTTGAGCAACGAGTGGTTGGATGGACGTTACAATGATGTCAGCATGAATCTGGTGGTGTGGCGGTAGCAGAAGATGGGAAACAGCAGCTGTAATGTGGACGATGGTGGCGGCTTTGTTGTTGTGATGAAAAGGTGGCGTATGTGGCTGTTGGTGTGGATGACGGAGGGTGAACATGAGGAGGATGGCACTGGACTGGTGATTCTCCTGAATTTTTTTTGGGTAGATGAGAGATGTAGGATAAGGATTGAAGGGGTAGGATGAATTAAGGTTTGATGGATGTGAAAAGGGTGGGATGAATTTTAACCCTTGAATTGAGATCAAATGGCTAATACCAATTGATGGGAATCCAGGAAATCTCTCTAAGTTAGTCTATCCCTAACCCTAATATTCCACACAGGAATTTATTAAGCATACAAGAAATAATCATAGATTCTTGTTCATCAAAGCATGTCTTCTCTAACGAACCATGCAAGAATATTTTTAAGGTTCCGCAATTCAATGTCCTTCCCATTGAAAGATGTTATTGCACATATATTTTATGCTTCTTGAGTTCATGTCTTTCTGCTGAATCATTATGCGAATCAAATCTTAGAATGAACATAATTAAAAAGCACATTTGTTACCTATACATCATATTGAATATTCAGCTTTGTTGCATATACAAGATTCAGTTGTATGATGCTCATTATTTTTTCTCTGGAATCCTCTATTTTTAGGTATATCTTTATTCTTCTAACGAACACATGCTTATATAGGTTGCCTCGAGGGCATTCACATGGAAGATGTGACACTGCTCATGAGCACTTGGATGATGTGATGCCCAGACAAAGTGCACACTCAAAGTGCTTTGTCAATAATAAGAAGGAAAAGTTGGCTGATGAAGGTGAAATTAACAAGTCATCTGAAACGTCAGCTGCCATTGATGACACTGCAAGAGAGGTGACGAGCATGGAACAAAACTGCGATGAGAAAGATGAAAAGCTTCCTTTGATTAATGAAATTGAAGATGACACTAATGTTGACTCACATATTTCGTCCAAATCTGGTGATGAGAACTTAACTTATTCTAGCAAGACGCCAAAGCTGTCTTCTCGAGTTGAGCAAATCAATGCTTCTGATGTTGGTTATGAAGATGATTTGAGGACTTCAAATAGTGGCAGTAGTAGAGAAAAATCTGGGAGCAGCAAAGGTTATCTCAGGAGACATGAAAATGGTGAAGAAAGTCGCATGGATGAATGTCTAAAACACCGTGAAGGAGATGAACACAGTTATCGGCATAAAGATGACTACAGTCGGGGTGCTTGGCAAGAGATGGATGGGAGTCGCAATCATTCTAAAGGAAGAGAAGATCTGCTTCATTCGTATCAACACAGAGATGGATGGGACTCGAATTCTCCTAACCCTGCTCGAGCTAGAAATTTTGAGAAGGCTAAGGATTCTGAGGTCACTGCTCGGTGTAGAAGAGAAGACAGTCTGCATGGTAGAAGAGTTAACACAGAAGACATGAGGGGAGAGACAAGTGATGAAACAATGACAAGACACAGTGGTAAGTTGAGATCAGGTTACAGGAATAATAGAGACGGTGACTTTCATTCAGGAAAGCAGTCAGGAGATAAAGAATGGAGAGGTCATAGTAGAGAAGGAAGCTCAAGGCAGAAGGAGAAGGATACTTATTTGATTAATAGGCCTGAGAATTTGGATGATCCTCTGATTAAAAGAAAAAAAGATGAATATTTGATAGATGAAAACACCAAAATGAAGAACAAAGAAGATTCTAGCCAAAGGAAACGGGAAAGAGAAGATGTCCTAGATCGTAATAGGAAGAAGGATGAAAACACTATAATGAGGGAAAAGACAGACAACCAGCATTCTGCTAAACACAAGGATGATAGCTGGCGATATAAGGAGAGAGAGGACAAGCAGCGACTCAAACAACCACGTGAAAGTGCACTATCACATAGGGACAGAGAGCAAGGACAGGGCTTATTGAAGACTACACGAGCTGCAGAAGGCAAACCACTGAGCAGAGTTGTTAGGTATAAGGAAGAATTAACAACTTTTGTGTCTGATAGAGATTATCAGGATAAAGATAGAAGGCTGCCCAATGAGAATGTGAAGAGAGGTGAACGAACTAGGGAAGACTCCTTGCCCCAAAAGAAAAGACGTGGAGATGTGCCTTCACGTGGGAAACAATCCAATATTGATGAGAGGAGCTCTAGACATGAAAGGATAAGCTTGCATGGTGATCGACCACCTATTGCTTCAAATAACCAGCAGATGTACAAGGAAAGACACAGGGGGAACCAGAAGAAAAACAAAGATATCAAAGTTAATGAGCAATCTAACCAGGTGCTTGGGAAAAGGCACGAAGGCCGCAATTCCCGGAGAAATGAAAAGGTACGCAAATGGTGTTTTTGACATACTTGGGTACTACTTCCATTAGACTGGTAGTTTTCTGATGGGCATTGGTACAATATAAACTTCATGAAATAATCTTACTAGATCAGGGACGAGTAAGACTTATTTCCAGAGAAAAATATATGATCACATTATATTTCAATATGATAATCTTTTGAGCTTGCCTCTATATAGAAGGTGTGACGACATAGTATAGACTAAACTGATCTATCCCTCGAAAAAATAAACTTAATTGGTTTATATATCACTCTGATTTGGTTGCCTAAAGGCAATGGTTATTGCTTAATAGGATATTTACCGAAAAAATGCTTAGTGGGATGTTTACTTGAGTAGGTGATGCACATGTGAACATAGTATTTATTGCCTTCCAAGAATTTGGATAACCTGTCTCGAACAATGCATGATAACTGGAGATTAGGATTCGAAGTTTCATCTTAAGATTATATGACATGAATTTTTTAAAAGAAAGTTAAAAAGTCATGTCTGCTTAATTCTGGACATGTGAATCAATCATATTATTTTAGTTCTATGAATAGTTGAAATGGTGTTAGAATTAGTTAGTTTCCTGCACCTTTTTTCTGACAAGCTAAAGTAATATTCGAATTCTAACTTTGATGATCATACTTATAATGTTTTGGTTCATAGTTAATAGATAATCTTTTCCCTGGTTTGAAACATCAAGCGCCCTCTAATGTTCATTTGTAGTTCTCTTTTAGCGAGAATACTCTCACGGGATTCTTGTCTGTTTTTCTCCTTTCTCAGACAGGCGTGAAAGGATTAAATGAGCCAGAGAGTAACAATGTTTCCTCTGCAACTTTCTCCAAGAAGGATGGCCAAGTTCATCAGCAGCTTGATGTTCAATCAACCAATAGTTCTTTGCGGAAGCAAGGGGTGGACGATCCTGCCTCAGATAATGAAAACCAACAGGGTTCTAGGAGGGGGCGGTCTAAACTTGAACGCTGGACCAGCAACAAAAAAAGAGAATATGGTGTCATTGACAACAAGCAGAAATTATCAGTGCCTTCACGGGCTATGGATATTGATGGCAACAATATTGATGCAGTGCGTGCAGAGGAATTACCTAAAACCGAAGTTAACAATAATGCTGTTGATGTAGATGGAAAAGTTGTTGATGTCAGCAATCTTGTTGAGAAAATGGAGGACCGGGATCCCCACGTGGACACCGTGGCTAAGCTTAAAAGGAGAAGTGAACGCTTCAAACTTCCTATGCCAAGTGAAAAGGAGATGGCTTCTAGCAGGAAGCAAGACAATGAGTTACAGGCACCTCAGAGTGAAGCTGCTATGACTGATACAGAAGTTCGGCCAGAGCGACCAGCTCGAAAAAGAAGATGGAACGGTAGTTGATTATCTTTGGAGATACTCGGGAGAAACTTTTTCCTTCACAAAGGGCATCATCCCTTTGCTTCAGCTTCTTATGAGATCATTCCAATTAACGAAGTCGCCATGACAGCTTTTTTTTATACTGTGGCCCTCCACAAAAACTTAAATATGTTTAAACAGCATGTGTATTATGTATCTTAAAAAGTGGGTCATGTGTGGGTTGGGCACCTGTAATTTTTTTTCTATTCCCAATATTTGGGTACTAGCATGTTATTATGCATTGACCTTACCTTATATTCTATACAACTGCACAGGCTCCCTGGAAAAAGAATCAGGGGCGCCAAGTATGAGCGGAAGCCAGATATTGAAGCTGAACGGGGGCGCATTATTGGCAATGAGCTCAAGGATTTTGAAGATTTCAATTTTCAAGCATATGCCAATTTACCAGTTAGAGCTTCATGCATTTGGTGAATGTGGACCGGTGCTGCTACTGGTGTTCGATTCTTTTCTTCTTTTTCCTCTGTTACTCCTTTGTTTTTTGTTTTCTTTTCAGCATGTTTTTAGTACTAGAAGAATCATGACAATTTAATGAGGTACAGGAGAAACCATAACGGGAGGTGCTGCCATACACCCTACTTAGGTCAGTTGTATAATTACAACTCGAGATAGTTAGAAGTCTGAGATCTGTTGTACCAAGGTTATTGAATTTTAATAAAAAATAAATGAACAACATAACCAATTTGTTTGTAAGTTTAATTTTGGTTTTCTAATGCCTTTTTTTTATTGTAGGTGTCATGTGAGTTTCGTTTCATTTGATTTTAAGTGTTAAGGATCATTCAGGGTTTAACGGACATGCTACCTACTTAGATGGGTAGCATCATTCAACCTCACTCATATGCCTGTCGGATTGAAGATGAATGGTAGATGGGAAAGTTCAAGTTACTTTTGGTTCAATTTATTGAACTTAGACTCACCATTCTAGTGGGCGGGATTAAAATTCTGCCATTTCATTTTCCCATTAGACATGAAGCCTATTCCATTCTCCTTCATGCAAAACCTCCGCTGCGCCTAACTTCCTCACCAGATGCGACCCAACAGATCTTCTCATTGGCTGCCAGACGTCATTGTCACTCGCAACGATAGCAAAATTTTTCCTAGCTAGGATAGGATCAACCCCCTAGCTATGCAGCCCTAGATATCGTCGGCGATCGCAGCTCGACTATGGAACATTTGTGCTCCTCTCTCCCAACATGAAGATGAAGGCCAGTTATTAATGTGATAATAACAATGGGGAACGATGCCAATGCCATCTCCTGTGCTTCTTTGTAGATTCCATATCTTCATCGAATCGATATTCTCAAGGGAATAAGGTGAAGAAAAGGTGAATGAGATATTAAAGAAGAAACATAAGCCACTTTGACATGCTTATCAATCATTAACGGACAGCCCACTGAGATGCCTCCGCCTCTTGGATGAGCACAAAAGAACAAACACCACACATCTCTTCTCTTCTGTGCTCAACCACTTCATCCTATAGCCTCCTACCGATTGTGAGCGGAGAAGAGATTGACTCGATTTAATATTCTTTAACCTTGAAACCGGTAGGGATAAATCTATTGAACTAGATGTAAACCAACGTTGAATCATGTAAGTTTATCTACCTTTGACCTCCAATTCGATTTGGTCATATAAGTTTCATCTGGTAAAAGGAAATTGCCACTTACAACAGATGAGACCCAGAACCATTCAACTAAGTTGGGTGTTTGGTAGAAGTGCCAAGTACGCTCAAGACAATGGTTAATTCTCCAAATCCGATAATATTTTTTTATGGATTCTACAAACATAAGTTTTGACTAATCACTTTGTTCATGATGATTCTAGAATTTTGGTTCCTACAAAATATCTGAACCAACTAGTTCTTTGATGAGGGGCATAATTGAGTTGGAGAATAATATTTTTCACTGCCTCAAACACTTCGCCGACCTACTTTCCTCGTTTATTCTCCTTCATCTACCTCTCCACTTTTCTTGCTCTCTAAGGTCCCTGAAATCGAGATTTGGAGACAAGTGGCCCTTGTCAAAAGCTGCTAGTCGTCAGTTCCATTGAAATATCATAATTCACCTAAACTTTTTTTTTTGCCAAAAGGAATCCTTTTGTCACCATTTGGATTTCAAAATTTGTTAAATCTTAATTTCTACCTAGTTCTCAAGATGTAAAGCCCAAGGTTGAAAAAAATCATGGATGATAACAAATGGTCAAAATACGAATATGGTGATGAGCTTATAAATGACATACTCTTTACCTTTCAATGTGTTTTGAGTTCATGCGGGCCGAAGAACCAAAACAAACAATATTTTGATGGGCTAAGAGAATGTTACAAAGGTATCAGCCATCATTGCGTGCTCATTTGAGTCATGTGGGAACCTGATCCACGTGTCACCAACCACATTAGGGAGAATCTTTGGAATATGAGGCAGTGAACCAATGACCATGTGGGGTGATACCGTTCCAAAACATATCCAACAATGGCAAACAATTACTCTGGGACAAGGAGTTGGCGCAAAAGTGGTTGCGACGTGCATAGTGTGAAGCAACAACTGAATGGACTCGGTACCATGGCAAGAGGCTGAGTACTCGGTGTGGCCAAGAAAGTCCTAACGACTGAAGATGGCCAGAAGGTCATTCGTCTTCCCATGAAGAAGGGAATGAGGTCACGTGGGATTTTTGCAATGAAGAGGTGCAATGAGCGGGCTTGATTTGGGCGGTCATATATTTATAGTTCAAACGAGGGTGGCAAAATGCCAGGCCCTTTCTTGTATAAATATACATGCACTCGTCTTATTTTTGACATAGAGTGAATACAATTGCTTTCCCCTTACACAAGAGTTCTTCCACTGTCACGGATGTGTTCTACAAATGTCATTTCTGCATAATCATGCATTTAATTAATATATTAAGTTAATTTGGATGTTCATTTAGTGATATTTGTATATAGTAATTAATATTTTGATTAGAAAATAATAATTACTTAATTATTGATAAACTTTACAAAGTAATTACATAAGTTTATTAGGAATAGGTTATAAAATTTCTAAATATTATAATATATATGTTTAAATAGGATTAAGTAGGCTTAATTATAGTTAAAACACTTAGTTATGACAAAAAAATGTGATTGACCATCACTTAAGGAGACAGGTGAACAACTGCTTAAAGGGATATTTTTCCAAATCGTCTTATGTCATTAGAAAATTCTGAAAAAAATATATAAGTCACTTAACATTATCCTTTTACGACCAAAAAATTACCAGAGGCAAAACTCGAGCAAATTGGACTGGAGAAATTCGGGAACATAGGCTATTCAAGGTGAGTTCTTGATTCGAAAATTTTCCTTCTGATTGAAAGGATCCCTTCTTAGTGATTACCAAACCATAAATTATGAAATTTTATATGGTTAATCCATTCAAAGTTAGATTTTCATGGCTTTGAAATCACCTAAAAAGGATTTTATAGAGGACGTTATGTACTTAACTTCGCTGGTCACTCATCCTGTCCCAAGTCTGATACAAGTTCAATTTGTAAATTAGGGCATAGTTAGAATATAATGAATTAGGGTTTGAAATTTAGATATGATTAATTAGACATTCTAACGGTTCGATAAGAAGTGGAATCATCATATTTGGACTTGTATCTTGGGAGAAATGAATTTTACATTTCATAGTGATTCTTCTATCAGGTTCTAGGATATTGACAGATCACGATCCAAATTGACTATTTTTGTTATAAGGTTATACAAGGAGTTAAATTCTATAAGTTTTATGACAAAATAATAAGGTAGTCTAGTTTTCAGGAAAGTTTTTATCACATTAAATATATGAAGAAATATATAAATCAAAATCATAGGTCAGATTGCCTCGGAAGTTGTGACTTACTCACTTGGACTTGGTTAATGATATTTGAGAGTTGGAAACCTTATTATGTCTAGTTTCTAATTAATACAAAATCATAAAATTTTCCTATGTGCTTAAGAAGTTATGAATTATTTATTGACAAGTACTCAATCTTAAATTTTGAGACAGCACCTAGTTAAGATATGGAGGATTGAAAAGTTCCAATTGTGAAATAGCCTATGAACAAAAAATACCTAAAGTTAGAAATTGATATTAGAGAAGATTATATGCATTTTAGGGTGCATAAGCATTTGAACATGCATTGCATATTACCTTAGTAGTAATTGGAAAGTAAAAAGACATTATTACTTATAGGAAAATATCAACATACTAGTGAAAGGGAAGAAATCTAATAAACCTCTTTGAATTGATAAAGTACAAGGTGAATGGGTAAATTTACAACATAGAAAAATGATATATGTTACTTCTTTTATTTAAGATATTATTTCAAGCAAAGATTATTATTACTATTATTATTGAAACATACTTTGAATTAAGAAAGATATTTATGATATGTTTCAAAGATTTTATATGAGATGGAGTATACTCTTACATCAAAATGTTTTCAGGGGCTTGTGAACTTAAAATAAGTTTACTTGATATTGATATATGATGGTGATATGTCATTTTGCTATTATAAAACTCCATGTGTACATTGATCATATTGAATGGAAAAGTCTTTGGGACTGCATTCGATATACATAAAGCTTTTGAGGCGTATATCAGGTGTCTTTGCCCTTTGGGACCTGCTCTGTGTGCACATATTGACCCATGATATGGTATACATATCTGAGAATCATGATTGCGTGACACACAATTATGAAGGATATGTATTGACCCATGATTTGCTCTGCGTATCCGAGACTCTTGATTGTGAAGTTCTGTTTAACTGTATGACGTATAATCATGAAAGAATACGTATTGACCCAAGATTTGCTCTACATATTCAACTCTTGACTATGAAGTTCTGATTAACTGTGTGACACATGATCATGGAGGAATACGTATTGACCCATAATGATTATGTATGATGACACATGTGTGGACTTTAATTATGAAAATGATGATATTTTGAGTTAATTTCGAAAGTTCATATGATTTGATAATTTATGTTAATATACGATGCTTTAAATGTTTTATCATATGAAAAATGTGGCTATTTAATGTTATATGCACTCGTATTATTCTCATATGTTGTACTTTTATTCCACTCACTGAGCAAATGATTATCGCTCATAGTACCCATTTTAAATGTTTCAGATACTCATAAGTTCTCGAGTTGAGTCGACTCAGAACTTGTTTTTGCTGCATATAGAAGAAGTCGAGTCGCTGGAGCACTTTTATTTCCCCTTCACTTTTTTTTTATTTTTTGAAGCATGCATGTAATAGATAATCCTAGATGTTGTAATTAAGTTTGAGTAGAACTTTTTGTAAGGTTGTATAAAAGTTGATCCGGTGAGGTGTTATATGTGAAATGGGTTGTGATACAATAATGACAATATGTGAATGCTATGACTTATAACTTTTTATTAAGCTTTGATGAATATATATATGCATCTTTTGTATGTGTTGACAAATACCACATAAGTAAGGGAAGATGTTTTGCCGATTTTATTTTATTTTTTTAGAATTTTTAAACATAATTAAGGGATAGAATAATTGGAATTAGAACTTAGTCACGGAGTTGGGTGTGACATCCACATTGTGAATTGTGTGTGCATTATCAGTTATTATCCCAAGGATGTACTGAGGAGATGCTGATTTAGTGACTTCACAAAAGAAGAAGCTAAGGCCGCACGTAGGGTTTTCATGCTGAGAAACCAAGGGTGTGACATTATCGTATCATAGCAAAGGTTTGCAGAGCAATGACAAAAGAAGGTTAGGGACCAAACATTTGATGCCGCGAGTTGGAGTTCGGAGCGGCCACAAGTGCTGGCGATAACAGTAGTGGTGGTGAGGAAAAGAAGAGAACGAGATCCCAATCATTGATCCTGAAGTTTATCTAGAGAGGCACGTCAATTTGCTGGATCATAACATGAAAGCATGGACGCGACCATCCAAAAACTTGGAGATGGTTACAGTACAACAATGCCTAACCCTAGAAGAAGGAAAGAGCACGGAGGAACTACAAGCAGCCAGACTTGCCTCCTTTGAAGAGGTGATGGAAATCAAAATGAAGGCATTAGAAGCCGACCTCTTGCTGATACAACACCACCTCTTCAATGCAGGAGGGGAGGGTTGCGGTTGAAGTTAATTGTCCCAAAGTTCACAAGGTAAGAACCAAAGAAGTATGATGGCGTGCGAAATGACCATCAGAAACTTCCTATCGTGTCTTGAGACGGGCTTCAAGACAAGTAAAATCACGATGGAAAAGATTAAATCGACATGGCAGTGCGGTACCTACCGGAGGGTGCACTCCTATGGTCATAACCCATGGAGGAAGAAGTCTCCAAGGGTAAGGTCATGATTGACATTTGGGACACCTTTAAGAAAGAACTGAAGAAATAGTTCTACACTGGAAATGTCTAGGAGGTTGTCATGAACAAGTTAACTTCACTCAAGCAAATGAGCTTGGTGAAGGACTACATAAAGTGCTTCCAATCGCTAATGTTGGAGATGACGAACACCATGGACGAGTCTACATGGGTCTTCTTCTTCCTAAGAGGGCTCAAGACAAAGGTAGTCTAAGAGGTCAAAAGCAGAAGGTAATCACCATCAAGGAGGCCTTGGCTGTGGCCGAAGCCCTCACCGAGTTCTCGTTGAACAAGGACCTTGGCACGGACAAGAACAAGGACAAGTCAGAAAACAAAGTCGCAAATTTGACAAGAAGGACAATAAGAAGGACAAGAGGGACAAGAAAGAGACGAAGTCTGGCAAGACTAACACCAAGAGCAAGGTGGTCTAAGTGCTTTGTTTTTAGAGGACCGCACTATGCTAGAGAGTGTGACCAAAAGGCAAGCTTGGCCGCCATGGCATCCACTTCAAAGGAAGGGGACGATACTACCCACATAGGGTTGATCATGGCCTTGACCGCAGCGGCTGCAAACCTCCCTACCAAGGAGACAAAGAAGGCCACGAAGGGCCTTATGTTTTATGGAGTTATGGCGAATGACATTCCATGGCAGCCTTGGTGGACACCGAGGCCACGCATAACTTCTTTGTAGCACATGAAGAGACGCGCCTTGGCATCGGCTATGCCAAGGAACCAGGGTTGATCAAGATAGTGAATGTGGTGTCCCAACCCATTCGTGGCATCGCCAAAGAAGTACCTATACAAGTTGGAGATGCACTACCAATGTTATCGTTGTCAACATGGACGATCACAAGAATGTCTTGACATGGAATTCATGGACCCATTCAAGGAGGTAATAATAACCAATGAAGAGTTACATTTGTTATCTCTGGGCGCCAAGCATGAAGTACACTTGACAAGGGCAAACATAAAGACGAAGATTGCAAGTATGCAAGGGGGTGTGCAGAGAGAAGTCACGTACTTGGCAACCTTGAAGTTGAACGAGGATGGCAAAGGTGAACCAAAAGATACCAAAGGAAGTTAAGGATCTCTTGTAGCAATTCTAGGATGTAATTCCCCATAGTTGCTAAGGAAACTTCCCCCTCACTAAGATGTCGATCACGCCATCGAGTTGGTGCCCTGTGCCAAGCCTCTACCATGGGTCTGTACCGCATGGTGCCATAAAAGTTGGAAGAACTCCGGAAGGAGTTGGATGAGTTACTCAAGACCGGCTTCATCCGACCATCCAAGGCAGCCTATGGAGCACCGATGTTGTACTAAAAGAAGCATGATCATACGTTAAGAATGTGTATTGACTATGGGGCCTTGAACAAGTTGACGGTGTGCAACAAATATCCCATCCCATTGATAGGAGATCTATTTGATCGGCTAGGGAAGGCATGTGCCTTCACCAAATTGGATATCAGATCAAAATATTGGCAGATGAGGATTGCAAAAGAGATGAGGTCAAGACCACATGTGCGACAAGGTATGAGTCATACGAATTTTTGTCATGGCCTTTGGCCTCACCAATTCATCAATGACATTTTGTACACCAATGAACAAGATCTTTCACCCCTTGTTGGACAAGTGTGTGGTAGTATATTGATGATATTGTAGTATATTCTAAGTCTCTTGCAAAACATGTTGAGCATTTAATCAAAGTGTTCAAAGTTATTACGAGAGAATGAACTCTTCATCAAGTTGGAGAAGTGTTCTTTCTCAACCAGAGGTGATGTTCCTAGGTCATCACATTAAGGCTGTAGTCATAAACATAAACAGTGAGAAGGTCCAAGCAATCTAAGAGTGGGGGCCACTGACGAATGTCCTAGAGTTGCGATCGTTCCTAGGCTTGACCAACTACTACCAGAGGTTTATTGAGGGCTACTCGTGGCAAGCCGCACCCCTTAACGACCTCCTAAGAAAGAACGTGAAGTGACACTAGACGAACATGTGACAGTGCATTTGAAGACCTGAAGGGCGCGATGGCGAAGGAAACGTGCCTACGTCTTTCCGACTATGGCAGACCGTTTGAGGTATAAACGGACGCATCAGTCTATGCACTCGGGGGCATCCTCATGCAAGAGGGCCACCTACGGCCTTTGAGAGCCAAAAGCTCAATGAGGCGGAGCAGATTATGCGGTGCACGATAAGAGATGACGACCATTGTGCATTGCCTACACACTTGGAGGTAGTACCTGTTGGGAAGTGTGTTTATTGTTAAGATCGATAATGTGATCACTTCTTATTTTTAGAATTAGAAGAAGTTAAGTCCAAAGCAGGTTCAATGGCAGGAGTTTTTGACCGAGTTCAATTATGTTTGGAATATAAGACAGGGCAAACAAATGGCATGACGGACACATTGAGTCACAAGATGCAATTGGCGACTGTCAGTGCCATCAAGGTGGACTTCCAAGAGCATATTTGTGAAGGGTTGAAGCATGACTCCGGAGTTGTGGAGATGCTCCGACTTGTCGATGAGGGCAAGTCCAAATGCTTTTGGATGTAAGAAGGCCTTTCGTTCACTGTTGGCTAGCGCATGTATGTCCTAAGATGGGAGAACCTCTGACAACTAGTAATTAAGAACTACCATGTCTCAAAGTGGGCGGGCCACCTCGGTGCGGCCCGAACTCTAGCATTGGTGGAGGATGCCTTCTTTTGGACTCAAATGAGGGAGGACGTGGAGGCCATGTCCCGGATATGTTTGACATGTCAACAGGACAAGGTGGAGGAGAAGAAGGCGACAAGGCTGTTGGAACTCTGCCCATCCCGAAGCGGCCATGACAAATGGTGGTAAGGAACTTCATTTTAGCTTTGCCAAAATTTGGATGAGTCGGTTCTATCTTGGTGGTGGTAGATAAGTTCTGAAAGTATGGGACCTTCATCTTAGCCCTTAAGCATTATTTGTCGGAAGAAGTGGCGCGCTTTTTCGTCAAGTACATCGTGAAGTATTGGGATGTGTCCGAAATCTTGGTGAGCGGCCGTGACCCTCAGTTCACAGGGAACTTGGGAGAGAGTTGTTCAATCTTCTAGGGTCAGAACTTCGCTTCTCAATCACCTTTCATCCTCGAGATGGATGGCAAAATGGAAAGGGTCAACCATCTTTTGGAGATCTAGGCGGGCAATCAGAGGATCGACCCAAACTCCTAAGTGTTACTCAATTCTCCTACAACATGCAGAGGAGTGAAACCAAACAGTAGAGTGCATTCGAGATAGACAATGACCCAGCCGCACTCACGACCAAGTATGCAAGGAAGTGCCCCACAACTTATCAAGTGGTCTTAGGATGACAAGTAACCAAGAGGCGCCTAGGGCCATCCTAGACAAGTCAGTGTGTAAGATGAAGAAGTTTGCCGACCAGAGGATGAGTCATGTGAAGTTTCAAGTAGGGGACCAAGTTCTAGTGAAGCTGAGGACAAGGCAATTCAAGGCACTTGGGAACTTGCACCACGATGTGTTGAGGAGGTATGAAGGCCCCTTAACCGTCACCAAGTAATTAAGGTGGCTTATAGGGTGGATCTCCCCCAACATATGAGACAACTTCATCTAGCATTCCATGTGAGTATATTAAAGAAATTTCATACATATACAGAAGACTCTTCAAGAGCGGGCGAGGTGAGGGGCCCAGTCAATGACATGAACGCATCGATAGCCATGGAGGGAAGACAAACATTGTCGAGGCTTACAACACCTTTGGGGGGAGAATTGTCGCCAACCATCTTAGGAGCAACTTTGGAATAGGCGGCAGTTATGGTGGCAGGACGGTTACTGACGACGGCTACTAACGACGTCACCATCATTGACCTGATCCCATGTCATGTCCCAAAGTGCATCCGGACACTTTGGGAAGATGAACTTTGTCATTCCAGTAGTAGGGGTCAAGCAGGAATCTTGTCATGCAACCACAAGAGTTTGGGATGAGCGATTATGTTTTGGGACATGCTTGGGACATTGTGGTGTGAACCAACGACCATGCGGGCATGAGGGTGACACTATCCCAAGACATATCTGGCAAGGCCAAAACTGTTACTTGTGATGGAAGACATCATGGTGGTTGTTTGGCGAGGAAGTCCTTCAAGGAAGAAGACTTTGGGACGAGGAGTTGGCGCAAGAAGCGATTGGGAGTGCGATGGCGCGAAGCAACAACCGAATGGACTCGACACTATGGTCGGAGGCTTTAGGGTGCTTGGAGTGGCCAAGGAAGTCCCAACGACTAAAGATGGCGAGATCATGAGGTCGTCGTCTTTTCATGAAAAAGGGCGTGGGACCATGTCAGGTTTTTGCAACGAAGAGGCGCCATAAGTGGACACCTAGTTTGGCCAGGCATATGTTTGTAGTCAAACGAGGGGGGGCAAAAAATGAGAATTAAGCAAGATTAGATCGTTTGATTAATAGAAAATAAGCAAAAAAAGAGGAAAGAAAGTTTGTCAAAGAGTCGAACCCGAGTTCGTTGGAGGTGAGGTGATCACCCTAATCGTTGGACTACGAACACAAAAAATCATATTTTGCAGCATAATTAAAATAAATACAATTATTAAACTATTCCGTTAGATTCAACTCATGAATAAACTTAGGTAGATTGGAGCAAATTTTGTGGGATCTGGGAGGAGCAAATCCGAATTAACCCTGTCCGATTTGAGTCATCACTATTTTTCTAAAAAATAAATTACAGAATAAAAAAACAAATAAAATGAATTAGGTGAAGGCATATGTTTCTTATGAAACCTCTCCCACCAAATCCTCTCTTTCATCTCCCTCTCCAACTCCAACATAATCCTCCTTTTCTCCGTCTGTCTCGCTTCCTCCTTGACACGGACAGCTCACAGCTGCCATTCCAGAAGCACGTCGTACGCGGAATATTAGTTACCATACATGATAGTTAATTAATAATAATATTAGTCCGGAACACGACGAAAGGCGCCAAGGGCCCCACCGCAACGCCACAGCCAATAACCCTCGCCGTCCAGGCTTGCGTTAAACCTCTCCAGCGGCGCACCGCAACGGTCTTAAATAAATAAAGTAACCAAGAAACAAAAAATTCGCAATAAGAAAAACCGCTTTGGTCTGCCATTTCCATTTCTTTTGTTTTTAAAATAATAGTAATAATATAATAAAATAATAATAGTGGAATCGCCGGCCGCAACCGCACCGCTCCGCTGCCGACGCTCGCCGCCTTCAAAAGCCCTAAACCAAGGAACCCTCCCTCCCTTTCCCCATGGCGGAGATCGAGGTCGCCTCCGATCCACAGCGCCTGAGGAACGGCGGCGGGAGCCCGGGCGACGCCGCCGCCGGGGCGTCCGACGTCTTCTCCGCGGCCGTCTACGGCGATCTGGAGAGGCTCCGGGACCTCGTCGATAGGGATGGACTGCAGGTCTCGAAGCCCGACGGGAATGGCTACTACGCCATCCAGTGGGCCGCCCTGAACAACTTCCCCGACGTCGTCCAGTACATAATCGAGGTACTGCCGTTTTTTTTTTTTTGTGAGGTGGGTTTGGCTTTTCCTGCGGGGCTTGTGGGGTTTTACTCGCGCGGTTCTTTGGTTCGCCTTCCTGTGAAGCGCGGCGGAGATGTGAACGCGGCGGACCATAGGCAGCAGACTGCGCTTCACTGGGCGGCGGTCAAGGGTTCTATCGCGGTGGCGGATGTGTTGGTGCAGAGCGGGGCGCGCGTGGAGGCTGCAGACGTTGATGGCTATCGGGTAATATTACCTTTTTCAGAGTTTATCTACATTGTCGAACAGCTGCACGAAGATACACAGCCACTGATATAATTGTGTATGTTTACTTCTTATGTAATGAATTTTGTGAAATGTGTTAATTTGACAGGTTCATAATCGGTTTCCCAATAGATTTCATTTCGTAGAGCTAATTATGTTTACATTGTTGGATAATGAACTGTAGATATTTGTCGAATTTGAATTGTAGGGTACAGTATGTTTGTTAAAGAATGAAGTATTAGGGACTAATATAGTGAAAAATGAAAGCAGGATTAGAATTCAGTAACTACATGAATTTTATTAAATTTCTTGTTTGTACATGCATTTTTTTAGTGCTTGCACCTACATGCATGATGAAATCTTCGAACTTAACATTGTATAAATTTTCTTGCTAGAAAGCTGTGAGAGTGAGGTGTATGGTTGCATCATTTTATTGTTCTCTACAATGTTATTCAATTTCTTTGACTATCTACTTAGATAATGCAATGTCCATCTTTAGTAATATCATTTTGAAATATTTAAAATGGCAAAAGCTTCACTAGAGACTACAAATTTGCTCCTGTAAGAATATGCATACCTTTTCTTTTTGAGATGGATATGACTAATTCATATATATTGAACCTCTTGATGTTTCCTATAGATTATTTATAAGCCAGTATTTCATAGTGGAGAGGTTGCACTTGATTTGATTTCCCTGTTTGGTTGCACACCCAGTGGTGCTTTCATTTTTTGTTATGTCTGGCTAATTAGCTAACTATATGTACTCTTCTCTCATGAAAACTACAACAGAAGCCTCTGTGGCATTTATACATTTTGTTGCAGTTGACATTGTGTATTGGGCCCATGAGCTATGCTTTGCTCTCCTTTGAAAAAAGTTAAAACCCTTTTCCATTCAGTTAAATATATCGCTACTTTTATTTGTGTATACTTTTGCAATCAGGCAGTTCATGTGGCAGCACAATATGGACAAACATCTTTTCTCAATCACATTACTACAAAGTATAGTGCAGAGTTTGATGCCCCGGATAATGATGGTAGGAGTCCATTGCATTGGTAAGTTATGATCTCAAGATCATCCTTGAAGTTGGTAACTTTGTTTATGAATTCCTTTTCAGAAGACTTTTTTTGTGAATATTGCTGTTCAAACTTCTTTATCCTTGTACTATCTTCCTCCCAAAAATTTAGGGGTGTTTCCATTACCTCCTCTAAACTATGATGACTTCGATCGCTAATCTAAGGAATTAGCCAATTACCTCCTCTAAACTAATAAAAATGTTCTGGTTACCCTATTGCAATATTGTTTATTAACTTTTTTTTATTTGTCTTATTACACGTGTACCCTTCATTATCATTTTTTACGAACATTATCAGTTTTTTGAGGCAAAAAAGTCCATATTATTAAGTTGTTGAAGTATTATATTCTTTCATAACTATTCAAAAAAACATACTTCAAATGTAAATGGATGTTTTATATATTCTTCTATTGCTTCTTAAATACCCAAGTAATTTTAGATTTTTTTTATATAACAACAACAAAGCCTTATCCCACTAGGTGGGGTCGGCTACATGGGTCATACGACGCCATTCCGCTCTATTAGTAACCAAACCTTTCGGTATATTTGTTGATCCATGTTCATGAAATTCGACAGGATTTTACGCTGGCTGTCGGGGCCTAACACAACCCTCCTCCTTTATCCGGGCTTGAGACCGGCTATAAAACATAGGCGGAGTTATTCAGGGAGTTAAGTGGTTATACTTCTTAGTTTAAGTGTGGAAGTGGAAATACTTACTTTAAAGAGGTTTTTAGGAGAAATTTATAAGATGTAAATGGAAAAATTATCCTGATAACTCGGGTCAAACTTGTAACATTTTGAGTTGATGGGGCCTATATTATACATTTGATCTGAATTCTAAAAATGTATCACCGATGAGCAATATTGTGGATGTCTTTCTCTCTCTCTCTCTCAAAAAAAAAAATGGAAGAATATTTTGGAATGTACACATACTTCTTTCTCTATGTCCTTCCTCTATCTTGAATCCTGCACTATCTTTTCTCTCAAAGTTTTCTCTCCCTTTATACTGTTCAAAACGTTGTTCATCAGTTAGATTATTCTTTGTAAAAAAATCATCCAGATTTTGAGTTTCTAGCTAGAGTGAATGTTTTATGCCAGGATATTTTAACTTGAGATGCTTGGAGATGGACATAATTTAGAAAACTTAATGTGATCTAGAAGCGAGGCTTTACATTTTGATGAATTTTGTAATCTATCTTAATCAACAAGACCAAAATTTGTGCGCCCCTTGTAGCCTCTTCCATTCCTCTTCGACATGTTCCTGCTTATGTTTTACTGGAAAGAGGTAATTATCCCTCCATCCCCTTTTCCTCCCCACTCAACTGAAGGCAATGTCTGAGGTTGAGATTGGTTCTACATTGTTGAAATGTATGCTAAAGCCTGCAGCATCACATCCTAAAATCATGAACTGGATCTGTCCAATCCTTACCCACGTTTTGTTCTGGCATAACACTTAGAGAATATGTGCAATTTCTTCTTAAAAAATGTGAAATTTAGATATTTTTCCTCTGAAATTCTCTGATACTGACGAGTAGTAGTTTCTTTCTTTAGCTGATTTTAACAGTGTATGCCTATGTTGCACAGGTACAAATGCATTAGCAATACCCAGTATGGGTATGATGGACATTAGTTTTCTAAAATATAGGTTATGAGTATGTGAACATATATAACGGAAGATATATTTTATATGCACCAGAACCTAAAAGTTCCACGAATAAAAACTTTGGACAACAAAAAAGGAAAAATATACTAATCTTTTAACATGATATGGTTCAGTTACTTAAGATGATGATATAAAATTTAATGATAACATGATATATTTCTTAAATATTTTAATATGATATCTGTAACTATGATGCCAGATTAAGTATATCACTATATAGTTTATGCACTATTTTGAAGTCTCTCTCAAAAGAAAAAAAATATTGAACTTTTGTAGAACTTCTTTTATATGAAAGATTTTTGTATGCAATTAAGGTATATCCAAATGCTGATTTCCATATCCTCTTCCATCTAAAAGAAGTACCCAGTATTGGATTTATGCCTAGTTGGGGGTATGCTAACTTCTATTTTTGATAAAAGAATTATGAAGAATTAACTTTTCTAGGGGTAAATTTCAGTAACTACCCTTAAACTTTATCACCCTTTTTAATTCAGTCCTCAAACTTTGGTTTGTACCCGAGACTGTTTTTCAACTATTAACTTATTTCAACTATTGTCCTTTTGACCGGCTGTCGACGGCTTCCTGGTATTCTCATTGATGTGGTACAATATCTTAAAAATAATAATAAAATAACAATAAAAAATGAAAAGGGGCAGCGGTCCTCCCCCCTCCCCTTTGTCATCGATGCATAGTGCAAATGGAAGTTCTGGTACCTCCATCATCGAGGCGCATGACTTACATGTTGTTTCTTTTTTCTTTTTTTTGAGAAGGAAGAGGACGACTAGCAAGGAGGTAGTCGTCCAGAGGTTTCACTATTGTAATACTCGATTACAATCGAAAACATACTAAAAAAAAGAAAAATACAATCGAAAACATAAAGGAAAAGCAAAAGATAAATTGGTAGTTCCACCGCTACACAAAATTTTTACCACATTACATTTCGCTGCCACTGAACACATGTCAAGATCCAACTCGATTTCCAATCGGCGAGGACGCGATGGTAGATAGTGAACAACAGTCTCGTTGTTGTACTGGGATGGAAGACCTCTTTGTGGCTTCAGAACCGCTTGATGACCAAATGATCATTCTCGTGGAGGACCGCTCGATCAAAGGGGCCGACGTTTCTTGGCCATGCCATTGTCCCCCTTGGCACGGTGGACTAGTGCATAGATGAGTGGTTGCCGGCAATGCATAACAGAGAGGGGGTGGCACCCCCTCTCTTGCAGGCAATGCGTAGAGAGGGGGGCACACCCCTTCTCTTGTGCGATGCGCGCACATAGAGGAGGCTCTATCTTTGGTGACACATTGCGCTCTCCACGTGGACAATTCTACTGGTAAATCTGTGGTAACCGGTCAAAAAGGATAGTGGGTGAAATAAGTTAACAGCTGGAAGATCGTCTTGTTACAAATTAAAATTGGACGAACGGGTTGAAAAATAGGGTACTAGGGCAATTGCCGAAAATTATATAGACAAGCAATATACGAGTTTATCTGTGTTGTTGTAAGTCAGACTAAGCTTTCATTTACGAAGAAAATGGTATATGCATATCAGAGCATATTATGTGTTGTTGATATCTTGCACTACTTTATATTTACTCTGATTGATAACTTCAGGGCTGCATACAAGGGATATACAGATACTGTTAGGCTACTTTTGTTCAGAGAAGCACACCAAGGGAGACAAGATGTAAAAGGTATCTTTCTATAGTATTCACTCTTCATTGACTTGTTGAATTACTCGGAATTAAATAATTGACTAATATTACAATTTATTCTTTCTACAACACTTGGTTATCAGTTGCTGTTAATTATGTTTCTCGTATACTTTCTTTCATGAAAGGAAAAACTAGCTAAAGACTGATCAATGTGTTTCCTGAAGATATATTGATTCTATGAATATTCCAATTATGCATAAGTTTTATGTATGAATTAAGCAGAAGATTTAAAATAGCCACATCAAGGTCGACAATCTAAAATTTCTGATGCAAATGTGCATCCACATGTATTTGAAATAATTGTATGTGGCATATTGTTACGAAAAGAGGGAGAGAGGGGTCGCACGAAACACAGGAGAACGCAAAGAGGAAAAACGGCGGCGGCTCTTTGTTATGAAATAACGACGATTACAAGGATATGTTTCTGTCTAGACCCCTAGGGAGTTTATATAGGCACTCCCTTTGACAGATCATAGGAATTACATACGGACTGAGATTCTAAATAAATCCCCTAAAAATAGGACACCTATCTCATGATAAGGAAATAAATTAAATCCGAATCACATACATTATTAACCCTAAAAATAGGACCTAAAAATTCTGCTGAAGCGCCTGACTATGTAGGGGGACCAACTGGGTTCAGATTCAAGGCATTATTAACACATATCATAAACAGATATGGATACATCAGTAAGGCTTATTCATACATGTTTATGCTCTATGACCAAATATAATATATTTCATTGATTATCAACCTTATCTTTATCAACGCTATTAAAATTATTAAAATAATGCCACATAAGTTAGAAAGATAAAAAAGAAAATGATTTCCAATAAATATTTTGAAAATTACATGCAGATAATATAATATAAAATAACATAATTTAATAAACAAATAAAAAGAGGGGTGGCGAGAGGTGGGCTGCTGATCTCCTCTCTCTTAAAGGAGAGAGGAAGGGTGTCACTCCCTTCTGGCTGGAGGATACACCAACATATCCTTTTTTTTGTATTATTATTTTTCCAGTTTTGTTAAGTATATTATGTATTTGTATTATTTCATTATGTGTCAAGTTTTTCTAGTAGATGGTCCTTTCTTGACATAAGAGAGGAGTGATGAGTAAAAGACAATTGTTATAATCACTCATAGAAACTACACATGTACAAGGGCTAAAGTTGGGGGGATGATAAATGAAAAAAAGAAAATACAAGTGTTGAGATATGATTTGCATATCTTTCCATATCTTTGTAATATTATTCAGGATTAGTATCCCAGATTTTCTAGAATAATATCCCAGATATTTTGGGATAATATCCCTGATATTCTGGAGTAATATTCTAGCATATTCTCCTTTATTGTATTTTTTTTGAGAAGAGAAATGATGACCACCAGTTAGGTGTCATCCGTGTATATATATATCACCAAAAAGAAACATCATATACAAATGAAACGCTCTCCAGTGGAGAGGCAAAAATATGCTAACCAAAACCCCACTCCCGTAGAAGGTGACACATGTGATGTACAATATTGTCCGCCTGACATATCTCCCCACAAAAAATGAAACGGTTGCGTTGGAGCCAGGTGGCCCAGGCACCGGTCAGAAAAGTCGCCACAGGAAGTCTCCAATCCGATCCCTGTCTGCCAAGCCTTCTCATGCCCTGCCAAAAGTCTGCCGCCACTAGGGGAATGCCACCCGTAATGCTCGTCCGAGACCATATCTCGCGGGACACCCGACAGCTGACACATGAGGTATCTGCATGTGTTGCCCACCGCGCCCTATAGACTCTAGAAAGGATCCGCTCACGCCGCAGAAGCCAAGTAAAGATTATGACTTTCAACGGCAAACGAGAGCGCCAAATGAGTCTGCAGTCCGCTCTGAAGTTTGCTGAGTCCGTGGTGACCGGGAGAAAGCGAAGATAGAGACTGCGCGTCGAGAAAGAATCCAATACCCATGCTCAGCCATCCGTCCGGGATGGGTGTGGACGGAAGGGGGCGATCCTCTGGTGGAGTGCCAGTAAGTCAGAATACCGCTGATCGGAGAGAGGAGACCTGAAAATGGGAGTCCTGGAGCCGCTCCCCGGGCCGCCCATCTCAGACCAGCACTCAGCCACAGACGCATCCGGGTGTGCCGCTAGAGCCAATAACCGAGGGAAGGAGTCAGCAAGTGGACCCCCTGGGAGCCGGTCGTGCCGCCAAAATGAGAAAGCCTCCCCGCTGCCAAGTGATGGGGTCATGAAAGGCCGTACACGCGGGAAAAGGGCCGCCACACCCCGCCAGAATGATGAAACACCATGGGGTATGATGGGCCTAGAGTCCCATGAAAGGTTGCGGCCATAGCATGTGAAGAACACCTCCCTCCATAGGCTGTCGTCGGGCCCCGTAATGTGACCCACCCACCGGGCAAGGAGTGCCCAGTTGGTGCAGCGGAGATCCCGAATGCCCAATCCTCCTTGCGAGATGGGCCTACATAGGCTGCTCCAAGCAACAAGGTGAACCCGACGGACAGGGCTGCATCTCTGCCAGAAGAACCTGCATCTCAAGGAATCAATCCGTGATAATACCTGTGTAGGCATCTGGAGCACTGACATGAAGTAGATCGGGGGTGATGAGAGTACTGAGCGGATCAAAACAAGGTGACCACCACTAGATAAGAGCTGAGAGCTCCAGCCCTGGAGACGGCGCTCCAACCGCTCAATGACTGGGTCCACCTCCGAGAGCCAATATGACGATCCGATAGCGGGAGCCTCAGGTAGGTGATATGTAGGGCCCCAACAGGAGTGCACAACTCTACCGCGCAACGCGAAGCCTCCTCCGTCACCATGCCAAAAGGAATGAAGGATGATTTGGCATGGTTGATCTCAAGGCCTGAAGTGATGCCAAAAAGCTCCACCAAAATAGCCACCCGTTGCCTACCTTTATTATAAATAAAGAGGCACTAGTGTTTGATGAATAACAAGAGAAAACATATTTTTCAACATGGTATCAGAGTGGGTTGGTTAGAGATCTGTGTGAGCTCTTCTTGTCGATTCGTCGGCTTCCATGGCTCCTGTAAGTCCAGGAAGCACGGAGTTCTTTATCTTCGTGTTTATGGTTCAATGATCCACATTTCTGGTTTCCCCTTTTCTCTCTTTGTTTCTGGTTCACGTTCTTCTTTCTAAGTCTGTGTTTTTCTTCTATATTTCTCCCTTCCGTTATTTCCGCATCTCCTTCTGCTGCAAGATCAATCTTAGCGGTGCATAGGAGCTCGGAAACTATTGCAGAACGAAACTTCTTTTTTACCTCTTTCATGTTTCCTTCGCTTTCATTTGTTTGCCGGTGTTATCGCTAGACTTGCCTTCGGGCCTCTATTGATCAAAGCAGCAATCCTAGATCGAGGTTTTGTACCTTTGTGGTTTCTCTCCTTTGTTCCTCTTCTCCACCTTTCGCTTTCTAGCGACTCTTTGCCCCACAGGGGCATCTCTACAGCTTTGCTGTCACTTTTATATGATACTCTAAGTCCTTGAGGGCTTCCTACGCCTTTGAGGCGTCCTGCACTCCATAAGGAGTGTCCTACTCAACCTCTATTGATCACAGCTTAACCTCCGGAATTATACCGGCGTCGTTGTGGACGACCAGACTTGGACGACGTTGTTATCGACGATCGGAACCTTACTTCCTTTCTGGCGATGGATCGCTGTTGGCGTTCCTCAAGTCGTCTCTTTGGAGTTTCCTCTCCATTTGCCGTTATTGGCATTCTACCGGCGTTGTTGCCAGATTTGGGAGTTGTGTTTCCAGCTCCTCTGGTTCTCTACTTCCATCGAAGAATCTCTTCTTGCCTCAGTGGATTGCTACTGCTGCTCAAGCTCTCTTCAAGATGGGGCATGTTGGCAAAATCATTGTTGGCGTCTTCCTCTCCGATGTTCTTTCAACACCAACTGTCCTCTAGGTGTTTGTTAAATTGTCTCTACCGTTTGAAGCCTGGTCTTGGTCATCGTCTTCGGCACAGGTCGCCCAGGTGTTCGACGAGCCGCTGTTGTGTGATTTCGCCGCGGTGTGTCCTTCAAGTCGCCGTCGTTGCGGGGGCGTGTTGGAATATAGAATCGTCGGCATCGTCAATTTTCTGGCTACCAAGTTAGGCATGATTGATATGTGACAAGCTAGGCATGATTGATATCTATGCTTTAGCTTGAGGGGGAGTGTTGAGATATGATTTGCATATCTTTCCATATCTTTGCAATATTATTTAGGATTAGTATCTCAGATTTTCTAGAATAATATCCTAAATATTTTGGGATAATATCCTTGATATTCTGGAGTAATATTCTAGCATATTCTCCTTTCTTTTATTGCCTACCTTTATTATAAATAAGGAGGCACTAGTGTTTAGTGAATAACAAGAGAGAACATGTTTTTCAACAAGTTAAGGGACTACAAAGATGTTACGGTAAAAATTTTCTCTAATACTAGATTTAATTTACCCAAAAATCAATAACTACTACTAAAAAAAAACTATCTGAAAATGAGTTATTTGAATGCAAGGAAGATACTTTTTTAAACAGTAAAAAGGATGACCAGCAAGGGAGTGATCTTCCTGCTTCATCAATAAGATAACTAATACAACAACAACAACAACAAAGCCTTATCCCACAAGGTGGGGTCGGCTACATGGATCATACGACGCCATTCCGCTCTCGTTGATCCATGTTCATGAGATTCGACAGGGTTTTACGCTGACTGTCGGGGCCTAACACAACCCTCCTCCTTTATCCGGGCTTAGGGCCTAAGAGCTAACTTCCAAAAAGAAAAAATCATATAAATATACTTGACATAATTCCCATGCATCCACTAAAGAAATTCTTTCCCATGTGCAAATAAGAATGATTTTGTATTGCCACACATGTTTGAACAACAAGAATGCAAACCGCACGACTTCATTGGCGCAGAATGCTAACCAAAAGTGCATTCATATGAGTAAGTTGATATGCAAAGTTGTTTAAAAGAAATGGAACACCTTACTTCATCTAGCTGGGACCTCCAGTCGATAGCAACAACTTCTGGGCTGGAGCTGACCAGCAAATTGGACTTCATTATTCCTGTGAATGATCTCAAGAAGAAAAAATCCACATAAAAAAGAATTCATAAAAATGTTATTTTTCTAAGTATAAGAACTTCGTGGCGCTCTAGCCTCTATGTTTGCCTTTATGTTGCCAGGTTCCTAAAAAAGACAGATGACTGACTACCTCTCGTTGCAATGTGGGCATTTAAAAGCCATCAACACAATCTCCTTGAAATGTGGAATCCTAGTAAGAAGAAGCCGTGTTATAACATTCTCGTTGCTAATGAACATAAAACGCACAGCATACGAAAGGGAAAAAAGGATACAGTAAGCTTAGGCATAATCATTCCAGTCACAAATTCAACCTTTCACCTGCCGCGTTATCCAGGTAGCAGCTGTCCTGCCGAGAAATAGTGGCCTTTCTCTGAAGCCACAGCGACCAATGACAAGCGAGGGGCATAGCGCGCATCTGCTGGGAACCACCAGCTCTGTGCACACCTTCTTGGATCTATATATACACATCTGCTGGGAACCACCAGCTCTGAAGTTTGTCCAGAACAATGTTGTTAAACTCTCGAGTCAAACTCTTAAATTCTTGTGGGTTCAAGAGTTTACGGGAGTAAAACGAATCAAATCGACATAATATAATATAAAATTCAAGATAAAATGATGTTGTCATTGTTTTGAGCCATAACTATTACATTCTCAAAGGAATCCTTAATTATCCATGTTCTCTCTAAAAAAAAATCCTTAATTATCCATGTTTAATGCAGTGAGATATTACTTCAGTGATGTTCTCACAACAACAACAACAACAAAGCCTTATCCCACTAAATGGGGTCGGCTACATGGATCATACGACGCCATTCCGCTCTATTAGTAACCAAACCTTTCGGTATATTCGTTGATCCATGTTCATAAGATACGACAGGGTTTTACGCTGGCTGTCGGGGCCTAACACAACCCTCCTCCTTTATCCGGGCTTGGGACCGGCTATAAAACATAGGCGGAGTTAAATGTTCCCACAGAGATGAACTTTTATATAGTTAAATGTTTTATAATGTCTGTTTAAACAACTGTCAGTGAACTAACATTACCCTAAATTCTACTGCGCAGGCTGCACACCTTTACACTGGGCTGCGTTAAGCGGGAATGTTGAGACCTGTACTGTGCTTGTGCATGTAGGCAATAAAGCAGAACTTTCAGTGAAGGATAAAAGTGGATTTACACCTGCACAACTTGCAGCGGAGAGTGGTCAACGCCATGTAGCCCATATTCTTGTATGTGTAGGCATTCAGTTCATATGGTTCTTAATTCTTTAGATTTTGAATAGGACTAGTAGCTCTATAAAGGTTTTAATGCTGACAGTTTACTCTTGGTTAGGACAATTTTGTGATTGATCCAAAATCGATATGGGCTTTAAATAAAGTTTCATTTATGTATTTTATTTTGAGGAAAGCTGGAGCTCTATATTGCATTAGAAATTAGTACGTGCTTGATGCTGCCTTCAGGTTGCTTTTTGATATAATATATGTATTTGAAACTCCGCCTATGTTTTATAGTCGGTCCCAAGCCCGGATAAAGGAGAAGGGTTGTGTTAGGCCCCGACAGCCAGCGTAAAACCCTGTCGAATCTCATGAACATGGATCAACGAATGAGCGGAATGACGTCGTATGATCCATGTAGCCGACCCCACCTAGTGGGATAAGGCTTTGTTGTTGTTGTTGTTGTATATGTATTTGAAAAACTCCTTAAAAATGTATTCCAAAAATATCTCATTGTCTTCAGAAAAAACCGTCTCAATACTTACGCTTGGTTCCAATTTGCTTTATGTAGTCTAATGCCACCAAGGTAAGGGGCAGCCTCCTCCACAACAAAGGTTTTGTCGGAATGCTTGGCAGTGCTGGATATGCTCCTATTCTTTTTGCAGTGATGGTTTTTCTTGTCATTTTGTTCATAAACTCCATTCTTTTAGGTGGGTAGTGCGTTCTGTATATTTGGCAGCACTGAAGTTCAATTTCAAACTCATATTTCTAAATTTTTCATCTTGTTTTTTAGTGCCTACTTTCCCAAAGGTCACTGCTGTGGTTGGACTTTGGGGGTGGACTGGTGTTTCTCTTGCATTTGGTTCACTAATAATGTTGTACAAATGCAGCAGGTATATACTGTTGATTTGGTACTTTCTTACACTAATGACCTTTCAATCAACGATGATGATTTTTTATGGGAAATGGTGACTATGAATTGGACTTTGCCCTTCTCAATTAATTTACATTTTGATTGGTCCCTTTCTTATATGTGATAGTTTTATTTTTTGATGGGTATATGTTTATGTGATTTCTTCATCTGGGGAAAGGGTATGATGGCCACGGCAAAGGTCGTTTTGCAGTTGGCATCGACTTGGTATGCTCAAATTCTATGCATGTAGTTCAGTTATGAAGTAGCTGCTAAGGTATTGGAACGCCCAAAGAAATGTATCAACATTCAAACATTTGAAGCTGACATTCCTGATGCGGATAAACTCCGCCTATGTTTTATAGCCGGTCCCAAGCCCGGATAAAGGAGGAGGGTTGTGTTAGGCCCCGACAGCCAGCGTAAAATCCTGTCGAATCTTATGAACATGGATCAACGAATGGCGTCGTATGATTTATGTAGCCGACCCCACCTAGTGGGATAAGGCTTTGTTGTTGTTGTTTGTATGTGATTGCTTTTTGTGAGAACAACATTTTTTTTCCAAATGAATGAGAACAACATTTTGGTCTTTCCTTAAGGTAAAATGATATTAAAAAAACTCTGATATACTTTTGCCTTCATAAATAAAGGTCATCTCTCCCAAAGTAAACGAGTAAATAAAATATAAGGTCAATTTTTAGAGGTTAGCCTTGGGGTTGGGTTCTCCATGCCAGGTTGTTGATGGATTTTCAGGCGGTAGGACAGATTTGAACATCTAAGATGCTGGCAAACTTAGCACATAAGAGAGACATCATCGATTTTCTTTTTGACATTCTATCTTTATTACTTGTATTATACATCAAAGAAACAATAGTATTTCTTTCATCATTAACAGCTTCAAACTATTCCAGTTTGTGTCTCTCCAACATACTTCAGAGTTTGATGTTGAGACCTTATTCCTAGGTTCAACCAGCTCGACCAGATATTGTTACAATCAACGGTCATCCTATTTTCTTTCAATTTGTTTTGACAAATTGACTAGTATAACTTTTACTCCTTTTGACAACCTAATACAAATCCACATTTATTGGTGGATAGGTGCTCCAAGATATGTAACCATTGATCTTCTTTTCCAAAAATAGGGCTGAGCAAACCCAGGTATGGGACTAGTATAAGATCATCCCGGTCCCCAATTTGCACCGGGTTTTAGAAATTAGTTCCAATCGTGGTTCAATCATGATAAATAAAATAGTTTAAATATAATAAAATTTAATAATTTGATATAAATATAATAATAACTAATTAAATTTCGTCTATACTAATATATTCTTAAGATATATATAAGATATAAGATTTTTAATTAGTGTAAGCATAACAATATATTTAATGTAATATGATATATTAATATAATATGCATGACTAGGTTGGGACAATGTCCGGGTTTTTACAACTCGGACTCTGTCTCAATCTGGTCCTGGTCAGGTCTCAAGGTGTGAGACCCAGTTACATATCGGGCCAAGAGAAAAATGTTGAAATCTGGGGACAGTGCAGGCTTGGACGGCTGGAACATCCCGACCTGTGCCCACCCTGTCCAAGATATTGGTGTTCATTTACATTAGATGGTTTAACTGTAAAAAGCTTCTAAGCATGTTAAGTTACTATGTTTTGGGTATACAATGGCAATACAAGCAAAAGTGTTATATTTCGTTACCAATGCAAACTAAATTCACTGTATTGTTGTATTGCAGCAAGGATCCAGGTTATATCAAACCAAATACAGGTGATTCTGCAATACATGCAAGTGTAAGATTACAACTTTGTTGGTTGTTTATTATCCTTGTACATGTTGTCGTGATTACTTTTAACTATATATAGGGTTTTATTTTTTCTTTTAAGAGGTAAAAACCCAAGCAACTTTGTAAGGCCTCTGGGTAAAGAATGTCATGTCCATTTTTTTTAGTTGCATTATTTTGATAACTATAAGATGATTTTCAATAGTTCTATAATAGGGATACAAGTGATTGTACATGATTCTTATAGATAGCTAGTTTAACAAGCATAAAATATTGAAATGCGAATATTTGTGCTGTTTGACAGCTTCAAAGTTGACAATTTATAATTGTTAAATTTGATGTACTAACCAATTTTCCTAAAAGCTTAATCCATTAAGAAGAGCAACATCAATAATTTTACATTTTTAACACTCCCCCTCATGTGTGGACTGCTCCCATCACGTGGACAACAAAGGGAGGAAAATATTTTTTTTAATAAGAGCTTAAAAGAGTTTTGAACTCTTGACCTCTGGCTTTGATACCATGTTAATTGGTTAGCATATCAATTTTTTCTTAAAAGCTTAAGCCATTAAGAAGAGCAACATCATTAATTTTATATTGTTAAAAATAATCAAGTTAAATTTGGATTTTTTCAGTATCCTCTATATCAAACCATGAGGCGGTCCTACAGATGATAAACGAAAGAATAATTGTTTCTGCTTAGTTGATAAAGAATGCTTTCATCTATGCATAAAGTGGAATGGCTTATCTTGCATCATTGTTTCAATGATAAGGAACTTTTACATGCTAGAACTTCAGTGCTAATTTGCCTTGAAATTCCATGTTCAGTTTTTTTTCCTTATGTTAACCACAATGGTGAATGCTCTTAGATTTTGGTTTTGATGCTCAAATGAATTCTGATTGTACCCCTACTCCCCCTCCCAAAAGAAAAAAAAAACTGTTATTCTAAATATCTACTTCCTAGCATAGGTCTATTGCCTACTGGGGGTTCTCTGATTTAGACATGTATCTTTATATTTCACGAGTAATAACAACTGGCTATAGTGTACTGATTGTGTTTAATGGTAACAAAACAATAAAGTTTCTTACTCTGATAACCAGTGAAGTTGTCCTAAAGAGATGGAAGATAGTTACTACATATCAAAATCGACCCGCATGACCTTCTAAATGCATAATCTGGTCAGATTTAGCTGGGACCACCTCTGGTCCTTTACAAGGAAACTAGGTCTGCACTCAGCTAAAAAAACAAAAGTCCAAGCCTATTCCAGTGTTAACCCCAAGGTTTTTGTATAAAGTATAGAAGGCCTCTCTCGTTCCTATTATGCTACTGACAGTGCTTCCCTACTTGGACTGGCATTTGGTTGCTACAGTGAACAGTGTTGATGATAATAAAAGAAGAGGGAGAGGGTTTTTTAAGTGATAACGATGATTAACCATGATGTCAATAATCCAAGAAATTCATTAAGCCAACAGATAAGCAGTTAGTACAAAATATATAGTGAAGGAGGATTCAGACACTTCATGTGATTATAGTCCATAGCCATGGCACTAGCATGACTGATGATGTTTTCATTATGACATTGACTGCTGCGGAATATCACAACATTGGGTTGTAGCCATATTGCCCTAGAGATTGTGAAAACCTGAGCCACTTTCTTTCTTGGTCTTTAAGTGATCAAGCTGGAAATGTTTTCTGTACACCAGAATGAGGTCCAGAACTCCTTAGAGCCATCACAAAACCAGGGCATATTCACCTTGCTCCAAACCTCTGGAAACGCGGCATCGGAAAAATAGATGTTCAACTCTGCTGCCGTGGTACCCAGATTGCAACCAGGGTTCACCCCACGGAGCCACTTTGTGCTATGAGCAGCTCTGACAATTACTTTTTGTCTAAGGAGCCACATGAATATTTTCATTCTGAGGGATGCCTTGTTCTTCCAGATGAGGCGACAGTCTCAGATCAAATTTTCATCAATAGCTTGCGGCACACCTCCCCGAAAGTAAGTTATAGCAGCCTCGATGCTGAAACAACCCCTGGACCATTTCCAGCTATCAGAATCAAAGCAATTTAGATTATATGTGGAAATGGGACTCAACAGATTGAACAGCTCAGCTTGATGGCCCGAGAGTGCGGGGGTGGGGAACAGTGGTGGTGGTAAAGCATGGCATCCAACTGCTCACGCTGTTTCCAACAGCGTCAGCTGAGATCTCTTGAAGAGTGGAAGCCCCGTTGGACGCTAGAGAAAACTGCAAGGGAGCGAAGCGCTAGGGCCCCACTGCTGCCATTCATCGTGCCAGAAGGAGAAAAGTTGGCCAGAACCGTTTAGAGGAGCAAAGCAAAGCATCGTCACAGATTGGGGTGCGATCAAGAAGATACTTCGCTAGAATGTAGGGTCCCCACGCGGGGTAAAAAATATGTGATTCCAATATTGGGATTACCCATGACAAACATCAATGACTTTGAAAAGGATGAGGATACCTCATTTGCCCAGGAGCTTGTCATTCAGATTGCAGATATTGAGGAAGGATCCCCAGGCCCCCGATTTTGAAAGGACGTGGGTTTGATCGAGTATGTAACATCCTTGCACTTGCGTAGGATATTGTCCACTTTAGGCTTAAGTCCGCACGGTTTTCTCAAAACTGGTGAAGGACATATTCCCATATATACTCAGCATCTCTCCTGCGACTTCTATACGTGGGACTAATTCATGACATGCCTTATTCACCCTTTTCCCCTTAGGGAACTCAACGCCCTCGTTGAGTGATCACACCCCACCATGCACAGAGGTCCACGCGGAATGGCTTGATATCATATGTAACATCCTTGCACTTGCGTAGGATATTGTCCGCTTTGGGCCTAAGTCCGCACGGTTTTCGTTAGCCTATAGACCTCAGACCAAGTAGGCACCTTTTGCACTGGGTCCGAGCCTTTCCACATGTTAAATTTGATGTTCATAAGATTCGACAGGATTTTATGCTGGCTGTCAGGGCCTAACACAACCCTCCTCCTTTATCCGGGTTTGGGACCGGCTATAAAATATAGGCGGAGTGTTAAATTTGATGTGCTAACCAATTTTCCTAAAAGTTTAAGCCGTCTGGAAAAACATCACTGATTTTATATTCTTAACACTCCCCCTCACGTGTGGGCTGCTGACAATTTTTTGGTTTATCCCAAACCCAACACGTGGACAACTATGGGAGAAAATTACTTTTTTAAGAGCTTAATAATGTTCGAACTCTTGACCTCTGACTCTGGTACGATGTTAAATTTGATGTGTTGACCAGTTTTTCTAAAAGCTTAAGCATTTACAAAGAACAACATCATTGATTTTATATTCTTAAGGCACCTTTTGCACTGGATCCAAGCCTTTCCAGAAGAATTTTTCATTACAATTTTGGCCTCCACCTGTCTAGGCATTTTAAAGACAGTCATGTAGTAGAGAGGGAGTTGAGTGAGCACCGAGCCCAGGAAGATCAATCTTCCCCTGCTGCAGAGTGCCCTGGCCTTCCAACCTTCAAGCGCTTCATTGCAATCTCGTTGATTTCAGGCGACCAGTTCACCAAGCTGACCAGCCTTTCTAAAGAGGGAGCCCAAGATATGTGATAGGAAGGGAGCCAATAGGCATTCGTAGTTCTGCAGCACAACATGCCTCCACAGCATCTATCCCTAACATTTTAGAGTAATTCACATGAAATCCCGAGAACTCACCAAATAGTTCAATTAGGACAGCAGCCTTCCAAACCTCTAGGATAGAGCCTTCAGTGAAGAAGGTTTTGTTGCGTATTGTAGATAGGGGACTAGTGTGTTTGGGTTTCCTGATGCAGAACAAGGCCATAATGTGGCAGAAAATCAAGGCAATGAACAAGGCCATAATATGGCAGAAAATCAAGGGCATAATGTGGCAAAAAATCAAGTCAATTAAGGCTGCAACAGAATGAATATTTGCAGGCAAAGCAGCCTAGCAAATATTCTTTTTTTATTGGTTGCTGATTTTCAGTAGTTTGTTTCCCTTAGTTCATTTCCTTTTACAAGTTGTTTCCTTGCTTAGTTGGTTTCCTTGTTAATTTATTTCCTTTCTAGTATTTTCCTTTTTTCTGGATGTAAGCATTATATAAACGAGGATCAATAGAAAAGAAAGTAGACTACATCCATCAAATTCCTTCGTTTCTAATTGTGCAAGGATTCGCAAGTATCTCCGCTCCAGAAATTGTTCTGGAGTTTTGTTTCTTGGATAACACTTCGAATTATCCTCGTATTGGTGTCTTCCATCTTTCTCGAAGATCCTGCGCTGCGCCAAGTGGTATCAGAGCAACGAGAATCATGGGAGATGCACCCACCCGTGCGGAGTTCAATGAGATGAAGGACCTCCAGCGAATGAACACCGCCATGGAAGAAAATCTGCAATGACTCAACGCTTCTCTGGGTCGACTGTTGTATGATTGTGGAGAACAAAGGATTCCTCGTAGGGCCCAAGCCCTTTGTTGCCTGCGGACAGCGATGAAGATGTGGAGGACATCCCACCACCACGTCGTGACACTAGACAACGAGATTTCAAGATGCGCATGGAATTACCAACCTTTAATGGTCAATTCCACATTGAAGACTTCCTCGATTGGATGACTGAAGTGGAGTGTTTCTTCACTACATGGAGATTCCTGACCATAAACAAGTGAAGCTTTATTCTTATCGCCTAAAAGGGGGAGCATCTGCATGGTGGGAGCAAACCCAACTAACGCGCATGCGCCAACATAAACAGCCTGATCAATCCTGGCCAAAGATGAAGAAACTGCTGTGAGCCCGTTATCTTCCTTCAGATTACGAGCAAATCCTCTTTCATCAATTGCAAGATTGTCGTCAAGGTAATCGTTCGGTGAATGCCTACACCACAAAATATTGTCAGCTAATATCAAGAAACAACTTATTTCAATTTGAGCCTCAACAAATTATGCATTATATCGGTGGTCTCCGTCCTGCCATCCGAGATTGTGTCGATATTTAGACGATATACACCCTGTCTGAGACCATCACTCTTGTTGAGAAAGTGGAGAGACAACTTGATCAAGGTACTCAAGGCAACTTTTGCATTGCCGAAGCTTCCCGTCATGCTGATCCAAAAGCTGTTCAAAAGCAAATCCCTCTTGGAAAACCCTCTCACCAAAAAGCAATCTCTGTTCCCACTGTCTCGAAGCTGCCAAACAATGTAACAACCAAGAAGGGGTCCTCGTCTTCTATCATTTGTTATCGATGTAGACCGTCAGGACACCGTTCAAATGAATGTCCACAACGAGTTCCTGTTCACTATGCACAAGCTGATGATGTTGATTCAGAAGGTGCTAATGACAACAACGACAATCCTTTTATCGAAGATGAAGAAGAAGCTTACCCTGATCAAGAAGGTGAACGACTATCATATGTCGTTTAGAGACTTTTGTTTACTCCAAAGAAGGTTGAAGGTTCTCAAAGACACAAGATCTTTCGCACTACTTGCACCATCAATGGGAAGTTATGCGATGTTATTATTGATAGTGGCAGTTCATAAAACATTGTCTCCAATCTAGTGGTTCAGAAGTTGGGTCTGGCCATCGAGAAACTCCCTATTCCATATAAAATAGGATGGATTCGCAAGGGCTCTGAAGTAAAGGTTTCACTTCGGTGCAAGGTACCCTTCTCTATTGGCAAGCGATGCAAAGATGAAGTCATATGTGATGTCGTGGACATGGATGCATGTCACGTTATCTTGGGAAGGCCATGACAATATGATGCTGATGTGAAACATTTCTTCCGTGACAACATCTATGTCTTCAACAAAGATGGTCACCGCATCCGTTGATGCCGCTAGACAATGACAACCCTAAGGCGACAGAACCTTCAGTCAAAGCTTCTTTTCTAATAATCAATGAACGCGGACTTCATAGTGCAGTCAAGTCCTCAGGCTTGTTCTGTGCACTAGTTGTCAGATTTTATCTATGATGCTCCAATCTCCTCTGTTAATCCTTTTGTGCAGGAATTGTTGCAATCTTTCTCCTGATGATCGTCCCCCGGGGCTTCCATCTGAATTTGGCAAGATTAATGACGATGCCTATGTCGTTGACTTGCCCTCTGAATTTGGCATTTCTGCAACATTCAATGTGGCTGCTCTTTTCACCTACTATCCTCCGCTTGATAAGGAAACCAGCTCGGGATCGAGCTTTCTTGAAGGAGGAGGTTCTGATGCAGAACAAGGCCATAATGTGGCAGAAAATCAAGGCAATGAACAAGGCCATCATATGGCAGAAAATCAAGGCAATGAACAAGGCCATAATATGGCAGAAAATCAAGGCCATAATGTGGCAGAAAATCAAGGAAATTAAGGTTGCAACAGAATGAATATTTGCAGGCAAAGCAGCCTAGCAAATATTCCTTTTTATTGGTTGCTGATTTTCAGTAGTTTGTTTCCCCTAGTTCATTTTCTTTTACAAGTCGTTTCCTTGCTTAGTTGGTTTTCATATCCTGCGTTGTGCCATTTCCATCCTAGGTGAAGCCAGAAAGCAGGCCAACATTGCTCAATGAGAAGGCAGTCATAACAAGGGTGTTGGCCATGAGGGTCAAAAAGCTGTGGCCCGAGGGGGCAGCCTTCATTGGGAGTCCATTTATGAGGACTGAAAAGGATATGGTGGTGATTCATCTTTTCATCGAAAAGATCCATAGGTACGGGAAGCCATGTTTATGTATGGAATGCCAAAGGAAGATACAGTCGATAGAATCAAAAGCCTTAGCAAAGTCCACCTTCCGTAGAAAGCCTTGACGGTCATGTTTCTTCCAATGAGTAGTAATTCAGAAGCAACAAGACCTGCCACAAATAAAAGCAAATTGAATTGGTGAAGTGAGATCATCCATATCAGGGTGGAGCCTATTTGCCAAGACCTTAGGAATCAAGAGACAAATGGCATTTGAGAGTGCATTTGGATGGAAATAACCAACTGCTTCAAGAGACAATTTCTTTGGGATGAGTAATAGGTAGGATATTTGATTTTGTTGAATCCCGCATTTTTTTCATATAATTCCATGTGAACTCTGATGATATACTAGAACAGGAGATGTTGGATATTATGAGAGCATGACTTTGACAAGCTACGACGCGTTTTGATAAAATTGTGCGGGCCAATACCCCAAGCAGATGATACCACACTGGCCGGGAATGTCACATATGGTATTAGAGCCACTCCGCGTAAACCTCTGTGCATGGTGGGGTACGATCACTCAACGAAAGCGTTGTCTAAGGGGGGAAGGATGTAAGAGACATGTCTTTGATTAAACCCACATGCATAAGTCACAGGAGAAATGCTGTGTATATGTGGTAGGATGCGTTTTGATAAAACCATGCTGCCGAGGTCCAAAGCTGACAATATCTTACGCAAGTGAAAAGGATGTTACATATAGTGTCAGAGCCAGGAATGTTATAGCGAGCATGAGCCAACGCCAGGATCCGTAAAGTACTTGCCATGTGGCCTCATGGAAGTAATGGATAGCAGTCTGCCAAATCTGGTGGGCATCAGTTATCTCCTCCCATTGCTTCATAGTCGGCTCATGTGATTTTCCCTGTGCACTAGCACAGTGGTGAAAGGAAGCAAGTGTTAACCAGCGCGGCCACAACATCATTTCCAGTTTCTGGTATTTACAGCTAACAATCTCTCCTGTGGGTGGGCTCTGCCAGCAATTTCTTCATTGGACAAGGTGTACACAAGGAGGAATGCAAATGTTCCTGAACCTATGCAGATTCAAGAGTCCAACTCGAATTCTTTGAATGAGGTAAACACTTCTGAACCAGCATTGCAAGAATCTGAACCTTATGTTGGCAATCTCGAACAAGACCTTCCAATTGCTATTAGAAAAGGAACTAGAAAATGCACAAAGTAACCAATGTACCCTCTTGCAAACTTCTTATCATTTAAGAATTTCTCTCCAACACATAAGGCGTTTCTTGTAAGCCTAAATGCTATAACCCTACCTTCTACTTTATCTGAGGCTTTATCCAATGAAAAATGGAAACAAGCTATGAATGCATAGATGGAGGCATTAGAAAGGAACAAGACATGGGAGTTAGTGAAGCTACCCAAAGGAAAAAAGACAGTAGGTTGCAAGTGGGTATATACAATGAAATATAGAGCTGATGGTTCAATTGAGAGATACAAGGCATGGTTGGTAGCCAAGGGGTATATGCAAACATATGGAATTGATTATCTAGAGATATTTGCTCCAATTGCAAAGATGAATACAGTTAGAGTGTTGTTATCATTAGCTGCTAATTGTGGTTGGGAGTTGCATCAATTTGATGTCAAGAATGCCTTTTTACATGGGGAGTTAGAAGAAGAGATCTATATGGAGGTTCCACCAGGATATAAAAGGAATTTGGCTGCACAAACTGTTTGTAAGCTGAAAAAGGCATTGTATGGCCTTAAACAATCACCACAAGCATGATTTGGAAGGTTTGCAAGAGTTATGCTGGGCATGGAATACAAACAAAGTCAAGGGGATCACACGCTATTTATTAAGCATTCTTCTTCAGGAAATGTTACAGCCCTCTTGGTGTATGTTGATGACATAATTGTCACAGGAAATGATATCAAGGAACAAGAAGCCTTGAGTCAATACTTGGCTAAAGAGTTTGAGATTAAGACATTGGGGAGGTTGAAATATTTTCTTGGAATGGAAGTTGCTCACCCTAAGAAGGGAATTTTTATCTCTTAACAAAAGTATATCACAAATCTTCTCAAAGAAACTGGTAAAACAACATGCAAACCAGCAAGTACCCTTATGGAACCTAATATTAAACTTGGGACAGCGGATGAAGATGTTTCAGTAGATAGAGAAATGTATAACGCCTTGTGGGAAAACTTATTTACTTATCTCATACAAGGCCAGATATTGCATATGCATTGAGTGTGATTAGTCAATTTATGCATAATCCGAAGGAAGTTCATTTGCAAGCATTTTATAGAGTGTTACACTATCTTAAGGGAACACTAGGAAAAAGCATTCTATTTAGAAGGAATGAAAACTTAATACTTGAAGTATACAGTGATGCTGATTTTGCTGGATTAATTGTTGATAGAAGGTCAACTTCAGGATATTGCACATTTCTTGGTGGAAACCTTGTGACATGGAGAAGTAAAAAACAAAATGTGGTAGCTCGTTCAAGTGCAGAGGCTGAATTTAGAGCCATGACTCAGGTATGTGTGAACTACTTTGGTTGAAGATCATTCTTCAAGATTTGAAGATTAAATGGGAAGGCCCCATGAGACTATTGTGACAATAAGTCTGCAATCAGTATTGCTCACAATCCAGTACAACATGATCGGACGAAGCACATTGAAATTGATAGGCACTTTATCAAAGAGAAATTGAATAGCGAGCTGATATGCACACCTTATGTGCCTACGCATAGTCAACTTGCTGATGTTCTTATCAAGAGTTTAAGTAACTCCAATTTTCAGGTTATTTTATCTAAGTTGGGAATGGACAATACCTATTCACCAGCTTGAGGGAGGAGAGTGAGAAATCATATGCAGAATCATGCAAGATCATGCAGGATCTCTTTTATACAACAACAACAACAACAACAACAACAACAAAGCCTTATCCCACTAAGTGGGGTCGGCTACATGGATCATACGACGCCATTCCGCTCTATTAGTAACCAAACCTTTCGGTATATTATTCACCAATAGATCTTGCTCTATTAGTTCGCCAAGTGTCCGCCTTGGTCTCCCTCTCTCTCTTGCAGGATCTCTTTTATATTAGGAAGTTTTCCTTTTGACAATATATTGTATTTATTAGAAATAGGAGTACATAGGTAGCTTTCCTATTCCTAGCAGGCTGCCCCATAATTATGGGATTTGATTCCGGCCTTCCAGATTTCATCTTTCCTAATATGTTTAAAGGTTCGAGTCTTGTATATAAGTTGTTGAATAGATAGAAAATAATAGAGCTTTTTGCTACAATTTTCCACAGGATGACAATCAATAGACATCCCTGTTCTCAAAAAAAAAAAAATGCAGGATTAGCCCTTGAGTGTCCAATCCTGTGCAGTCTCAATGCAGGGCACTTGTACATGCCTAAATGATTTTAACACATTTGATCTGTTCGACAAAGTTTGCATACCCTATGTTGGATGAACATGGGCTGCACACTCAGCTACTGCATATCTTTTTTTTCTCCTTTCAAACAAGAATGAGGATGTGTTATGTGTACTGTGTAAACATAGTTAAGTAAAAAACTCCCCCATTACACCTTGCTGCCCGTTAAATCATTTAGTAATCCTAAGAATAGGAGAACAAAGGGGTTGAAATATCAGTTGATCACATGCTTATCAATGGAGGCAAATTGTTCTGTGATGGTTCCTGCACTTTGCACAATATGAAGGGGTTTTCCCTTCAATCCAATTTGTGAAGAGCTCTAGTCTGTGCCTGAGCCTTGGAATGTTTATCATACTGACATGATGTAGCACAATATCTTGTTAGTTTAAAATTCTTACAGGTCTAGGATTATTAGTTATTTTGTTTCCTTTCCTTATCTCTTGATTGGTGTGATATTTTAGATCTTTTGATTTGAATCAATCTCTCTTTTGTTCATTGTTCACATCAAATCATCGCCAACGTCACCCCACCTACACCCATCTTCTGCAACCCTGTTGCTTCAAGAAATGTTTGATCCAGCATGAATTGACACACCATATCTCAGCTGACACTTCTAACACCATGGTATAGCTATAGTGCCATGCTAGCAAAAATTAGCATGGTTCCTATTGTGGTCTAGCGGCTTTTAGTTTAAATAAATAAATCTGGATGATTGCTCATGGCAACCATCTTGAATGGGATAGCAGGTTGACACAAGACAATAACAAAAGAAAAAAGCTTATTGGAGCTTCAGGCTGCTTCAAGTTAGACCTTTTCTCTCCTTAATCTGTATAGATATATGGATGTCTACCTGTTTCTAGCCATCCTTTTACCCTTAAAAGAATTTACTGGCATAATTTTTATTGGCTATAAGATAATTACAGTTTTATAGCCCTTGGAGGCCCTAAACAAGTGAGATACATAAGTGACTTTTTTAGAGGGATACATTTCAAACCTGCCTGAAACCACCTGCTTCAACCTTTGTGCTTTATGTAAATTTTGCACTCTTGGGCCTCTTGATGCTTATGGAACTAGTTTTACGAAGTGATCTTTGGCATTTGTTAGTTTTGATGTTTGATTTTTGTGCTGGTTTAGGATTTTGGCTTTTGTTCTATCTTCTACTAATTTCTAATTATACCCAAATGGTGTTTTTGCTTCAATATGTTATTTATTTCTGACAGGACCTCTTATTGGATTTTGATTTCAACAACTCCTCTGTAAACTGGTCTCAACTATGTGCTACTTGCAAGGTAATGATGAAAGCTTCATTATTTAGTTGAATGATGACCTTTAATTTTGAGATACTTGTCTTAAGGATGTCTTTTAATTTTTTTCATCAGATTATACGACCTGTTCGGTCTAAACACTGTCCTACTTGTAAACATTGTGTGGAGCAATTTGACCATCATTGTCCATGGATATCTAATTGTGTTGGCAAGGTGAGATTTATCTTAGTACACTGCTGATGGAATTTAAATTATTTGTTAAATATTTACTGATATGAGTTGAAAAAACGGCCCTCTTCAGAACTTTTTCTGACAGGTTGTAGCATAGTATAGGACAGGATTATACTGTTTTCTGTATGAATTTGTTATGCCATTATTGTGGCGTGGCTGCATGGTTATATCTAGAGGATAAGATTCAGTTTAGTGTACTTCAACTACTAAATCATCTATACGTTCTCATGGCTTTTGTTTATAAAGAAGTTTTTCTTCATAAGCTTCTTGCAGAATTTACTCTTTTGTTGTTTTATTATAGAGAAACAGGTGGGAGTTTTTTGTCTTTGTATGTATGGGAACATTGACTACATTTATAGGTGACGCAGTTGCATTTCACAGTGGGTACTCCATTCTAAATTTTTTAAATATCCATCTTTCGAAAAAAGGGTTAGTTTATGAGATGGAACATTGATATCACAGGGGTGTGGACGTGGTCACCATTATTTCTATCATATGGAACATGGATGCAGCAGCTGGTGAAAGAACATCCTGGAGCTGTTCTATTTCTGTTCATGAATACCATTTTACTCTGTGGAGTTTTGGCTTTGTCAGTGACACAGGCATCACAGGTAATGTGTTGGTTCCATAAGGTTAAAAATTTTAACATCATAAATGGCTAAACAAAACATTTAGTTATCTTTCCTGCTATGTTTATGATGATTGGTACTAAAGAATGGTCGAGCATATAGTGTACTGCAATTATTAAATATCAACTTATGCAGAAAACATGCACATGTAGATGTTGGATATTGATTATATGTTGTAGAATGATAATGGCCGTGTGTCCATGTGGTGTTTGTGTCTGTACATACATGATGAGATAGAGGAAGGGAAGCAAGGTGGGATATGAAACTGGAGAGGACAACTGTATGAGTGGCATATGATGTCGTAATTGGTATGGACATGAACATAAGTCCAACAAGATGCATTTTGCCGGAGTCTAACACCATAATTAGATTCCTCACCATTTTGTTTGACTCTAGACATATGGAGTAATGAACGGTAAACATGAAAATTTCTAATTTTATTATTTGTAGCAGAAAAACAAGACCTAGAATCATTTTCTTATTTCCATGGTGTGTGTTTGAGAAACAATGTAGGCAATGTTTGAAAAGCGACACTACTGTTAGGAAACTGGTTGCACCCAAAAAGGCAAATTGTTGGATGTTGGTAATTTTTTGCGGGAGGCTTAACACCAAAGCTAGATTCCTCACCATTTTGTTTGGCTTGAGTCATATGGAAAATGAAAGGTAAATGTTAAAATTTTCTAATAATTTGTTCTTTCGTAAAAGGAAAACAAACCAAGAATCATTTTCCTATTATCATGGCATGTGTTTTAGAAACATCGTAGGCAATGGTGAAAATTGAACCTACTGTTAGGAAACTGGTTCCGCTCAAAAGGGCAAGTTGTCGGATGTTGGTAATTTGACATTTCACCTTTCCACGTAAATTATCTGGATCTTGAAGAGTGTTAAATTGCAGTATAGTATAGATTTTCAATGGGGTCGAGGAACCTACGTATTTAATGGGTAAATTACTTATCAACCTTGTGTGTACTTACAAAGGTTTTTCAACAGAAAAATTGTTTGCTTTCTGGAAACTACTTGTGTAATTATCTTCCCATACGCACTGGAACCTTCTGATAAATTCGAACATGTATGCAGATAGCACAGAACATCACTACCAACGAGTTGGCGAATGCTTCTCGGTACTCATATCTTCGTGGACCAGAGGGACGGTTCCGAAATCCTTATAATCATGGTTGTCGTAGAAACTGCACTGATTTCTTAATCCACGGATACAGCAATGATAATGAAATTGCTTGGCCTTCACTTCAACAAGCTGTAAGGTAACATTCATAGAGTATTATGCAGCTACGCCGCTTCAGAGCCCATTGTGGTGTATATACATGGGGTTGCTTGCTGCTTCTGGGTAGGTATTATATGACATTTGAATATATATATATATATATATATATATATATATATATATATGCCTACTGCTGATTATGCTTGAACCGGCTTGGCACAAAAACTGTTCTGATGGATGACATTAGCGAGTTCTTTTTTACAAGCATTGATATGCACCACATATGACTGCCTTTTTGTACATAACATACATTTTTTTATGTTGACAGAAAGCAATATTCTTTAGGAAATTACTTGGAATATGTGCGGGTCATGTATTAGATTGTAGTGCACTCATTTGTAACTGTGAAATTGAAAATTGCCGATATAAGATACTGATTTCTGTATATTTTGTGGCTCTGTTGCAAAAATGCTCCTCAAGAGCCAAATGCAATGGAGCGTCTGGGAGCTTCTTTCCAGAAGTACTGTTCTTTGGAAAAGTATTATTTGTAACTTCTACTTTTCCTCATCTACTCTCACCCTTCCACGTATATCTCTCATTAGAAAAATATTATTGCTAAGCATATAATATATATATATATATATCTCATTCTAATAATGTTCAAAACTTTTTAAAACATATATAGTTAAGAAATTGGTATTTTGTCCTTGGATTTTCTTTTAATATAATATATTCTAATAGGACATTTTCCTATGGATAATATTCTTAAATTATTGGTAATATGAACATAAATTATTTAATTCAGAACATTACCTGATTTACTTTATCTTAATTGGTGGGTAATCTAAATTGTTTACAACAAAAGTGGCAATCCACATTTAAGAGTGTTTTAATTTTATATTCTATTCAGAATAAGAGGAAAAAATATAATGGTAAATACTGATATCAAAAAAGAAAATTATTATAATTTTCATTATCATAATTAACTATATTATTATCTATATGGATTAAATTTGTCATTAATTGATGAAATGTATTCTATTGAAAATTTACATTATTTAGTAATAATTTGTTATAACTTATAACTACATATATTTTTTTAATTGCTAGAGTTTATTTGTAAAGGTGCATTATTGGATAATATGTAAAGGTAATGTAATAAACGCATTATAAGATTATAGTTGAAACTATAGAAAAGCCTAGACTAATCTTTCTTTAAATAGTAAGACAAGTTTATTTAGTTCTTGTTATAATTATAGCTATTGTTTTACGTAGTTCTAAATGATTTTTTTCTTTTGGCATAAGAATTTTAATATTTGAGCCAAGTCAAACTTAAAGTTTAACTTGCTATCGAATTATTTTGTTATGATCAGAATAATAGGACTTAATATTGATGTCCCTTTGTAAGGATCCAAAATTCACTTTAAAAATTTTGAGCATTTAGAAAAATTTCACGTCGTTAGCTCGTTCGTCATACGTTATTTAACAATGAAAAACTTAATAACTTATAGAAAATTATAATAAATAAAACTTTTTCATAATCATATAAACATCCTTTCTTAACATGTCATAATACATTAAATCCCTAAAGACTTAATTACATAATGAGCATCAATGTTCTACTAGAATCATAAAACTTACTAAATCTTAACATGTGCAACACTTCGTCGCGAGCTTTATCTATCGTCCATCACTTAATCTTGATTACTTGCACAGATCTAGAGTGTAGAATTTTTTAGTTAGAGTATGTAAAAGTCATGCATGCATGATAGCCTATCACATGCTAATACATGCGATGCATCATCATCACCATAACAATAACATATAAACATGTATGCCATAAACTATGTCATGATCTTTACATGACATAACAATTTTGGAACATAAGCATGGCATACATACTTAACTTTAGACTCATCATATGCAAGTGTCGTACAATAAAAATATTCATTTATATCATTCACAAATAATCATGACATATAACTTATCATTTCATTTCATTGTCATGTACATCCCAAGAGTTTTTTTATAACTTCTTGATCTTTAAATTTCCTTATGTTGCTTTATAACTTCAGACATTCGTTCTTTTCTTTTCTTTTTTTTTTATTATGTGATACTTGTAACATCATCTTCATCTTTCATCTTTATCACGTAATCTTATCTTTACTCTCAATCCATGTCATTAGTCATATCTTATGAACACTCACATCATAAAAGTGCGGGACTTCATTTTTAATCATCTTTGGAAATACACATTATTCCTTAGAAAGTACATACACAAATGTAGCTAGGACTTTACTTCTCATACTTAGGTCCCGTTGAAGTGTAAAATTTTACTTTTCATCTTTACTTCATTATCTTCTTAACTTTCTTTCTTTGTTATAAGATGCTTTGAAGTTAAACTGCACTTTCATTCTTACTTTATCTTATAACATCTTTGATCTTAACAGTAGTTGAAAGAATCATATCAACATCATCAGACTAGCTAGGCCACATCTTTGGGAACACACATCATAATAGTGAGAAGTTTTATTCCAAGAAATACATACACCATAATAATGAAGGATTTTATTCCGAGGAATACTTACACTTTCTAATGAGGGACTTTGTTCCTTGAGAAGCATATACACAAATGCAAGAGTTTACTCCACAGGGTTAGGTCCCCTTGAAGTACATATATAAGTGCAGAACTTTACTTTCCACCATAAATGAGTGACAAGAATATTCTTCAACTTTAGAATGCATTATACTTCTTAATACATTAATCATTCTTCATATTTTAGTCTAATTATGACTGAACATGCATTACGACACTACAACAAAAGTGGCTAATAACGAAGGGAAAAGTGGTTGTGAAAAATGATTTTTTGGTCCTTGAAGATATTTAATGACTGGATTTTTTGGTTGTCACCCGTCGTTATGGGCTTTGCCATTAATGATAAATAACGACGGTGCAATGTAGTCGATCATTAAAATAGTAACGACGAGCAAAATACTAGTCATTAAAAATCTATAATGGCGAAAGATCTTGTCGTTACACATTATCAACGATGAGTAAATTTATTGTTGTGATTGATCTTTAATGCCATTTAAACTTGTCGTAAAGTGTAATAATGACCAATTAGGATCTGGTCGTTAAAATCTATTTAACTATAAGATACCATTAAAGATATTAACAACCAAACAAAGTGATCAGCAATGGCCATTATTCTAATCAATAATACAAACAATTTATTAAAACCTCATAATAATTTGTTTTAAATTTTAACGAAAAATTATTAACAATACATTTCTATTGCATCTTATAACATATAACACATTTATAAAAGTAGAAGCAAGAATACATATCACTTGTAAGTATAGTACAAAAAGGTCTCATGTCATCTAAATTTGATGAGGTAAACTTCCTTACATTAATATCAAGGTATACATTCTAATCAAAAAGAAAAAAAAAGAAATACATTTGTCATGATAAAAAAAAATGAAATGTCGCATAAAAGTCTCTAATAGAACTTTCAACAGCTCCAACATCAACTAGTGTGCTTTGTAATCAACTAGTGTGCTTTGCAATTGGTAGTCATCGACATAGCAAATATTGGTCAAAACTTCCATAGCTAGTTGATTTGGAATGATTATTCCGTCCAAGTGTTCCCATCTCATTAAAAGCACAATATACCTCCTGCAGCTATCTGCATTAGCGTCTTTCCTCTAGACTTATTGGATGGTCGCATTAGCTACTCTCCATATCAGGACGAACCACCCTAATCAAACTCATACACTCCCTCAGCACACTTCGCATTTCCGTTGGAACCTTGGCCTCCTTAGAGAGGTTGTCATGTTGATTCCTCTGGAATCCTACTCTTGGTCGTCGTAGTTCTCACGTGATTAATTGGAGCATTGTCCAACAACCTTGTTCTCTAGGTGGGCTCGGTATTCGTTCTCACAGCCATATCCACACCTTCCTCATTTCTAGACATGTCTTCGACATCCTTAATTCCAAAGAGTCCCTATGGGCTCAACTCGTCATTAACAAGTATGGTACCCATTCATCCTTGGACCATTTCCACCCAGCAGACATGTGCCCCATCTTGGCGTCTTATTACTGAGTCTATTCCTGACCTCCGTCTTAAAACCATGAAATATATTGGTTTGGTACCAACAAATCCATGGAAAATAGTTAAATTATTTTTATTTAATAATGAATAATTACATAAGTGACACATAAGTCATATTGTTTTATTTAAATAAGTCGACTAATAACAAAGGGCTGCATACATGGGTTTATATAACGTTTAATGAGATGTAATCAATAGAAGGAAAAGGGGGAAATGTACAAAAATGTAAAAGACGAATAAGTATTGCTAAAGGAGAAGACACAAATTTATTATGAAGCTTATCTCCATATATAATAATATATAATAGTATTGAATTATTTTAAATGTACTTCTTAAAAATTTTGTGAACAACCTAATTGCTAATTATTAAACTAACATTATGTGTCAACTTTAAACATTTTAATTTTCAAATCATATACTTAGCAAGATAAAATAAAAAGGCATTAAATTCATATAATAAATTTGTTATCTTATCCAAATTAAATAAATTATGGTGATGCTCTCTCATCTTCAACTAATTACATCATTATGAAAATCATCATCGTAAAATCGATAAACAACTTATTATATTTGTTTGTTAAGTTGGAGGTCTCTAAAATCTTTTTCACCTTTTACTGGAAAAGTACTTGCACCTCCCATAAAAACTTTTTCATCTCCTTCCCTGCAACATGTTAGCATATAGACCATTGAGGGTAGGTGGACATTAAACAATAATGAGGTTAGTGGAGAGTTTTAGCATTTGTTTGAATTTCTCCTTGTAAAGGTAGAGAGAGAGGACATTAAATGAATTGAATTGTAAATGAAGGTTTCTAAAATCTTTTTCAGCTTTCATAGAATTTTTTTACCAATCATAAAACTTTATCTCCTTACACAATGATGGTTAATTGAGACATGTGTATTATTTGAACTATCCATGGAGAGAAGCCCCTACTCATTAATCAGAAAATTCAACTCAATTGATTATATAAGGACCATACCATGGTCCAAAGCTTCTTAGAAGTTGAACATAACATTACTTATATAAATAATTGTCACATTGATAATTCACTGTAATTGCCTGATGGATCACAAACTTGAAAGAAAGAAAATGGTAATAAGGTAAAAAACCAAGTAAAACTGGAGTAATGCAGGAACAATGGTAAAAGAATGGATCCATCAATTGTTAATATCATAGCCGAAGCTTCTTAGACTTCTTATTTCATTTTTCGTCCATCATGTATGCACAATTATCTCAATTGTTAATAATTTTGTTTCTCTAACCTTTATACGGAAATATTGCCATCTAGTTTATGCTATGAGACATCCTTGCACTTTGCGTAGGAAATTGTCCGCTTTGAAATTCGACCCGCATGGTTTTACCAAAATGCATCCTACTAAATCAATGTCATATTCTCATATATACACAGCATCTCTCTCATTACTTATGTCTCATGCACCACAACAACAAAAAAACACATCAAGGACCAATGCTCTATACCCCACAAAACTCCAAAAAATTGGGGTTTAAATATGAATTCAGTTCATTATCCAAAAAAAGAATATCGATGCAGTTCTAGACCAAAATGTAAACTTTTCTCCTGATTAAAAAGCAAAAAAATTCTAAGAGTAGAGGCTACATGAGAGGCCCATACTTGTTTGATAGGAAGGCCAGAAATCAACAATTGGGGTGAAGTCGGTTGGCTCCTCCTCGCTTAATTATGCAAAAATTGATAACGAAATTAGCTAGCAATTACACTAATCGCTCTATTAATAGAGTGTTAGAGTAAAGATTATTGATCTCACGAGGAACCAATTTATTTATCTCTCAAATTTAAGAGACTAATAGGAGATGACATACAATTTGTGGGTAAAAATTGTGCATAAAATAAAATTACAAAAAGATAAAAATCTAAAACTAACGATGCATAGGTCCTTAGGATGATCCATAATGATTAGAACCGTTTGTAACTTTTGTAAAACTGATTGTAACATAAATATGAATTTAGTCTTAGATGGATTAGGAACACTGAAGATATGATCTCCCTAGTTGGGTAAATAAACTATCTTAAGATAATAATAATTTGAAAGTACTTCGTCAGAATCTACCCTAAGTTGAATTGAAATTAAGATGTTATGTGATGTAATTCCTAAACTACTTAATCGCTCGTCTGAGTCAATTAAGTAGGCCACACAATTTAATATTCCATCCGATTCTATTAGACTATGACATGTATTGTTTCAACATAAAAGTTAATAATCAATTTGAATAAAAAATTATGAATTAAGAATTGATTACACTACCCAGTTAATAATCAACTCAGAAGTCATTCAAATATGAAGAAAATCATTAATAATAACAACAATGTTCATAAAGACTAAACTAACTATTATTCAATTAATAGGATTCAGAAATTATTATTACACTAAAACTCTTGTAACTAAACTAAAAGATAAAATGAAACTTATAATTCAAAACACAAAATGGTTGTTTGTCACGGGTGGTAACATAATTTTCACGGCTTAAACAATGTCCGAATCAAATTAGAAATGGAGTTTCATGACTTGCAATGACAGAGCCACATGGGTGCCAGTGGGTGCACGTGCACCCACTGGATAAGAATAATAAATGTAAATATAATGACAAATGTTGTTCTTTGCTCAACCGGATAGATGTGTTAACTACCTTGATTCGTCACCGCCCGTGAAAATTCATTTCTAATCCGATGATTTCACGATCTCCACATCCCGTGAAGAATCTTTCACAGCCCACCCATGATAGCCAACTTACAATCCTTGATAGCTTCATCATTTTTCACTTTCTAGATATGTTTTAACTCCGATTCGAGCACGGTTTTTTTCCGGTGGCTTTTTAATTCAATTTTCTTACTTTCTAAACAATATAATAGAACATTTGGGTAGATTTTATTTGTGTATAATTAATGTAAATAAGCTCATAAAATGATGCATGATATTAGAAAATGATTCGAAATAAGATTAAATGCAATGATAATAATATGTTGTATTTTGCATGCATCACTTAAGCAGAGGTCTCGAGTTCGAGTCATTGTGAATGTAAAAAAATTTTGTTGAGAGCCTCACCTGTCATTGTTAGGCTCACGACGCAGGATGACCTTACCAAATTAATTGAGCTCGATGACGGGCTGACCTCCAACCTTTGAAAAGTGTATAACCATTAACTTGGACTGGCATCACTACTTCCCAAACATCGGGGATGGCAACCAAAAAAATAAGAAAGTGGTAAGGAGGCCAGAGAGCAATGATCAAACTGTAATTAAACCAAAGTTAAAAGGGAAGGTGACAGTAAAGAATGATTTTATGTAAATATATAGGCACACATAGATAACCAAGAGAAAGAAGAGAAAACAATTAGATATTTGATATAATGAGTAGGAGGCTAGTAGGAGTTTGTGTTTAGCAAGTTTCTCCATAGGACACTTCATGTTATAGAGAAAAAAAAAAGATAAAGAACAAAAAATGAGTAAAAAGATAAATCACAATGTTGAATGAAGAGTTGCAACAAGCCCAAATTTTATGCCAAGGGTATTTGAGCCTGTTGACAAAAAATACAATGTAATTCTTATATAAAGTCTAACAACTCAGTTAACTCCCCAAAAACCTAGTCGTCAACCCCTACTTCTCTCTCTTTTCATCTCCACCAGACAAAATACGAGGCTATGAGACCTAGAACCATATTCTTCATGGTGGCTTTGTTTTACGATCAAGATTTTAATGAAAATGATGTGAAGACCTAGAGGCTTCTAGATGAAGGATGCAAGATGATTAGGAAATAGGAGTTTTAGATCTAAATCCTAAAGGTATATAAAAAGGGGATCCAAACCTTTCTCTTCTCTCAATAATGTTTTGTATGGATTGAGAGTTCCAATAACATCCTAGTTCTTGTTAGAATCATTGGAAGGATCATTAGATTTGAATAATATTTCTGCCTAGACCTATATATTTTGATCCATATTAGATTGCCACACTTAAATCTATTGATTTCATGAACCTTAGTAAGATCCCTTGGTTATATGATGATGTTTCGTGCCTAGATCTCATATTTCAATCCTTTAAGGAGAAACCCTATATTATGTTATTTTCATGATTAATATGATATTGCTAGCATGTTTATATGCCTATGATTTATGCTCTAGAATATTCTAGATTATCCATATATTTTTCTCTTGATTTCACCTCAAAAATTAAGATAGAAGTCGGGATTCCAGTATGCTGATATGATTGTGATAACCCTATGAACAGTCGTGATCGAGCGTGTACAAGCCAATGAAACTATGCTCTCTAACGCCCATGACGACTTTGTCACGGCCATGATGAGGCCAAGAACGATTATGATCAATTTGGTCATGACCATGAGCGAGAGTGACAATTTTTGGATCTTTAATGCTCGTGACAAGGCTGGAAATGGTCGTTGAAAGGCTGAGCACGATGATGACAATTTTGCGCACGATCATGATTAGGAATGGCTGTGCTCAACATTGTCACGGCCATGGTGAGCATGGCCATGACAATTCTGAGCACGACTGTGACAATTTTGGAACAACCATGATTGTTGAAAATTTTTTTATATGATATAAACTTATTTTTCAAAGTATGAATGTTATATATGGATGATTGATGATTGTAAATGACACATAAATATACGAAATTATGTTCGATCGTAATTAGGCTAAAATATGAAAAATGAGTGATTTATTGCAAAGCATAATATACCTAAGGTTGAAGAATGGCATTCACTCATCAAAGTAATGATGAGAAATAAGGGTTTTCACTTGTGTATGTATTTTAAGAGAACCTAACGCCACGAAGTAAAGTCTTACATTTACGTATGTATTCTCAGGGAACAAAGCCCTTCATTAGAAAGCGTGCATATTCCTCAAAATAAAGTCTCTCACTATTATGATGTGTGTATTCCTTTGAATGAAGTCCTTCACTATTATAATATGAGTATTTCCAAGGATGTGACCTATCTAGCCAATGTGAAATATTGACATGATTCTCCAACTATTGCTAAGATAAAAAATGTTATAAGATAAAGTGTAAATAAAAGTTAAGTTTAACTTAAAAGTAGCTTATAACAAAAAAAGAAAGTTAAGACGATGATGAAATAAAGATAGAAAGTAAAGCTCTACATTATGTATGTACTTCCAAAGGATCTACGTCCAAGAAGTAAAGTTATGTATATGTGTATGTACTTCTTAAAAAATAATATTCCTCATCATAAAGTGTGTATTCATATAGATGATTAGAAATAAAGTCCCTCACTATTATTATGCGTGTGTTCCTAAGATGACTTATGACATGGAATGAAAGTAAAGAAAATGTTATGTGCTAAAGATGAAAGATGAAGATGACACTTCAAGTATCACATAATCAATAAAGAAAGTAGAATGAAAGAAAGTCCAAAGAGTTATAAAGCAACCTCGAGAAAATTTAAAGTAAAATATGAAAGATGTTTAGTAATAAGTAATGATCAAAGAGTTATAAAGAAACTCTTAGAATGTACATAATAATGAAATGATAAGTTATATGTCATCTATGTTTATGAATTATATGAATGCATTTTCTTATTGTATGACACTTGCATGTGATGGTTCTACATCTAAGTAGGCATGTCAAAATATTTATGCTTCAATGAATGTTAAACCAAAGAATGAATGTTAAGCATGGTGTAATGTCACGTCAGGATCATGATATAGTAAGATATGTATGTTTAAATGCTTATATTGTTATGATGATTATGGATCGCATGTTAGCATGCATGACTTTTACATTAAATAAAAAAATTGCACTCTGAATTTGTTCAGGTAACCAAGATTAAGTGATGGAGCTTAATCAAGTATTGCACTTGCTTAAAATTTAATAATTCTAGTAGAATGTTGATGTTCCCTATGTAGTGAAGTATTTAAACATTTAATGTCTCGTAGAATATTAGAAGAAAGATGTTATATGATTATGACAAAATTTTTATTTATTATGATTTTCTCTAGATGGTAAGTCTTTCGGTGTTAAATGATGTATGACGAATGGATGAACAACATGAAACTCTCTTAAATGTTAGGTCATTACAATTTGAAATATTCATTTGTGCATGACTTTATATAAATATATCACTTTGGTTAAGTTCAAAATAAAATTCCAAAGATGGTTTTCGGGCGTGTTTCATGACGAATCAATCCATACAAGATGATCAAAGAGCTTCCGGGCTCGAAGATTTTGCACTAGACGCTAAACACATGAGACGTCACCCGGTGCGCCAAAGTAGTAGTACGTCATTCGTGGCTCATGCTTTTCTACTCGTTGTTTGGCTTGTCGTAAACGAACGCTAATCCTCTCGTGCAAAAATATCTTTACGAAAGGGCATTCTCTCTGGTAAAGCTGCAGTGTTAAGCATCTACTTATTAAAGTAGCAGGCGTAACTTGTCGGATCACAATAGTTTCTTCTTTTGTAAGCGTTCAAGGTACACTGTTTTGATTCAACTGGGAACCCTGCGAATTTACAGTAAATATTTCAGGAGAGCATCACATTGAAACAACAACATTTGTTTTTTCTTTCCAGTTCAGCGGTCCACAGAATTATTAAAGGACGCCTCTTCTTCTGACTAATATCAGCATCAAACAGGAAGAAGCAGATACTCCAGTAAAAGGGATCCTTTTCAGGCATCTCTGATTCCTCCCTATCCATCATCATCATCTTTTCTTTCTCCAGAACGTTGGACTTAGATTGATGATCAAGAGATTTTCTCCAGAGGAACTCTTTTGACCGTGTCAAGTTCTTCTTTTTTTTTCACGAACGAAGAACTAAACACTTGTGTCATCATCAAATACATAGATAGGGTTTCGGTAGTGTAATCATATATCTCTGGTCGCAGCTTTGACTCGGCCTAAGGCGATGCGGCACCACCGGAAACCCTGATGGAGACCTTCACCACATACTCGGTGTTTAATTTGATCAGGTCTTCGTGCATGCGCCATGCACATAATATATGGGATTGTGGCCGCGGACGACGAGTCCAAGTCCACCAACCGTGTGAGCTAACGAAAAAAAAAAAGGCATGCAGCAAGTGCATGGTGGCATACGAGTTTTGTGCTGTCAAAACTCTTTTTTGCGTTCCCACCCGTTCGTGCATGCCTTGTGGGACTCTTCGAGCCTTCCCTTTGATGGCTGTCAGCTTAATTGAGCCAACCACCAACCTAATGTCATGTCTACACAAAGGCCCATCAGTCAAATCACAAACAATTTAATGGAAAAAATCTCCATCTGGTAAATTTTCTCTTATACAACGGGATCAACTTTAGTATAGTATTTGGTCAACAGGAGATGAATAGTGTTCAATGCTTAGAAAAGAAAAAAGGAAAGCTCTTTGTTTTTTGCTTCAAAGGTAAAAATGCTTGAAGCCACGTGTGATGTGCATCCACCACCCTCGACATTCCCTGTAGTTCTCGGCCCATCGCCATTGATGGACCTCGCCGCCCCCCTTTCAAAATTTCAAACTTGGGTGCAATATGGTGGTGAAGCTCCCTCTTTTCTTTTTTTTCCCCTTTTTCCTTTTTCCATTATTTCGCCTCCCTGATCGTAGAGATATCTTATCTTTTTTATATTGAGAGGAATGCATGATTGAAGTGATAAAAGTATGATAATTATAATATGTTGTGGAGCGGCACTGTTGAGAGACTTTGGTGCCATTGCTTTGAGGAGTAGGATTATTCTGTAGCTTAGAGAGCCACCAAAGTTTGTGTGCGTGTGTGACTGACAGTGTGACAGGCTTCCCTCTCTTCAACACCGGCCAGTTCCTTGAGTGGACAAGTGGAGTGCCACCTTTTGCATGCGGTGGCGCCTCTCCCGTGTCTTTCCAGTCAGATATCTGTCGGCTTCTGCACTTGCTATGAATCGTCGCCATTAGAGCTCAACCAAGCATTTTCGCGACGTTAAAAAGAGACCCAGAAAGATATTTGATTTCATGAAGGAAGATCATTACCGCGGGGATTGAAAAGAAAAGCTCCGAAAAGCACTAACATTATTTGGAAAAGATGACTGATACATATCAGCCTATGCACTAGGACTCGAATCTTCTGCTAGTTACAAATGTAAGAGAAGAGCATTAATTAACAACGATGGGTTGCTCGTGCTCTATCTTTGCATATAGGTAGCTACAAAATAACGTGTCTTCCAATGTGCTCCATACGAGACAGAGGCGACCAGAACTTCAAAGGATTGCGATGCGTCGTGACTCATGCGACGGTGTCTTGATCGTTCAAAGGTTTGAATTCCGCAGTGTTGAGACTTAAGAGGCTCATGGTGGATGTGGGCGGTGTCTGCGGGTCCTGTGCGTTGGTCCACTGATCAACTTAAAAAGCTTTCGCTTTCTTCTTTTTTTTATTCTTTTCCTTTTTACTACTTGAAGAAGCATGGCAATATTTAATCGAACATCTCTGAGACTCAAACTGTTCATAGTGCTGCTGCTTTTGGACGGCCGTAGAACCAGAGCTAACCTTTTCTTGCCCCTACGCAAGATAGCTGCAATTAATGGCCCTCGTAACAGTAACAAGCAGGTCACATGATTGAGTCTGTTCAAATGTGGTGACTCAGATGAGCGAGTCAAATTTGCGATTTCAACTCCTGCACCATGCATGCTTCTTCCAAACATCTCTGGACCATTCTGCTATATGATTACTTTGATCAGGATATGTCTCGTCACCTCAGTTCAAGCCCACCTCCACGTATGTACGCCTATGTTACGAATAGAACATCAAGAATCGATGAATAATTAAAATAACGAAAGAAAGAGAAAATGAACACAGAAATTTAACGTGATAAAATTCTCTTGATCAATGTGAACAAGAGATAAACATTTACGGGCAAAGGAGGCCGCCGTCAGAAATTTATTCTATGAGCCAAAAGAGAATGTCCATCATATAAAACCCTAACCCTCATATATAAAGGTCCATACCACGAGGGGCTTCACCTCCCGCACCCTCCACGAGAATCAGTGGCTGACTACCGCTTCCGCCACAAATTCTCATTTTTCTTTTTTTTTCTTTCATAATTTTAAATACAGAATACATTATTTAAGGCACATCAACCGACTCTCTGTTTGCCCTAGTCGCCACTTAAGCTTTTAGGGCACCGGGGGTGCTCACAAAGGTTCTCTTGGTCGTGACACATGGCATTTTGCCCGCGGGGAGGTGGTATATATATAAGAATAACTGCGCACCGAGAAAAGAAAGAACATGCATGGTTGCATGGCAACGCGTCATCAAAAGAAGAACAAAGTGGCTGGTAAATATATGACAACAATTACATATAACATGTGATGGCTCATGTCTGCATGGGCCTATGCGGGATGACATCTAATGACAGACGGACGTACGTCGTGATGTGGTAGCTGTGGACTGTTCTTCTGGGCTCTGGTCCTCATGATCAGCATGAGGACGTGCAGCCCTAGCATTAGCCTCTTCAGCCTTGGGGTGAAAGCAAAGGCTAGAGAGCTGCATGCTCCTCCAATCCGTCTTTTCTCTCTTTGAAGTAGGCAGTGGCATCTAGCAACTAAATCATCATGTTGCTGGGTGGCCTCTTGGCCTTTTGCGCTTTCGTGTTGCATGCAGCAGTTGAGCGGCTTTGTGAAGAGATAAGGAGCACTAGATGTTGGAACTATGCTTTCTTGTTTCGGTCGTGGTGCCTCAAGAAGCCTAAAAAACAAACAACAACGTCGACGTCTCTCTCTCTCGTTTTCTTTGTTCGACCTCCTTTTGGCCCCGGTGAGAAAAAAAAGTAGATGTCTTTGTTTATATATTCCTTCCTTCACCTTCCCTTCGGGGCTCCCTCTCGTTTTCTTCTTTAGCAGCTGCATGTTGGTCATAGCAAGCCCCACAAACTGGCCACTCCACCAATGAGATGAGACATGTTTGATTGCAATATAAGCTTAGATTATATATTTGGAACACGAAAAGGGTGGCCATATGCACCTTTTCAATGGAAAGGGGGCATGGAAAATATTATCTTGATGCATCTTATAACATTGAAGACTGTTCACGCATACACATAGTGACACGTCGTTGCAGAGGGGCATTTAAGGATCAACATGATTAGCGATGAATAAGGATGCTTATGGCGACCCCTTCATGTTGGAGTTTGGACCAATGTTCTGACACAAGCTATCATATCTGTTTGCACCCCCTAACATTTGAGGCATAATTAAAAATAATATAGATTCGATATAGGTGTCAACGATAAGCCTCCAGATAAATTCATGTACAAGCAATTTGTCCTTCCAAATTTGATGTTAAAGTACATGCATCAACTAAATCACCCAAAAAAATTACATGCTGATCAAATTAATCATGAGAAAAAAATATAATACCAGATGGCATACATATCGATGATTTATCGACTTGGGTAAATCGAGTATAAAAATGATAAACTCACAATTTGACATGTAAACACATTTATCAAACGTTAACTAATTAGTTTCATCATGCAACCCAGATGATAAACATCACCTTTCACTTGGGACCATGTGGAGGATAAATTATAAAATCTTGCATCTGCTTTTGGAGTAAAAAAATCAGCCATTAACTATACTTTAGATCTGGTTCGCTCCTTTTGTTCTATATACCACATGACATCTCAGCCCTCAACTTAAATGAAACAGGAGAGCAATACAATAAAAAAACAATGTATGTGGTTATAAAATTTTAAAGGCCATGCTTTCATAGTGTGTGAACCAATAAGACTGGCAGGATTGGGGAACATGTACTTTCTATCTAATTAAGTATATATGTACTATGTCCTTTGTTCGATAATTAAGTAGCTAGGTATTATATTACAGAAATCATGTTAGTTATAATTATAAAAAGAATATGAAAAGAATACTAAAGAAAAGTTCCATTAAAATATTTCCGTCAAGCATAGTACACTGGTAGTAGGATACAAGTTTTGAATTATATCTCACCATTTCCAATCAAGATTAGGAAAAGATATACTTGTTTAATTAGTAGATAAACATCATACTGCCAGCTTTGGTAGCATTCTTTGTTGTTATTAATTATGCCGGCCTTTGACATCCTTAAACGAGTCAACTTACGTTGGACGTGTGTAAACACTCATGAGTGCATGTTAATATATTATAATCTTCATTAGGTCTTGATGATCATGCTACCCATACTTCAGAAAGCATATATATATACATAAAGTACACTGTCCCTTTTTGTTAATTATTAGCTTCATTATCCAATTCATAAACATGTCTAGTCTTTTTTAATACTTGCTAATTATTATATCTCCCCTCATGTCTTAATTATTGATGCTGGAGACACATGCCTCCGCTTACAACTTCTCATAACCAATGAATTCTATAAATAATGATAAGCGATTTGTGGTTATTTTTTTTTAAAAATAAGGTGATAATAGTTAACTTCAACATAAATCATTACTTAGCTTTGTTATAATAACATACATGGATTAGTTAACTTGTTGGATTCTTTGATTTCTAAAGTCTTAATTTTTAAAAGCTGAAGTCCCGTGGTCGCCCAAAAAATAATACAGTTATCGTCAGATTGTTATATATCATTCTGTCCATGATTAATAAGTTAACATAAAAAACAAATTTGATTAGTGCAAGTAGTTAATAGTATTATATTAGTATTGTGGTTCACAGACTCGTGAGTTTGAGGCGTAAACTTGTATGAGTTCACGAGTTTACACATAAAATCGAGTGAACTTCACATGGAATTGGATTTGGCGACTAGTACCTCGAGTAGACTCCGATGAATTCGGATAAACTCGGCCGAATGTAGAATCGCTAGATGAAAAGTTAGATATTTAATTAAGATTCGAGGTCAAAATTGAAATAAAAGCTACATTTAACCTTTTTATGTCTCAATTTGTGTGAATTGTGGACTACTTTGATAATTTGTTGCATAAACTTTGAACTCTATTATGTTTTAACTTTTGTTGATTGTAATGAATTGTTATGCAATTCATATATGTGTGAGTCGAAATAAGACCACCACTAACATTAACAATGCAAATAGAACCAAAGTAATAAGAGATAAATGCGTCAATTTCAATTGCTGATTTCCAACCATATATGTCATATTATTTTTTTCTTACTCACTCAATTTCCCATATCATATGATTTGTTTGAATGAAAATAAAAAAAAAGTTAGAATAATATTTTTTATTAAATTAATATTTTTTAAAATTTGATTATGAGGCTCAAGATTTTCAAACTCGAGAAGTTACATTTTTACGTCTAGTAAACTCGAGAAATAAACTCAAAACCTAAAGTCGTAGAGTTTACGTACATAATGATTTAATCAATGAATAGTAGATAACACATCGTGGTTAGTGGTTAAAAGTTAATTTAGAATATTGATAAATAAGTATTTGATAAACTTAACTAATAGCACAATTAATTAAAAATATAAAATGACATAATGGAACATATGATAAATTATAAAATATCATAAGTAATAAATTTTGATTAAAATATATAATATTTATATTTCCAATAAATTTTAGTCTATAGACATGAAAATTTTATTAAAATAATATTTTATCCATTATTAATAAATAAATAATTTTAAATTAATTAAGCAGGAATATAAAAAATATTTGAATGATGATAAAATAATTAGATAAGTTGATAAAAAATAAATTATTCATAACAAAATAAGATTAAAAAATTATAGACCTCTAACCTCTAATCATTAAAAACTAGAAGAAATGTATTTTTAACATTTTCATTTAAAGTTATAAACTCTACTTATTTATGTCATTTGAATTACAAAACACGACCACCATCTCACATTATTCTTAAAATATAGTTAAAGGTGATATTTTTTTACTCAAAACATCATTAATCAAATATCACAACGATGCAAGGTTTCAAGTTCTCGTGTATACATGGTTTGATCAAAATGCATGATTTTTTATTTTAAAATTTGACATCTCTATTTTTATGAATTAAGCACATGAATTTCTTTTGAATAGAAGGAAGGGTAATTTGGAAAAAAAATCAAACTTTAACATTTATTATGGATTTTGCTTAAATTTTTATTTTATTTTATATCAAATAATCTTACACATTTAGAATATTGTAAAGTTAACTTCAATTATCATTTGTTGATCAGAACACACTAGGTATTGACTCAAACAATTGCCCGATAATGTCATATTACCAACTTTCAAACCTTTACATGAAAAACTTGATATTATTTTGTTATTACCAAAATCGATCAAACTTTTTGGTTCTAACTAAAAGCACACTATATATATAAAGTATTGATTTTGCAAGACCATATCAGAATTAAAAAAAAAATGATCCGATTTTAGAGTCCTATTGATCTTACAGTATTACTCTAACTTTGTTTTTATTTTCAGCAAGTTCTACATGATTTTGAAAAAATTAAAGAAAGATAAATTATTACAATTAAATTTTAAAAAAAATCATAAAATAAATCTTACGTTGAAAGTTATTTCAAAAATGGTACTCCATATTAATCATATTATTGTCAATATATATATATATATAGGGTAAAATAAATATGCAGCGCACTGTTTTGCTGCAATCTACAGCGTGAGATAGCAACCGTTGGATTCTGTCAGATTCTTTGCACGCTTTCCTTTTCGCGATCACAAGGAAAACACGATTTTCCTCTACGCAAGCAGACATTAAACCCTTCATCGTTTTCCTCTTTGCGAACAAAGAAAAAAAATGCCTACTCTACCAAACTCAATCGAGAGAAAAAGGACGGGGGACTGAGTCAAGAGAAAAAGAGGTGGTTGGAATGAGGAACGAGAGGTACAAGAAGGATTTTGAAAGAGAGATAGGGTAATGAGAGAGAAACAAATGAGACACAGATGGGGATGGACAGAGAGATAAGGAGATGAAAGAAAATAGATTGAGCAGAAAGAAATTGCGGGATGATTGAGGGAGAGAGAGGAGCAGGTGGAGATAGATTGGGAGAGAGAGGAGATGAGCAGGATGAAAACGAGAGAAAGGAGCAAGGAGAAGATTGAGATCATCAAGAGCTTGGAAAAGAGAAGACAGTGAAATAAAAACCTCAAAAAGTTATGCGGTCCCAAATTTCTGCACAGGCGTAGGAAGACTTATCCGGTGATTAAAATTTTTTTTTCCTGCCGAATACATTTGTTACAGGAGAGAGAAAAAAAATACTCAGTTGTTGTTTGCAAAGGCCTTGTGGAGAAGAAACATCGATGAGCCCGAGAGAGCTTAGCGTAGCGAATGTTGTCGGATAAAATCGTGCGCACTCAAATTAAATCCAATGGTCTATAATGATTGCTGTATTTTACAGCTTATTTAATGGGCTGTACATCCAGTGACCTCATATATATATATAACACTAATTTACTTTCAACCGAATTTTGGAGATTAAGTTCATAACCAATTCAAAAGTTGATAATCATTAATTAAAATATTGAAAATAAAAAATAAATCTTTAAATTAAATCCATATGCAATGTGAAAGTTCAAATTTTTTCATATGATTTTCCACTGTAGAAAAGTATTGTCATATATGGATATATAGTTTCTTTTTTGGGTTACACTACCATAGATACATAGACTTTGGTCGAGACTCAAGAGTTAAGGTCAGTTGCATGGCCCGTGGCCTCTAAATAAAACCTGCCCAAGTTTATCACCGGTAATCTCGTGACACCCCTAGTTGAGAACGTATAGATGATAGCTTCCCTGCGTGATTTAGGGTTATGGAGGATTAAAAAAGACTTAAATTTTGCATGAGAAGCGAAAGATAATAATAATAATAAGTCAACAGCCAACTTTGGTCAAATTATTTTGCATGAAGCGGTTCACGTTCAATTACATATCATAAACTCATACGCCGCTCGTGAAAGCCCGCGACGTTGATGTCATCTTGGAAAAGAAAAGTAAACATTATAGTATGTATATGTACATATATAGAGAGAAATATTAGTGTGTTATTGCACATTTGTGATAGCACTGTGCGCTCACACCTTTAGAACCTTTCCACATGTTGGCGGACGAGATGAATGCACGCCGATTCAAGTAAGAAAGCAGCGATTCATACTCGATTTGTGCAAGATGAGGACGATTTCACGAAAAAATTGGCCGATGATATGCATTCCTTTCTCAAACGATCAAGATCTTAGGACGAGCGATTCTCTCCTCGGACTACGATGGAGTCGGGCGTTGGATGATGGGCGACGACGGAGCTTTGCGGGAAGATGCTTTCTGCGCGACTAGGAGGAGTGGCGACATTCGGAGCATATTTTGTCCAAGGATTGAGCGGATCTCGACGACCCGCTGCTCTCGGCCAGCAGATACTGATTAGATTTCCTAGGACCGAATCTCGGTGAGCCGAGTAATTGACTATAAAAAAAATGGAAGTACGGCATAATTAAAGTTTTGGAACAATTGACCAAAAAAGAAAAAATAATATATATTTATCGAGAACATCATCTTCCCTAACTCTATCTTTTAGTATAGTAATTTTCTTGTTGTATTACAAAAGTCCATGGATCTCTGTAATTGAAAAAAAAAAATCATCATCATCTTTAATGGCAAGAAACTTTTAACTATACGTCATATTGCACTAGAATAAAATATTCTCTACGTTTCTAGTCAATATGGCTGATTTGCAAGTTAGAAGATTTCAAGTTCAATTTATTGATCAGTGTACAAACTCCTTATTTTCAAATTTATTCACGGATCCTAAAATAAAGTTAAATTCTTAAACCTTCGGTGAACTGTAATGACTTTTCAGGCTTAACTCGTAGCACATTCCTAAATTATATCATAATTTTCACTTTAATGCACCCATCTAGTTTTGTTAAGTTTTCCATTTTTTTTATTTATTAAAAAACTAAATCACCATTCTCTCCTTTTTAAAAGTATAAAGTAATATATAATAAAAATATAAAAATAAGGGACGCTGCCACCTCGCCAGCGCCGGAGGAGGGGACGGTATCCTATGTCCGCATCCCTGTGACAAGGGCCCCACCACCATGCGCGACGTCGGCGACACGCGCAGGGGGCACCGCCCCCTCGCAACAATGATGACTTATGTGCTCACTTCTCGCCTCAATTCTCCACCGTCGACGTGCCGAACTCAGAGCTCTACAACACGAATCTGCGAGATTTTTCCCCTACCTCAAGCTCGACCTCTTCACTGCCAACTCGCTGACGCTGGTGGAGGAGGTGACACATCCCCGGCGAGACCCCAACCACCACATGCAATGTCGGCGACACATGCAGGCGTCGGCACTGCCCCCTCGAGTGCTCACCTCTTGCCTCAATTCTCCATCGTTGATGTGCCGACCTTAGAGCTCTGCAGCTAAGATTTACGAGATTTTCCCCTGCTTCAAGCTCACCCTCTCCACTCCCATCTTGGACACCATCAAGAACGAGTGGAGCATCTACATCCTCAACTTTGAAGTTGGCTAGGGTGGCCACTACGCGCATTCTCCATGCCTTGGCAGACCGCTAGCGCCACCACGCTGCAGAATGCCATCAAAGATCAAGATAATCACCATTGCCGACCCATCGTCCCCTTTTCACGAACACCAATGCACCTTGCGAGTCATCGATGATTGGATCGAAAAGCTTCAAGATCACATTTGAGATCTTCTCATCGGCGAATCCCCACGCAATGGGGTGCCGCTCCCAGCGTGCAATGCCGACGATGCGCGCAGAGGGGGTGTCGCCTCCTCACGCGCGCCCCACTTTTTATTTTGTTATATTTTTTATATATTATTTTAAACTTTTAAATATTAGAAGATAGGAGAGAAGGGTAGTTTAATCTTTTAATAAATAGAAAAAATAAAAAACTTAACAGAACTAGACAAATAGACAAAAGTCAAAATTACGGTATAATTGAGAAATGTGCTACGGTAAGTTGACGTAGAATATCGTTATAGTTCAAATGAAATTTAAGGAATTAACCCCAAAAACCACATCAAATATAAACATAATGGATATTGAAAAAGTGAATTTCACTAGAAAACTCGAAAATATTCCCTACTATTCTTTTTTAAAAAATAATATTTTCACCCAAAAAAATCAGATACCATTTCCTATTTCATAAGCACAAATTTTACATTTTTTAGAGGTTTATTTCCCTCTATCTAGTCCTTAGATACACCTCATCACATGGCGAACCGTAGCGGTCAGGACGGTGCCAAAAGATATAAAAAAGCAGCCATTTAGAGCTTCCTCCGGACGCTTTTTTCCTCCCAAGTGATGGCAAAAAATCAGATATCCCACTGAATGGTTATGGGAGTACTAAGAATGGTACAACAGATGGAGACAAGGCAAATGGAGAAGAAAGCTGAGCTGAGCTCTGAGAGAGAGAGAGAGAGAGAGAGAGAGAGAGAGAGAGAGAGAGAGAGAGAGAGAGAGAGAGAGAGAGAGAGAGAGAGAGAGAGAGAGAGAGGTTTAGTATAAGCCGAATGTATCTGAGGCGTAGATGAGTCATGCGGTAATGAAGTCTATTTTTTTCCATTTTGTACGTGTCTTCGGCTTTTCTGATGAGTGATGAGGTTCATGGATAAGAGAGAGAGAGAGAGAGATGTGATGGGTATTGGCCCCTCTTCTCAGAGGAAGAAAAAAAAAAGAAGAGGGGAAAAGAAGGGTGTTAGAGGTTGTGGGGGCAAAGGTGAAGTACTACCTGTTAATTTCCTCTAAGCACTGGTGAGAATTTTGTCTTCTGAGAAGTAGACAGAAGCAATAATTGCAGGATATGTTTCTTCAGTTAGTAGAACGGGGACCCTGATCTGTGCAATGGCCTTCTACACCACTGTGTTGCCACCCCATGCATCTTCAGGCACCATTGTTGGAGTAGATCACTCACATTCTCACTCCAATGGCTATCACATCTGAATTCCTTGTGATTACCCTCAATTGTGATTTAATTAGCACAAGCTTTCTTATGAGTTAACAGTTCCCCAGCTGATCTTTTGCAATTATTTAGACATAAATTCAGAAATAAATCATGCATGAAAATTTCGTGTTTTCCATTTATTATATAACATGGGACACTGTTTGGAATTCTATAGCAGTTAACTAATGAGTCATGCATGAAAATGCACAAATTCCAACCTAACGACTACTTCAGTGGAGGCAAGGGGGGCCTACGAAGGTCACTGGGAATTCAGAGTCTCGTCACTCAGATACCAATTTCGAGTGTGCAGACGTGACAGTTTGAATTGATCTCAATCTAACAAGATCTCTGCGGCCACCAGTGGTTTAATGCGATTCACCGAGCCAGATTTGTTCCCAGAAGATGCGAAGAAATCCACGAGACAGATTCGCTTACTGCTTACGGAGAGATATGCCCAAGTGATCAGACACCCACTGCGAAGAATTGCAGATGGAGCCCCAAAAGTAGCACTGTGAATTATCAGTACGAAGCTTGATGCTTTAAGCTGGCGGTTTGTATTACTTCTCTTCTCTGATCAGTTCTCTTTCTGCTGTTGATATCTGCTGATACAATTCCCTTCTTATTTCGTTCTGTTGCTTCTGTTCGGGTTTCTTTTTTTTATATATCTATCATGTTTTTGAAGTAACTGTTGATGGCCATCAAGTGTTTATATATGTATTTATTTATTCTCCTGTTCCTGGTCATAAATGTTTAGACGCGGCTTGAAATCACAAATCAGAGACGCATCTTAATTATGCTCCGTCATCCCATACATCATATTGGATTGGAGTGAGTCTCAAAATGGAAGTGAGAAAGAAGAAACCTGCGACATGCATGCCAAAGTTACAGCCAGCCACAAATCTCAATCAGCACAAATTCATTGCGCACGAGGAATTAGAGGATCCGTTTCGAGAGCTGCTTCCTTGTTCGCGTCTTGATCACTGACGATGCACAGGACCTGCTCCAGGGTCGCTGTCTTCTTGACATCCTGGTTAGTGGAATCTGACATGGACGTGGGGGTTGCGCCACTAGTGGCATCAATGGTAACAGGAAGCACTGCAGGCGAAGACGAAGACGCCGAGGACGCTTTGGTCAGCTCCCTCGCCCTCTCCACCTCCGCCACCCAATCGGTCGAGACGAGCGCGTACGCCATGAGGGTCGCGCAGGACGCCTGCGCCGCCAGCAGGCCCAGCCAGAGACCGGGGAACCCCATGCCCACCACGAAGCCCATCAGTATGGCGACCGGCGTGCCGACCAAGTAGAAGGAGCCGAGGTTGATGTTGGCGCCGGTAGTCGGCCTCGCGCTCCCTCGGAGGACGCCGCAGCCGGTGGTCTGCGGGCAGTTCCCGAGCTCGCACAGCCCGGCTATCGGTAACGCCACGGCGGTGAGCTCGAGGACCTCCGCATCCTTCGTGAAGAGCCTGCCCCACTGGTGCCTCATCGAAGTGGTGAACGTCATGGCCGCGAGGCCGAGCACGACGGCGCAGGATATAGACACCACACAGGCGTTCCTCGCCTTGGCCGGCCGGCACGCTCCCAGCTCGTTGCCGACCCGGGTCGACACCCCGAAGCTCAGCGCCGAGGGGAACACGTACACCAGCGCTGTCGTCTGGATCAGTATCCCCATGGACGCCACCGTGGCCTTGGGGTTGGCGAGCAGACCGCAGAGGAGTATCATGAACTCGTACCACCACCACTCGAGGCACACGGACGCGCACGTGGGCACGGCGAGCTTCAGCAGCGCGGACCAGCCCCTGAGGCAGTCGCCGCTCGGGCTCACCCACGAGTCCCTGTGCACTCCGGAGACCAGTATGAAGAGAAGCAAACAGGCGACCACGTTCAGGTTAGTCCACACCATCGCCAATGCGACCCCCGCGATGCCCATCTTAAGGCGCACGACGAGGAGATAGTTCAGGGGGACGTGGAGCACGACGGAGACGAACGAGCAGTAGGTGACGGGCATGGTGATGTTCTGCGACCGGAGGTAGATTCTGAGAGGGTTGAGCAGCGAGAGTAAGAAGAGGTCCGGGAGCGCGAACGTGATGAAGACCTGCGCCGCCGAGGAGATTTGCTCGTCCTGGCCGCACCACAGGAGGATCCGCCGCATGTTGAGCCAAAGGAAGGAGATGGGCAGGGAGGCGGTGAGGAGGAGGAGGACCGTCCGCTGGAGGGTGAGTCCGAGGATCTTCCGCTGCTTGGCCCCGAAGGCCTGGCCGCAGATGGGCTCCATGCCCATGGCCAGACCCGAGAGCACGGAGTACCCCGTGATGTTGGCGAAGCCGATGGCCAGCGAGCCGCCCGCGAGCTCCAGCTCCCCGAGGCGGCCGAGGAAGAGCATCGAGATCATTGCCCGCGAGTACAGCACCAGGCCGGTCAGCGCCGTCGGAACAGCGATCTTTCCTATCGCTCTCATTTCCTCCACCACCTGCACGCATTCCGTCGTTTTAGCTCCACGAGGAAAGAAAGGAAGCAACAATTATGTGCGTGAACAACCCGGCGCAGCTCTCTCTCTCTCTCTCTCTCTCTCTCTCTCTCTCTCTCTCTCTCTCTCTCTCTCTCTCTCTCTCTCTCTCTCTCATTCTCTTTCTCTGTCACATGTGCACAATCGTATTGCTCTTTGTGCAGCATATGCATCAATCCCATGCACTGATATATTTACCTCGGAAGGGGTAGGCCACCTTTGGAGCGGATCAGACTCCTCATCCGCGAGCTTGTTGTAGCTTATAAGGCGCGACTTGCTCAGGGGACGCGGGAAAGAGGTGGGAGAGGATGGCGCGGTGTTGCACATAGTTTCGAGCTTGTTGTTGCAGGGGCTCGGCAATTGGCTTCTCAATTCTGCTCTCGAACTCGGCCTGGTGACGAGATGGATTGGGTCATGTACGTACACGTTTGCTGTCGGGGGATGCAAAATGCTGTGCGCGGGTGTCTCGATCACTCGGCTTTTGCCTCCTCTTGCTTGCTTTGCCTCCCCTCTCCCCTTCTCGCAGCTGGACTCTTGTTTTGGAATTGGTTGATGGAGAGAGATTTGGGCGTTTAAATAAGGAGGAGAGGGCGAGTGATGATGACGCTGAAGAAGAAGAAGAAGAAGGTGAGGAGAGTTGTGTCTTTTCTTTTTCTTCTTTACCGGAAGGGAAAAAGAATATATAAATATGTTCTGATGAATTCTGTCTAGTTTAATTGGTTCGAAGAGATTTATGCGATTGAAATACGAAAAGCGTGTTTGACACACATGCATTTTGCGTAAAGTTTGACTGAAATCCTTGCCTTTGTGGGTCCTCTGCATCCAATTCAGTTCTTTTCTTTTCTTTTTTTCTTTTTTCTTTTTACATTAGCAAGTGTGGTCAAAGTCTACCTAGCTCCAAATTCTATTAGGAGAGTTATCATTTTGACTAGGATTTAATCATACCGTTTCCGTATTTAACCATACCATTTCCGTCCGAATTAGTAGGATGCTATTAGCCTCGGATACCGATGGACCTCGACCGAAAAAAAGTGTACGAAGGAAGACGATATATGTATGGGTGCGTTAATGTCACTCTTAAGAGCTTAATGTCACTCTTTACTTTATTATATCCTCTAGTTTCTATAATAGAAAAATGAGAAAATGATATGTCTCCTTCTAAATAATTATAAGAAATAATATCATATTTTATCATTTTTTTCTAATTATTTCTTCTACAGATATTTTATTTGACTAATAAACATATTTACTTTCTTTGATAAAGAGAAATATATCGTGAGTTCTCCTTTTTTTTAAAAAATTAATTAAAATAATTATTTTTCTATCTCCAAGATTTTTTTTCAATAACCGAATAATTTTAGACTACTGATCTTTTGGGTGTTGTTGAGCGAATTATTTATCACCAATGAATTTATGCTTCCACTAAATTTAATCTAAAAATAATGATCTGAACAATTAATGAAAGCAGATTAACATGACAAATTTAGTTAACAAGTCAAATAAAAAAAATTTATTCATCGCCAGTAAAAAAATATGATTCAGGAATAAACAGTATAACATAATATGTTATAAAAAATAGAAAAATAGACTTTCTCAATAATATACAGTAAAAGCGCATCATAGTATTTTTTTTAAAAAAATATTGAGAAAGAAACCCTTCATCATCTCGTTTTTATACTATAAAAGGTATATTAGATAATTAAGATGTTAGGAGTGATCACATTAAGGACGCCCTATATATATTATATACATCTTAGATCGCCACTATTAACAGTCGCCAAGGGGGAGATCCATCGACCTGCATGTTCCCTTCTAATGCCCCACGTCCAAAACAAGGGAGGATGAGGATGGGGCCCTGAATAGGGGGGTGGATTTGTGTGTTATGTTTTGCTTAGATTGGCAAGATCAAAGTAACACACCACAAATAGTTTCGTTGATGCATGCAACAATGTGCATCTTGTACACATATGCATTATAACTCTGTCGATGCAAGACTGTCATCAGCCTTGTGCAGGATGGTTCATGCCAGCGCCAGGAAGGAGAGGATATGATGTGTTGGAGTGGAGTCAGAAAGAGCTTAGAATGTTTTTTTTTTTCTTGGAGTCAAATTATTTTTGCTTCCTTATTATAGACAAGGTTAGGGTAGTAGCAGGACCATGGAGACTTGGATGGGAAATGCCAACGCCTATAATGTTGCATATGTTGTAGCTTTAACGTTGCCAAGTGAAAAAGAATAAGGTAATTTTTTAGCTTCCTCATGTTCTCCTGTTATAGACACAGTGTGTGTGATTGGGAAGCTCAATCTATTAGGTTGGATATGATTCGTGAAGAATGAAGTACATGCATTGCAAAAGCTCACTCGTTTTCCAGCCAGTGATGTCTACGTTTGGCATCCATCATCTAATTCTCACAAAAGACAGGTAACAATTGAGGGGACTCTCTTCTTTCTTTCTATTTTTTTTCTATTTTTTTTTTTTGGTTGCTGGTCTTCTCCTCTTTCTCACAGGGACATATTACATATCGGGCAGAGAGGGAGTGGGGGGACTCGTTCTCTTCTTCTGCAAGCGCCAATTTTGTCTCCATTTTGCCAAACTTGAGGCTTCTTGCTGGTGCTCCATTATGGGAGTTCTGTTGGAATATTGTAGCAACCAAGCGAACCCTGTCGACCATCTTTAACTAGTGGGGTTCTGTTAGGAACAGGAGGTTGTGGGCATCAATTGCCTCTTTCTCGCAACACTGCACTCTGGTCTTGCATTTGTTCCTTGCCCAACTTGTCTCAATTCCCTATCAGGTTCAAATTCCCTCTCCAACTGGCCTCCACTCCTACAGGTTTTGCATCTTATTATCTCAGATATGTCAAACCTCCCTCAGCTTGCACTGCTCTCTCTCTCTCTCTCTCTCTCTCTCTCTCTCTCTCTCTCTCTCTCTCTCTCTCTCTCTCTCTATATATATATATATATATATATATATATATGTTGTAAAAGGCGAAGGTCGTGGTAAGCGTAAAAGGGGGCAGCGTGGTACCGGTGAATGTAGACAAGAGTAAAAGGTGTATAGGGGGGAAGGAAGCAGTTGGAAGGTAGGGAGCAGAGAGAAGGGAGGAGGGATTACGTGCCCAGCTCACGTTCACGTATTTCGTGCATCCCATTACACAACATGCAGAGAGAGAGACAGAGAAAGTCGGCAGACTGCCATGATGATTATCAGCAAGCAGCAAGGCCCCCCAAGAAAATAACAATTACCAGAACAAATTGACGAACACAAGCGTCGCACATTCTTCATCTATATGCACAGGTTAATTGTGTCCTTTGTCATCGAGTAGGCTGAGCTGCTGCAGCCCGGGGATCAGTTGGGCAAAGCCCACAAACATGTCAGTGAACGGACGTGTCACACCAGCTACGGCTTGGAGGGGGAATGGGACCCCTACAGAGAGAGAGAGAGAGAGAGAGAGAGAGAGAGGGGAGACACAGATAGGTGCAGTGTACATGCATGCAGCCTGGTGACAAAAGAAAGCCATAATCCATGCAAGATAACTTACAGTGCGGACCCTTTGGGTTTCAGTGGGGTAACTCTGCGTTTCGCCAGATGCCAACCTACTCATTTGTCACTTCTCACCAGGCCCCAAAATCTCATGTACTTTCCTCTTCGATCCTTATTGCTGCCACGAAACCTCATGCTCATCATGGCTCGGCCACACTTTAAGACCTTATTAAGCCGCACCACGTTGGGGGAAGAGAGAGAGAGAGAGAGAGAGAGAGAACTTGGAGAATTCAGATCTGGAGTCAATCATAAACAAACAGGTCTGCCACAGCTCACCTGGACAAAATCAGACACAATGCAGATTAATCTTTTGTTCCTAATCCTTGCAGATGGAAGTAATTGCTGTGACAGGAGACGGGGCGTCGTTAATTTTATGCTGGTCCAAGCCGGTGGATACCACACCTACTAGCAGCCCTACATCCTTGAATTGCATGCTGCTGTAAAAACAGCTATTTTCATAAATGAGCAAGCACCCATCATTATGTCTGGTAGGCCTGATACTGCTCAGATGAACAATACAACCATATATTCCTCAAGCTGCCACTATATGACGCACAACTGCAACAGGATGATGAATGACCCTCGGCAGAGTAGAGGAGAGAAGAATTGCCTCTACTGACTGGTCTTCCTATTTTCAGAGTGCATTATCAGTAAAAGACTGAAAAGAGAGAGAGGATGATATTTCTACAGTAAATAAACAAGGATGTGGGGACTCCAGACAAAAATGTTTAAAGAGCTTCCATTTCTTAAGACATATCTGGGAAGTAAATAGGCAATGATGTGATTTCTTGCTTTGCCCCATGCTGCAGTTCTCTGCTCAACTGTGATGTAACACTGGACCAGTTCAGGCAAGGTCGGTGCCGCAGAGCATCCGATGGAGGTCATCGCCATGGTCGACTCATTAATCGCATATAGTGGCAATTGTACTGAACAAGAAAGTAGGTCTAGGTCTTCTAGCACAATAAGATTTCTTCAAAAATATTACATGATGTCATTGCTTCCCTTAGCCATCAAAAGAAAAGGGCACGGAAAACAATTTTCAAATCTGGCAAATCCCTGTTCTAATCATCTAAAGACAAGAATGAGAAATAAGTAGATTACATGTTTCAAAAAATTTTGACATTTGATGGTTTGATATACATATTAAAACCAACTCTAGAAAAAAAAAGCTCTATGATGGACAAAAACATTTGTTGTTGTTGTTGTTGTTGATGGACAAAAAATCTGAGTCTATAATAGAAAACTCAGCATTTTCTTAACAGTGATCATGAGTATTATTGACAACTAATAAAGTACTAGTTTGATAAATTCAGTGCACCTCCTGTTATGACTTCTTTTCTCTTCTTTGAGGGAATCACCAGCTATGACTTGGACAACCACAAGGGTGTTTACCAAAATAAGCTAGATTCTTTCGGGAGAAAAGCTAGAAAAATTAAATTGCAATGAAGGATAGAAATATATGATGTAAAACCAAGGAAAACAACTGTGATGTTACTTATGCACACAAGGAAATCAGATTTCTTTGGAACAGGTAACCTGGTGAACCCCAAAATGAAAATAACTTATTTAGTTCTAAGATGGTGATAAAATTTGGTGTTATAAAAGGAAAATTGAATAAAAAATAAACTACAAAAGAACATGGGAAAAAACAACTCTGAATATCAGAGCAAGTTATTGCATCGTGGATATATTGTCATATCCTCTTCCTAATGGCCCACCAATCTCTATCAAATTCCTCCAGCGGGCACAGTGGTTTGCAACTGGTTATTCAATAGTTATAGAACAATGGACAAGAATAAAGACAAACCATTACATCAATCCATCAAACGTGATCTGTTTATGCAAATCCTAAGGTTAAAATTTGCAACCAGTTAGGGATGGCAAAATGTTAACACTTCTTCCACCTTAAATAAAAACTGTACTTTAAGCAACTCATAGACTTCTGCAATGAAAGTCACATCAAATTCTGCCTCCTACAGCATTTTGACAGCATTCTACCAGGATATGGCAATACCTCAAGTAACCAGAACGTTCTACATAAGTAATAAGCTAGAGAGGAAAAGAAAAGAAAGAAATCTCGGTAAAGTAGTCTTAGATCTTATCTTTACTGTGTGTTCCCTGATGACAAAGAAAGATCAGCAATAAGCACAAGTAAATCAGAAATCATTACTGCCTATGGGGGTCCACAAGATTTTTTGTTACTGTTGAAAGGCAGGTCAATGAAGAGGTTAGGTTGTTTGAGTATAATTTTTCTTTGTGCTGTAAAGACAGCATGAATCGACTTGCCCCCACCACCAAAACACACACAAAAGGGAAAAACAGTGTACAAGATGATCTCAGATAACCTTGAAGCCTAGTAAAAAGCACGAATGAAGCTGAACATGCAGAACTTGAGGTGACAGAAAAACATAAGAAAATTATTCAACTTGATAAGTTCAATGAATATGTATTAAATAATATACACACAATCCTGGCTTGTAAACTTGGGTGTAAGATTCAAGAGACAAGAATGACTCGAGATACAATTATATACTTATCTCTGACTTCTTCGTCTTGAAGTATAGGATCGAGGAAGGCCAATTATTGCGATAAGCCCACTTATAAAAGCTGCAAATGCTGCTACAGCAAAGGCTGGTGAATTTCCACCCCCGAATAATTGATCCCATGGGCCACTTCCCAAAGAGACAAACACCTGAACTTGCACAATTATCCAAATGATTGGAAAACTAATTATCTAAAATGAACATAATTTGACTACTTCAATATCGAATTTTATTTTCCACATGCCCTAAACAGCTAGATAAAGAATGAAGATTGTGATTATTGCACAATTATCCAGTGTTGTCCTTCATACAGACACTCATCTGTTTTTTTGTCACCATGGCTCCAACTTATTGGTCAACCACTAAAAATCACTCAAAGCATAACAAAGAAAAATGAAAACTAGGATTGTTCTTGTTCGCATTGTGAATTGAAAAAGAACCCTACTCGTGTAGATCAAACTTCCAGTCGTTCATATTACTAATTTAAGTAACTTCTAAAAACTCAGGTACTGAACCTATAGCGTACGGAGAAAACCAATTCTTTTTTCACTCAAGCTTTAGTGATTGGTGTAGAAGTACAGTACCCTTACCACTTATTCTTATAATTTGTATTGCATATTATTAATCTGAATTTGGAAGTACACCATTGCGTTCTTCTGTGCTCATTCCTCTAGGGTTATTTTATCCAAAGAAACACAGCTCGCTCTCTTCCTGGGTGGTTTATAGGGCAACTTGTGAAACAACCAATATCCGTAGAGATCCATTCCAGAATCCAGTTTATGCATGATATATAGTTAAGTAAATAGTATGAGTCAAACTGCCTCTTGACAACCCCACAAGCTTATGAGCCTGCTCTGGAACCTCACTTTGGGTGGTTGGTTTTGATGTTTCTTTTTTCCTTTCTTTCAGAGAAAGACTATTGTGGGAGCATTGATGTTGTTGTAATTTAGCCAACGGATTTTTTTTCACCGTATTGTACTCGTATTTGTCGCTGCTTACACCTTATAACCATAAACGGGATCACTTATCATAATTGCTTTTGAGAAACTCATTCATCACAATTGTCTCTTTTCACTACTGTAACCGTGTACGTTGTCAAACTAATATCAGCTTTGCCATTTTGAGCTCAATTTATACATTGAACATCTCCATTTGTAATATCCCTGACACATCATTGAATAAATCCATTGTCTATGGTCTAAATTGAGATCCCAAGTTGATAATTAAATTGTTTCCTCTATACCCACGTCAGTTCATGAATATTTGTGATATGAATCCCTCTCAAGTAAAGAATATGTTAAGCAAAAGTGGTGTTTCTTTAAACTTGAGCAAGAATCTGTTAACAAAACAAATTTGTGTCTTCATGGCTTCCATGGAATAATATAATTTTTAGAGGGGGGAGGTGGTATACCAAGAATGGTGTTACTCGTAGCAAAACCTTCTATAGTGAGTGGGACTCGTGTTTATAACATCAATCTGACCTACACCTATTTTCATAATGAGGCTAAGGAATGTATGGAGCATTTCTTCCTCCGCACATGTGGAAGACCCTTGTTCTTAATATCAACCCATATAACCTGACTCTTAAATTAATTTTACTGTCACATCTCATTCATTAGTTTGTTTTATCAATGGTGCTCCATATATTTAGAGCAAAAAAGTGTTCCACATATTTCTTATTATTCTTCATAATAGATTTGGATGATTACAAGGTCCGTAATCATCCTTTTCCCTTAAAAAAAATGACAACAAAACTGGAGAAACTTTAGAAAATGAAGAAAGATAAAATGGATATACATACTTCTACAAAAAGGATATACATACACAATATACAGACTTCAAGAAGGAAATAAAACAGAATTTTAGCTGATGATATGTATAAACAAGAGGAATTTACTTAATACAAATGCAGAAAAAGCAAATGCAAAAGTGCAATCATAATGTATAATTGCATTGATAAGAATAATTCCTTCCAATAAGGAAAATGCCTTTGTGTTTTCTTGTTTCTTGAAAGTCTCTTAGTTGTGTCATGTTAGTTATTGTTATGTTTCAATTTTCCTTTTTATAAGCTCATAGTTACGCTTGCAGACTAATTTTCAAAAGATTGCATTTGATAGATTGGTGCATCCAAGGATTATATGTTGATATGTGCTGCCAAACTGGGTCTGTCATGTCGTGATGCCCTAATTTTAAGAAAATGGGAAAACTTTTATTGCAAATATCCACAAACTATAATAGCTAGAGGAAATTTACCTGTGGTATTACAATTGCCAAATTCAGAATGCCCATTGCTAATCCTGCAATAACAAAACAAAATGATAAGCTATAACTACTTGACGTGGAATGGAGAGGTACAGGAAATGAACACCACAATCACCTTGACCAAGTCCTAAAGGTTCTATGCGAGTTGAAATCATTGCATAAGGAATACTATATGTTACCTGAAAAAAAAAAGTTGCCAATGAGTAAGTGAACTGCAAATGAAAATTCCTTCTTCAGATAATTTAAAGTTAAAAAGTTAAACAAAAGCAGATAACCAAACTCACAGATAAAGGTGCCCCAAGAATAGAAAAAGCAACAAGTGCAGCAATAACAATACCATCCGGAGGGAGTCCAGTTTGGGGATAATCCATACTTTTTGCCATGAAAGATACTATAAGCATGCTTAGGAAACAGACGGACATGATAATGTTTGCAACTCCCCATACGAGACCAGCTCCCCACTTCCTGCAGAGTTTTTCTATGGCAACTGAACTGAACCCAAGGACAAGAGAATTTAACATTAGACCAAAAGCTCCCATCCTTACTCCAGTATTATAATTTTTCCCTTCATTTGGCTTTCCTTTATATATCTCACGACCCATCCAATCAGTGTCAAAAAGAAAGAATGGAAACCATCCAATCCATGTAACTGCAGTAACTATCAGAACTATCCAGATAGGCCATGTTAAATATCTGAAAGAACTCATTAATTCCCATAGGAAAGCTTCTTGATCATCAATCAACTCAGAATGTGTTTCCCCAGAAGAACCCATAAGTCCATCACCATACGTCCTCAAAGGAGCTTCTTTGGCTGACGAGACACTAATAAAAGTTGTCAGTGTGAGAACAAGAACATCAAGAAGAAATGCTGACTTCAGATTGGCACAATTTATGCTGCAAGCTGGTGTGACAGTGAATCTGAAGATGGTAAACCAGCCACTATAGGATCCCGTAGCAAATCCTAGTACATTTCCCAAAGCCATGAAGAGAGAAAAGTAGGCATTAGCTATACGGGTACGCCTATGATCCTTCCCTGAAATTTCAAAAAAGGAAAATCAAAGAACATCACTAGGTGGCTTATGTCTGAATAAGAATCTTACGTAAATTAAATATTGACCATGCTAGCGGGGTTCAAAAAGGTGGAGGCTTATGTTAAAGAACACATCAGACCACTATGTAAAAGCGGGGTAATTACTGTCGATCAGTACAGGTGGGCAGTTGGAAGAACGACTGAGAAGGTCATGGTGTACCACAGCAAGGCTAAGAACGCAAATTTTCTTATCAAGGAAGGTGACAAGGTGAAAAAGCTCGCAGAGCAGTACCTGGATATTGCTCAGCAGAAGGGGGAACTCTAGTCCCAGCTCTTGGGTAGCAGAATTTTTTTTTTTTGTCGATGATCCAGGAGATAACATATGGTCCCAAGTCCGAATAAAGGAGGAGGGTTGTGTTAGGCCCCGACAGTCAGCGTAAAACCCTGTCGAATCGCATGGACATGGATGAACGAATAGCGTCGTATGATCCATGTAGCCGACCCCACTTAGTGGGATAAGGCTTTGTTGTTGTTGTTGTTGTTGCTAGGTTGGGGTACAAAACTGCCCCAACCAAGTAATGAGTTCTTGATTAAGTTATCATGTTGGGTAAGTAAGTTAGATCAACTGTTTGACAGAGCAGTGTTGTCTATCATGTGGTCAAAACAAACAAAAAAGAAGTTTTCACCTAAGAATTTTGCTCTTCCTTCCATATTTTAACACCAAAACTCCTAATCAATAATGACTACAAAACACAAAGGAACGTGGATGCCCATTCATTGACCAAACATAATTTACTCCTAAAGACATGGATCAGAAATAATTTGATGAAAAATTAGTCTCTTTGAGGACAACTCTTTTAAGGCAATAAACAAGGCAAACAACAACAACAACACAACAACAACAAAGCCTTATCCCACTAGGTGGGGTCGGCTACATGGATCATACGACGCATTCGTTGATCCATGTTCATGAGATTCGACAAGATTTTACGCTGGCTGTCGAGGCCTAACACAACCCTCCTCCTTTATTCGGGCTTGGGACCGGCAATAAACAAGGCAAAGGAAAAAAAACACATCATTCTTTCTTCCAAAGATTTTATGATGTTTAAACTTGATGAAATTGTTAGTTTTTCTTTCAGGGATGGCAAGAAACAGGAGTCAGAAGATGACTAAGTGAGCTTCCTACCAGAATATCTACAAAAAAACCATCTAACATGGAACCAATTCTTGGGCCCAAAGTCATGTCCTTCGTAAAATTTGGCCCATCCCAAGTTCAATGGAGATATTGTCTGCTTTGAATGCATGCAGATTTCACAATTTTACAAAACATGTTTCAAGAGACCACATCTATATACTTTGCATGTGTATCCATCTGAGATTTGTCCCCACGCCAACAATGGCATACCTCGGGATTCAACGTCTTCATCAAGCTTTACCCCAAGATAGCTCAGAGAACACAAAGTGACTTTAATATCATCCTAACCCATCAAAAGCATTGTCAGCTTTGAACACATACATATCTCTAAGAGGTTCAAACATGTTCATCTACATCTCGTTATATCTTGATCATGTAAGGTCCGCCAAAAGGTACTAAGTTGTCAAAATACTCATATGCAGCCACCAGACAGACACCTTTGCCGTGGTAGTTGGCATGGGTGATTTGAAGAAAATGAAGAATCATATTATTGACAGAAAGGGCAAACCTAATGCTTCCCAGTTAGTAGGGGTAAAAGAGAAGTCACATTACATGCAGCCTTCCATTTTCTTTTTCACATAGAGAATATTTTACATAGTTTAAAAATCCGTCATCTCCGTTGTTGAAAAAAATAATAAAAATCTATAATCTAGATTTGCGTTAAGGCAAGTGAAAATCACCATTTTAAAGAAAACTCATTTCACACCTTCTTAGTTCAGGCCAGAGGTACTGCGGTAAGCAACAAAATATTCAACTTACATGCTCTTTTTTTTCCAGATGAACAAAATTAAACATGCTTCACGAAGTGCAAAAATATTCTAAGAACTCAAAGAAGAGCTGTCTATCTAAAAATCCAAAACTATTTGGATTTAGAAAGATTACAAGGCTAAAACAAGCATTCCTTTGCAAATAATTTTACATAAAAACCGAGGAAAAATATAAAGACTTGGAAATAGAGTAAATATGCCTGGAAGTGGAATGGAAAATTTTAGTTATAATTTAATATCGCAAAAATCTAAGGAGACAATGTTCTCACATACACTATTTGCGGTAAAAGATAAAAGCAATATTGCAAATCTTTGAAAATAACCGATAGAATCATACAAAGAAGTTGAGGAACAAGACGGAAAACGACAGCATAAGATGAGTCCAAATGTTTCTATCAATGCATCTCTTTCCTATCATTCGAACCTTTTTCATATAAGTATTAAGAAAAGAAAAATATACTCAATTTGGACTACACGATCTAAGATAGAGCTAAATTTGTCAGATGGTGCAAGTTCGTACAGCATATTTCTCATTAAAAGTGGACTCACATACGAGAGCATCAAACAAATCATTCAGGGACTTTTGAACATCTCTGTTATATGTTCGATCCGATCAATCATGAATTCACCATCTAGAAGACCAAAGTTTCTTCCAGTAAGACTGCCATCATTGATCAAATTCCTTAAAAACTACACCAAAAAACAATAAATCTTTAACCCCTTAATTGCATTGTTTGATAGACTGATTGAATTCCTGTTACAGTTACACTGTTCAAGTCATTCACTAAGAAAAAAGTAGAACGAATAACTAAAGAGAGAAGAAACAAGCAAAGGCAAAGCTGAGCCAGCTCTTAAAGTAATCGATGCCTTTCTCTTTACTAAATCACCGGAGGCGCCGAAAGAGCCAACTAACCTGCGAGGTCGGCGAGGAGAGCGCGGCAGGGTCCCTGGGTGGCGTTGTTTCCGACGTCGAGCAGCCAGAAGCCGAGGAGGTATACGGCGATGGCCCGGGGGCGTCGGACGGCGGGGGAGGATGAGGGGAGAGGGTCGCCGAGGGCGCGGCCGATGTCTGCGGAGTGGCCCACGAGTAGGACGGAGGCGGCGATGGATATCGCGCCGCCGACGATGAATGGACGACGGCGGCCATATGCGTTGGAGCAGCGATCGCTGAGGTGGCCGACGAGAGGCTGGACAAGGAGGCCGGAGAGGGGTCCGCAGAGCCACACGAGGCTGGCCCACGCATGCGGTATGCCCAGCTCCTGCACGTAGGGCGTCAGCAGCGAGAGCTGCAGCGCCCACCCGAACTGGACGCCGCACGCCACGGACGCCACCCGCAGAAGACGCCTCAGCGGAGTCTTCGCCGTCGCCTGCGGGGGCGGGTGCGGCGCCACTGCCGGCGCTCGGTGCTCCGTCATCTTCCCTTCGCCTGGGAGGTGTTCGTCGAAATAGAACCGCCGACGGAGACGAGCACGGAGGGAAAGGTTGGGGAGGGGTGGGGGAAGGTGACGGCGTGGCGGTAGTGGCGAGGTCGCGGCGGCACGCGATTCGAGTGCGGGAGGTGGTGGCAGTTCGTCTTATTTTTTTACTCTCACTTTTTTTATTTCTATTATTATTAGTATTACTTTAATTTAATTAGAAGGAAAAAAAAAGTGGGGTCAAGTAGTGCACAAATTCGACCCACGAAAAGTTTGATTCTTCTGCTTTTTTTAATGAGATGTAATTTACACGTGAGACGAATCTGGTTCAGATATTATTATTATTATTATTATTATTATTATTATTATTATTATTATTATTATTATTATTATTATGTGTTAGTACATGGTTAAAATTCAGTGAAGGTATATATAATAACTATTTTTTTTTCCAATGTGATAGGAAATCGATAATATAATATGTATCATATGATGTGTTGAATAAAAAATTAATGAAGTAAGTATTATTATACTGACAATGAAGATTTAGTATAAATAAATACATATAAATCAACTCAACATCATTCGAGTCAACTATAAAAAATTAACAAATTTGTCATTATTAGTATAATTATTATTTTTACTACCCGCAATTAAAGGAAACAAGTTAAATGTAAAAAGTATATAATCTAAACGAATGTAACAATTATTATATCGGCTAAAGTCTGATTGATAGTAGTATCTAATCTTGGATTCAATTTTTATTACTTTATTCTTTTTTTTCTTAATAGTTCAAATTTGTTCATTAAATTTTGACGGATCGAAATTTCTGTTCTTAAAATGGATCGGATTCGATCTTTTCCAACATGAATTTTCACTAAATGATCTCCTAACTAAATATATAGGAAAAAAGAATATATTTTTATTAGTCTTTTAAGTTATTTCATCTTCAATCTCCCAACTTATAAATTTATAATAAACCAATCTATTAGAATGTTAAATATAGAAACTAGTTATTAACGGATACCTTTTATATCCTCGAGTTTAAAAACGTTATAATTTGTTATTTAAATTATTTACCTATATAAGAAATTAAACAACTATAAATTTAAAATAATAACATTATTAACTAAGTTATTATTCATATAAATATCTAATAATATGCATATAATTGCACTGTGTATTCTTATTTAAGGGATATTCAATATAGTTTTTACAAAAAAGAACAATATAATGATTAAATTTCAAAATTAGGAAAGAGAAAGACTATAACTTTCTGGAGATTACCCAAAAATAGATATACTAAATTGTTAATCAAATTGAAAAGGAGGCAAATGGTCCCATAAAAAATGACATGTTCCCAGTTCATGTCGCTTTTCACGCTGCTTGGACCTCGTACAGTCTCGCCTTCGGCACTTTGCTGACGCAAGCGTAACAAACATCTGAGTCATTTATTATGTGAAAATGTCTCTTAACAAATGTTATAATAATCGGATCGGACGATTAATTAGGTCATGATTAAATCAATTTGATCAAATTCAATTGGATTTTATTAAATTAATATTATTTATAATAACTTTATAGATATATAAATAATCTATATTATATAATACATAAAAAAATAGTTCTAACTTATAATTCATAATAAAATATAATAAATAAAATTTAATATTCATAAAAAAAGAGTTTGAATTATTATTGATATATCATATTAATTCTTTTATTTTTGTTCAAGGGTATTTTTATTTTGACATATATCACTCTCATGTTTATTTTTTTCTTTACTTTCAGTTTAATAATTTTATTTTTCTATTTTCATTAATTCCTCTCTCCCTATCAATTCCCATATTAATTTCCTTTTTATAATACACCAATATTTAAAAAATTATATTCATATAAAAAACTTTAAGTTGTTAATTTTACGACTATTTTCGCTCTCCTATTCATAAAAAGGAAAGAATATTAATTTACATTTTAAAAGTTATTACTATTTTCTTTTTTATTTCCATGAATTCCTCTCTCCAATTAATTTTTCACATTTATTTCTGTTGTAATTTACAGCAATTCTCAATTCAAATACTTTCCCATTTTTTACATTCCTTTCTACCTTTTTATTTCCTATTTTAACTTTTATTTTTCTAATTTTTTTCATTTTAAATATTAAACCGGGTTTTTCTAATTTAATGATTAAACCGATTTTTACTGGTTGAACCGATTTTTATCCGATTCAACTTCATTTCTAATTTTGCAATAAATTCGGACCGAACCAGTTGCCGATTCGTGATTGAACCGGTTGAATCGGTTGAACCGGCCGATCCGGTCTGATTTTAATAACCATGCTCTTAACATGGCGTGAGTTAAAAGGGATTGACATTATTTTCTGATCACTAAGGTGACAATAAAAAAAATGCTCTTAATCTCATTCCTCTAATGCTTAATCCAAAATCTTCATTTTATCCTTCATTTTATTTTATTGTATTTTATTTATTATTCTAAATTTCTACTCAATCATTCTTATTAAATAATCTCACATTCATTAACTCTCTACTATCTCTCTCTTCATGTTACTAGTTCATGAAATTAATTAGTTTTTTTGTTAATAATGTAATTTAGATTAAGAAAATTTATTTTTAAAGTAATTGTTTCTCAAATAATTACTATCCGTTGTCTTTTTTTAATTTTTTGTTAAAAAATACTAATTATCAAATCAAAATATTATTGCGTCAGTAATTCGCACTCAAGCATTGAAAATGGCTCTTAGATCAAAATATTTTATTTTTATTATTTTAATAAATCCTTTACGTCAAATCAGTTGACTAATGAATTTTCAAAAAGAAAAATTATTTTTTTGAACTATTTAAATTCGTTTCTTTGTTTATGTCTTGTAACTTTTGATAAAGTAGCATTAAAAAACAATATATAGTAATAGTAGGAAAATTACAGTGTATGCTATGTGATTCGAAACAATGAAATAAATCATTGGCCTTTATTTTATAATATTCCAGGCGTCCTGATCTTAAAGAGGGTAATAATTGAGGCTTCGAATCATACAAAGTGGAATCATGAACACAGTCACGAAACACAGTGAAAATTTGTCATGTTTTTAATAGATGGATTCATTCCACTTGAAACGCATGTTTACGGCCACGACTCCAATCAATTACTTTTAGGAATGCTGAATTTTAATTATTATAATATTAAAAAAGCAGTTAATAACCATTCATTTCATAATTACCTAATGGAGGGTGAGATGTCTTGATATAATGAGAGATGGGATGGTGAATTGCGGAATCTAAGATGTAAAAGATGAAGATACAAGGAATAAAAGTTTTATTATTAAAAAATTATTTTTATCCTTTATTGTACATAACTTATTTTATAATATATATGAGTAATAAATAATTACTTTACCCACTTAATTTATGAGAAAAAAAGATAACTTTACGAGAGAAAAGAGAGAGACTGATAATTTATCAAATGATTTTATTTGATAATAAAAAGAGAGGTCGATTTAATTTAAAATTATCTATTTCTCTTTGTTCCACTATTTCACTTCATCCCTCTTAAATTAAATAAAAAATATAAAAAATATGATTTAATTAATTTCATTCTTTTGTACCAAAAAAAAAATCTTTTTTTCCTCTTTAGTAAAATTATTTTTCCAGCCTCTCACGGCCCAGTCCAAATGGCCTCTTTTACTCGCCCATCCATCTGAGAATGTTTGGATCATGGGTCCATTTAAATCACTTGGGCCTGTCTAGCGACTCAAATTTTTTTTTTTGCGACTCAATCGATTAAAGTCGTTTAATCAATTAAAGAAGAGCGACATCAGAATAAAATATTTTATTATTCAAATAGGTTAGAAAATGAGTTAAATTAATTGTTTAATCAAAATAATAATTGCAAAGATTAATTATTCTTCTTAAGATCATGAATAATTTATTCAATTCCGTTTTTACTAATTCATTATTAATTTCTATACTATTCACTTCTCATTCAAACATATCATTTTTTTCCATTTTATATAATAAGACTAAGAATAAACCTATTTGAATAATAATGATTTTCTAGAAAATAATACCTCTTCCAAACGCCCTTGAGTAACGGTAGGTTAGTTTAAATTAGTTATTTATTGACATCTTATCTATGTTACTCATATTTATCATATTTTATGATCAAAATTATTATGTATTCATATCAAATTTTCTAGACGATGAAGAGTACCTAGTGTCTCTTTTTCGTTTGAAGTATGCCGGTTCTGATAATATTTTTATGTTTATTTATTATGAATTTACTCATGAGTCGTATGATCTATTTATTATGAATGAATATTCATAGGATAATAAATGATACATATATAATTCATTATATATATGCAATCCGTCCCGTGAACATCGCTAGATTGGACGGCATGCGATTTATGCAGGTTTTGAACGTGCATGATGTATTGACTCCTTGCCTAAAACTTCAATCGTGACCATTATCCCGGTCCTAAGTACAATACAATGTAAAAATAATGAGATTCTTTTTACGTTGTATTGTATCAGGGATGTGAAAAGTCGACATTGTATCACAAATCAAAGTACCAAGAGAATTTTAACAAACAAGAATCATAGTGATTACCTGCATACATCACACAGAGTACTCTGCAGGACTCAAACTCCATTTATAAGGTGTCGTTTGGTTCTGTGAGGAGAATAATAAAATTTATCCTGAAGAATATAAATATTCTTCTTATATTCTTATTCATCTTTATGTTTGGTTTAGAAAGAATAAATTTTAAATATATAATATTTTATAATTAATATCTTATTATAATTACATTACATGTTTTTTATTATTTTTTATAAATATAATAATATAATAATATCTGGTTAAATTATAGAAAATAAAAAAATAATTAAAAGGTGAAAACATGAGAATAGAGTTTATTCGTTTGTTTAGATGGAATACAAATATTGAGATATTGCGGGGGGTAGGGGTGGGTGGGGTGTTTCGATAAGATCTCGGCGGAAGATGACGACGATTGGCGATGGCTGGCAATGATCGACGACTTCTGCTGCATCGTCCATTAGTGGCGCCCTTCTTCCCGTCATCAATGCTCACGCGCTGCAGGGAAACCACTGATTTAGGCGCTTTGATCCTAGTCATCAATGTTGCATCCGACGATGATTGTGATGAAGTGTATGCACTTAAGTGTGTAATATTCCGTGTGAAACGAGTGTGAAGCGGCCTTAGACATATTTTTCTTTAATGTTTTCGATATCTTTCTTTACTAATAGCTTAAATGATCATTCATGATAACAAAAAGTAGTTTTATAAGATTAAAAGTTATATAAAATGCTTATATCCATTATGACGGATAATAATGTGCAGAAGTTCGTCAAAATTCAAAAATGATGAAAAAATTATTGTTAATAATTTGAATCATATATTTGTTATCCCCAATGACCTTTTAAACTATAGATGAAGAAAAATATTGAAAAAAATAAATATAAGTACGTCTAAAGCCGCTTCACACGGAAGGCGCTTCATACGCTCATTAAACATATATATATATATATATATATATATATATATATATATATAGTTTAAGTACTGTGTAACCACAAAAATGTGGTTACAACTTGTAACCATCCAATCTCAATCGTTGGATCAGTGATCAATGGTCTAGATCTAGGCGCTATTTTTGTGGTTACACAGTACTTAACCTCATATATATATATATATATATATATATATATATATATGGTTTAATGAGTGTGTGAAGCGTCTTCCATGTGAAGCGCGTATGACGTGGCTTTAGACATACTTATGTTTATTTTTTTCGATATTTTTCTTCATTGATAGTTTAGAGGGTCATTGGGGATAACAAATATATGATTTAAATCATTAACAATAATTTATTTTATCATTTTTGAATTTTGATGAACTTCTGCACATTATTATCCGTCATAATGGATATAAGCATTTTATATAACTTCTAATCTTATAAAACTATTTTTTGTTATTATGAATGATCATTTAAGCTATTAGTAAAGAAAGATATCGAAAAAAATAAAAAAAAATATGTCTAAGGCCGCTTCACACGGAAAGCGCTTCACATGCTCATTTTTCTCATATATATATATATATAATTGAATGGAAATTTGAAAGAATAAAACATCGTTCATATTGTTAACTTTTTTATGAGAATTTATCGAAAAAATAAAATGGGATAAAACTCTATTTTAAATGTTACCAATTAAGCATGACTTTTTCTTCGATGAGAAAAGAAGGTTCGTGGAAGAAAAATAAAATATGAATATTAAGAAATATATATATGTTCTATTTATTCAAATTCGTGATCTTTTGGATCTGGATTACGTGATTTTAATTCGAAGAGATGGGAGAATTATTTGTATTGGTCAGTTGATTTCAATGAATTATCTTTATTTTGTCAAAATTAAAAAATATGATAACCCATAAAATAATGATCCGACTAGATTAAACATGCATCGTGAACTGTGCATGTGTTGTCTCCATATTGTCTCCTTTTAATTCTAATCTATCACGTGTTTGAATATATTTCAAGGATTATCTACTTATTCCAACAGATAATCCGCAACCAAACAGCGCCATAGAGTAAAAAAATAATTGAGGTTCAAGATTACTAGTCATTATTAATGTTATTATTATCTAATGAATATTTGAACATATTCAATGAACTTAAGAAAAAAGGAAACATTAGTTCGAATATTGGATTATGGCATGCCTTTTCGAATAGTTTGCAAACAACAATAATTGAGACCAAGACACCACATTGGACGTTGGCACTGACTGGGGGATACGGAGTTGGATGCAAAGATGGAATATCTTGGTAAATTGACAAAACAGAAGGCCACGTGAACTCCATTAATTCAGATAATATAATATAATATAATATAATATAATATAAAATAATATAATATAATATAATATAATATAATATAATATAATATAATATAATATAATATAATATAATATAATATAATATAATATAATATAGATCATGATCACGTCTTAATTTTTTTGAGACCTGAGATATCGTAGGAATCTTTACGTAGTTCAAGCTTAATTAGCTGAGTTCATTAATGGTTAACAAATCTTGCTTAATTATGTAGCTGTATAATGAGAAAGATTCGATGTCTTATTCTGGTTCCAACTTCCAAGACATTTAATTAATTAATTAACTGTCATTAGTTTAATCCATCTAATTGATTCGGCCATGATCCTTGGTTATCATGTTTCATAAATTAGTCATTTTATTTTTCTTTGTTTTTTCCTTTATCATATGCATGTCCAAAACAATTCCATGGCAGGGGTATGCTCATGTATAATAATCCGTTGGAGGTCTTCGCGCCTTCACCTTCGACTTTTAAATTCTCAATTATTTAAATATTGGTACACGAATTTTAAAAATAAGGATTAATCGAAATTTTTAAATATTTGTATTGTGAAATTTAAATATAACAAAAAAAATATTCATATTGATAACAGAATTATAGAGCTAAGAAAATATCATAAGTTCAAATACTTTTGCATGAATATCCATTTATGAATTATGGAATCAAGATTTCTTTTTGTCAATAAAATTTTTTTTTTAACAAAGAGCAATTTGAGCTTTTTAGGTCAATACATTAATCTCTCCGCAATGTTGTTAAGTTCGAGAGTTTAGGTAAACTCATTTTTTAAACTCGTACCGTAGAATTGACTCGTAAATTCATAGTATATGTACCTAATAAGTTTAAATGTTTAAGTAATTCTATACACTTATGAACACATATATATGATGCATAAATTGGAAATAAGTAATATATTTTACTCAAATGAAATAAATATGAAAGTAATAAAAAATAATTATTATCACCTATAACTAATAAATACTAACTATTATTGTGTTTATTGAGATAAAAAAACTTATACAAAATAAAAATAAGTAAAATTATTACACTATAATTTTTAATAATTTTATTCTAACAACAAATACATTAATAAATAGAATAATTAAGATTTTACAACCTTTTTATTGTATAAAATAAATAATTATATTAATTGTATAGAATTGTAAGCTCGTGTAGAATTGTATAGACTAAATAAGAGTTTATAAGAGTCTACAAAATTGCTTAAATTAATTTTTATGTAAAACCTATGAGTCTAGATTATTTAAGAGTTTATGTCGACTTGAATCATTTTACTTACCTAAACTCTTAACAACATTGCTCCCCTATTAAAGATCTAAACTTTTCTTGTTGATCTCTTTCTCCATTTGACATTTGAATTAAAGGTTAGTGATTCAGGAAAGAGAACCAGAGGAACAAAAAGGAAGAAGAGGAAGAGGAAGGAGAGGAAGAAAGATGAGAAGAACACAAGATTAAGATATGTAAAGGAGATCCAAAATCCTTTCTTCTCTTTCAATGATGTTCATGTATTTGATTGAGAGTTCGAATACACCTTGTTATCATATTGGATTGCCATTGGGAGACACATGAACTTATTGATTAAGTAATGTGATGTAAGACATCTCATGGATCTTGACACAATTTTGGTTGTTGTTGATTAGCAATAAATCATATCATAATAATCATGATCAAATCCTGACACAATCTTGGATATCGTGATAATGATCAAATTCTGACACAATCTTCGCTGATGCTGATTAGAAGGAGATCGTATCATAATAATGACATTAATCAACTAAATTAATTAGGTGGCTAATTTGTTGGCTCATTAATTATTTTAATATTTTTTGTTTCTTTAATTATTGTTTCATTTTTTATTTCCTAAAGTAGAGACTACTGTAATAGTCTATAAAAGGAGCCAATGAATAGAGAAAAGACTATTTCATTTTGCTTCAGAAATGAACATTTCTTTATAGCGTGGATTCACTAATTTCAAGCACCAGAATTCTATTCTATGCCTTTCTTGGATAGTACTTCGGACTATCCTCGTATCCTTTTATCTACCATATTCTCGTTAGATCCTGGTGTTGTGCCAATTGGTATCAGATCATTGAGAATAATGGCAGACAAACCTACTCGTGCTGAGTTCAACAAGATGAAGGAGACGCTGCAGCACATCCATGAATTTATCGAGTTACTCTTGCACGATAGTGAAGAGCGAAGACCCCCTTGTTGGGCCCAAGCCCTTCGACACCTCGCTGATAGTGACGATGATGCTGAGGATCCCGTTCAGCATCGTGCAACACGCCAACCAGATTTCAAAATGAGGATGGACCTTTCATCCTTCAATGGCCAATTTCACATCGAAGACTTCCTTAACTGGCTGACTGAAGTTGAAAGATTCTTCGAGTCCATGGAGATCCCTGAACGCAAACAAGTAAAGCTTGTTGCGTATTAGTTGAAGAGAGGTGCTTTTGCGTGGTGGGAACAAATTCAACTCACGCGCACATGAGGCAACACAAACAACCTGTGCAGTCCTGACCAAAAATGAAGAAGTTGCTACGAGCCCGATACCTTCCTCCTGATTATAAAAAAAATTCTATCCCATCAACTCCAGGAGTGTAAGCAAGGTAATCGCTCGACCACTTACACCCAACCCGACACTTTCACCCTTGCTAAGAAGGTGGAACACCAACTTGATAAGGGTTCCAAATTCAACTACCAGGGTTTTGATTCTACTCATTTTGTTGATTCCAGACCTAATCTACAACCTACACAAGAGAATGCAACTCCTCGCCAAATTTTAGACACTTCTTTGGCCACCATCAACAAGCCAAGTGTAACAGAAATCACAAGGACTTCTGATTATTTCTATCAATCAACTCATCTTTCCAATGAATGTCCATAATAAGCCCCAATTTATCTTATTCAAACTAATGAGGCTAATCATATCTTTTATTGAATTGATGATAATGCAGAAGATTGTGATGAAGAAGTAGTTGTTAAACACCCTGGTTATGTGAAGATTGCGATATCAGAATCTTTGTCATCTTGTGAAGATGAAGTTATGGCTAATGCTGAAGATATTATGACCAATCCAAAATTTGAAGAATTAGCGATTATGGACGTTCATTCTAAGCAAAAAGAAGACATTTGTTAAAGAGGTGGATGAAAAGTAGAGGTTAACTTCGTCAACTAACAAAAGAGATTTGCTTCAAATGCTTTAAGCTGATATGAAATGGGTGCAAGTTTTTGTCGACGCCAAAAGTTCTATTTTTGAACATATTGCATTTTCAAATCAAGTTTTAAGGACAATATCCTATTTGGTACTGCTCTATCATTTGCTTGGTTTAATTGATTCATCTATGAAGTTGAGAAAAAAGACTGGACCATTGCAAGATGTGAAACATGATCCTCCGGATTTAACATTTCAGAGTTTAAGGTCGAACTCTTTTGAAGAAGGGGAGACTAATGTAGGATATCTCATGGATCTTGGCACAATTTTGATTGTTGTTGATTAGCAGGAAATCATATCATAATAATAATGATAAAATCCTGGCACAATCTTAGATATCATGATAATGATCAAATCCTGACACAATCTTCGCTGAAGCTGATTAGAAGGAGATCATATCATAATAATGACACTAATCAACTGAATTAATTAGGTGGTTGATTTGTTGTCTCATTAATTATTTCAATATTTTCTATTTACTTAATTCTTGTTTCATTTTTTTTATTTTCTAAAGTAGAGACCACTGTAATAGTCTATAAAAGGAGCCAATGAATAGAGAAAAGACTATCTCATTTTGAAATTAACATTTCTTTATAGCATGAATTCGCTAGTTTTAAGCACCAGAATTCTATTATGTGCCTTTCTTGCATAGTACTTTGGACTATCCTCGTATCCTTTTGTCTTCCTTATTCTTGTTAGATCCTCATGCTGCGCCAATTTCTAATCAGCATCAACGAAGACTGTGCCAGGATTTTATCATTATCACGATATCCAAGATTGTGACAGGATTTGATCATTATTATTATGATATGATTTCCTGCTAATCAACAACAACTAAAATTGTGCCAAGATCCGTGGGATGTCCTACATCATAATGTCTCTTAGGTTATGATCTATTGTGTATCTAGAATTTTGTATGATTTTAAGGAAAACTCTAAAATATATATGTTGATGATTGATATTATTCAAAATTATATCAAAAACATGTTTATATGTCTATGATTCATGCTTTAGATATTATCAATGATGCATATATTTATCCCTTGATTTGATATCAAAATATAAATTTTCGAGCTCAATGTCGAGTTTACAAACCTTGGTACGATCGTGATCAAACCAAAGTCGAACATGCCAAAAAATGACTCTCCACCACACCTGTGATGGATATGTCATGGCCGTGAGGGAATCGGGCATGTCTGTGACTAACCCCAATACAACCTTGAGCGAAAGAGCGATAGAACAGACCATGAGTGGGATCACGACCACACTTGTGACAAATATGGCACGATCGTAACATTGGAATAGGGATGATACCCGATCTTGTTTGGGGAGGGGGACACTCCCCCTCTCTAACCCTATTGATTGGCCCTCTCCCGCGTTCCCATCCCCCGAATCCCTGGTGTGGGGAAATTTAATTCTCTGCTCCGATCCCCACGAGGCTTCGAACCCTCAAGAGAATCTCGACTCCTCAATTTTTTTGTCGGAAAGGTATGAAAAAATTAGAAAATATTTAATATAATTATATAATACTTATACAATATTCAAGCAATAGTTATAATATTCATAATTAAAATTAGAACATTAATATTAGCAATTTATACCATAGCACAAATATATTATTAATATCAACAATTTAACAAAACTATCATTACGCAAAGTCACAAATATATCATTGTTACAAGTTTCACAACGTAAACTTCAAATTTGCTATAAATTTCACAACATAAAATTCAAATTTTAATACATGTTCCACCACAAAATAAATTTTAAATTTTGATAAAATTTCCACCACAACATGAACTTCAAATTTTGATTAAAGTTTCGCAACATAAAGTCCAAGTTACAACACCAAATATGTTAACAACATAATGTGATTTCAAATCTTTATATCATTGTTCACCACATTTAGTTGTAAAAGATCAATAAGAGCACATTCATCATTTTTCTTTATTTCATTCTTCACCCCTTTGCAAGTTTCCCTACAAGTTAAGAAAAAAATAATTAATACAATAAAACTAAATTGAATAAAATTATAAAAGGTTACCATAACCGGATCATTCAATCATTTACATCTTCATTTTCATTGATTCCGTAGAAATCATACTTTTCATTAGAAGGACAAGGACCTAACAAAAATCATTATTAGTTTTAAAAAGAAAAGACAACATAAATTTGATAAATGAATAAAAGATTGTAACAACTTAACATATTATGTAACCAATCTTAATAACACATCAATGCTTAAACAATGTCTTATTTCAATTTACTACGATGTGAAATCAACACAGGACCTCTGGTACTAAATGTAGATTATTAAACACTACAAAATGGGATTAACTAAGAAGTCCCTCACAATCATTTGTAAAGTGGGGTACTTCAGTCCAATTTTTTTAATAACCCAATATGTCAAACATTCCATCATTTGATTTAACAATTAAAATAGGAACTTTCAAATAGCTTTCCAATTATGATTTTATGCTATTTTATAAAGTAGTCTTAGATACAAAATCAATATAAGCATACTCCCACTTTTTCTTTTTCCATATAGGACCAATTTTTGTTAAAGTTGAAGATGAACTAGCATGAGCACTTCTATTACATTAGCTTCATATTCAAGAAGCAAATCATCACACAACTTTCAACCTTCTCTAACTCATTGTTGCTTTGGCTTCCATATAGCTTTGGGAAAAGAATAATTCAACTTCATCTTATATCTTGAATCCAAACAACTCCTACTGCTATCACTTCATTAAACTTTTTTTCAATATTTGTAAAATTTAATTATAACTCATACTTAAAGCCATAATTTGAATAATCTCATTAGGAGAAAATAAGTCACTCATTCAAAGCAATTCTTATTTCACAAACTTTAATAAAATAAGAATTTAAAGTTGGATGGTCGAAACCAGAAAATAATTTACTCATACCACAAAGACTTTCCACTTTTCACAAACTTCAAATACCATTATCCAATCTTCAGCACTACGATAATATTTGTATTCAGAATCACGTTGTTTTAAATGACAAAAAAAAATCTTTATATAACAAGGCAGAAGTCATCATCAAATAAGTAGAATTGCACAAAGTTTTACAATCTTGTAGAAGCTTTTTAGAATAAGCAATATCCAATTGTCTATATGTATTACCAAATTTTTTTCCCTTTTAGTTGTAACAACCCAAAAACTAACAAATTATCTAATATTTTCTAAAGAATATTTACTTTTTGATAATCAAATTCAAAATATGAGCACAACATCATATACGAAATATCATTCCTCCCAAAATAAAAGAAGTTTGAAGGAAGTTATAAAAAATCAAGAGGATCATGACATCATTGGTTGAACAATTTTCAACAGTTAAAGTTGATATCTTTCAATCCAAATTCCAATCATATAGACAATCCAGTAGAAAATGTGAAAGTCCTTTAGCATTATCTGGTGCTGAAACACAAAGAAACCTATAAGAACAAATTTAATGCATGTTAAAATTTATAATTTCAAAAGTAATAAGAAACAATAAAATGAGCTATAATAGCTATATAACCATTGTTTTGGTTACTAGATGTCCATGTATCAGTGGTTATTGCAATACGACTTGAATTCCTCTCGAAAAGATTTGATGACTTATCCTTCTCAATTCCTAATTGCTTCATGATATCACTTTTTTTATAGTAGTACGTGAAACTACCTTGAACGTAGATTGCATAGCACCACAAAAGCGTCTAAACCCAATATAATCAACTATAGAAAGAGGATATTCATGAAGGACGATCATATTTATAAGTTCCTTCCTTGCAACATTTTGACTAAATGAAAAATTACCAACAACAATTGTATCACCTCTATTTTCTTAAGTGTATGGTTGAGGTAAGTTTTTTAGAGTGCTTTGGTCCTCTTTTTGTATGAAGCTTACAATTTTTTATGTGATATGCAATGCTTGCATACTACACAACATTTTTCATCAAATAATGCTCTGTGAAAGTGGCTTCAATGCTTACACCTTCTCATTTTTAAGCTCGCTGAGGTATTTTCATTATGCTCGGATTGAACTAGCTCAATTGCAACTTAATTACTTCCAACTGAAATAGCAGATTGATGATCCTCTCCTTCAATTCTGCATAAACAAAAAAATAATTAGAATGTTACAAATAATAATTTTATTATTAAATAAAGAATAGAAAAAAATTGGATGATTAAATCACCTATATGTACAGTGCGCAAATGTGATTGAATCACAAAAAGCATCTCTGTCCATCATCATCATCCAACAATTCGCAACCTCTCCTCCTGTACACCTCGGCGAGATGCCTCAACCTCGTTATAGTTCTTCGGCTGGGCACTAGCAAGGATTGCATGAATGAGGTGGTTGAGGTAGTGGAGGAGGCGAGGAGTTGAGGATGAGGGCGAGGATGAGTTTGCATATGAGTTTCCTCGACCTAGAGACCATCGCAGTGAATTCCCATGACGACAGGAGCTGATAGTGGCCGACAAATCCAACCTAGACCTCGAGAGGTGGAGAGGGAGCGACTGGTTCAAGAAACAGGCGTTCGGATCCGAGAATGTTTCAAGAAAGTATTTTGGATCGGACTAGTTCACAACATCTTCTACTCACCGTGCGACCTTCTCCTCCTCCGGTGAGCCAGTTCACTCTCATCCTCCCTATGCGCACGCATTGCATTGGCGTCAAACATTCCTCCTCCGCCATTGTTGGCTCACCCTCGTCCTCTGCCAACCTAGCCTCCACCACCACCGACTAATGCAGGCCGTTGCCCGCAGCCCGCCTTCTTCAAAATCTTGAGCACCAGATCCTCCCCGAGTGTTCGCCATCTTCAAAATCATCGTCGACCTCCGCATCATGGGCATTGACACTGTCGATTAGGAGCTTGTTCGTGCCGTGGGTGCTGACGCCATGCACACACTGTCCGTGGGCGTGGGGTTCAGGGAGAAGGTCACCAAGGCCATTTTGGAAGGTCATGGTGGGTTGCCTTCGAGTTGCTGCTGAGAATGACGATCGTCGCCCTCCGCTGAGAAGGACGACCGTTGCCCTCCGGTGAGACGAACTGGGCCGCCCTTTGTAGAGACGAACATTATATTCCCTTTGTCATCGCCAAGATGAAACCGCCGCTCTAAGCCATCGTTGAGGCGAACGACTGCCTCTACTAAAAGAAATTGAAAGAAAAAAATTTGAATGATAAAGAAAAAAAGGAAAAATACGTTGCGAACTCTTATTGATTACCGGAGATGACACCAACGACATGGTAAGCTCCGACAGTTCAAAGTTGATGGGGGCGCCAGTGGCATGGGAAATTAGGATTAGCGAACAGAGAGAGATTATGATGTTAAGGAAAGAGAAAGAGAAAAAAATAGGGTTTCTTATGTTATATATATGATGGAATGAACGGTTGAGATGATCTAATTTGATGGATGATAATTAAAATGAATTATTAATAAAAAAATTGAGGCACTGGGATTCGGGGACCCGATAGGGTTGGGGCAATCGACCCCGTCCCATCCTCGAAAGAGAATGCGAGAGCAGTTTACTCTCCATCCCCAACCCCACGTGGGCAAAAATATTCGAATTTGGGACACCTTTGGAGGATTCCCTTGGGGCCCATGGGGGACGAAGGATATTGCCATCCTTTGACATACCAATCACAACCATGATCAAGAGAAGGGTGAAAACACGACTTAGCCACGGGCGTGAACCTAAAGTGGCACGACCATGATCAGCCATAGGCACCGACATGACCACTTGGTAATGGTTGCAACCGATTAAAAATATTATATATGACATTATAAACTTAATTTTCAAGGTATTTATATTATTATTTATTATTGTTGTTTGTATATGACAACTAGATACATGAATTGCATGTTCTCCTGTAACTATGTTAAAATTTGAAGAATGAGAGACATAATAATGATGATTAAAAAATATAATGCACCAAGTTGATGAGGATCATTACAAGTCATCTCTCAATGGTTAAAATAATTGTTACAAGTTAATGGTTAAAATAATTATTCTTATACCTCGAAGTATGTATTTTCATGCCAACAATGGTATTTTTATTCCTATTAGCCTTCGGGTGAAGGGATCATTGTCTCCAAACCCTAGTTGACCTATTGTGAGGGCGACGACATAATTCTCAACTATTGTAAGATAAAATATTGTAAGGGTTAAATACTGAATTCTTAGATTAATGCCCGTGAAATAGGAGCCCGGAGGATTATGAAGGAATCCTAAGGAAGTTCTTGAGGCTATTGTTAAGATATAAGTCACTTATATGCCTATTGATGATTTATTTATTATTGTTTTCATATTATTAGTACGATGATGAATGTTTACATGCCGTTTTTTTATAATGCATGATGATAGATTGTTATGTTATGATTGATATGTAGATCTTATGTTAAGTACATGACATGTATATATTTCTTTTTCTTATATATGAAATTAAATATACATATCTTGTAGCATTCTATTTAAGATCATTCATTGTATGACCTTTACATACATGATGAAAGGTGGCTCAGCTCATCATGGCATGATTGCACATGACACTAATGAAAAAAATAATGAGTCATTAGACTTTCTATATTAGAGATGTTGATGTACTAATTATGTTATAAGGTTTTATGAATAATTGATGGCAAGTTTTCTCTTTCATGTTGACACACTTTTGAAAATGCTTTTATGATGATTTTCATTGAAATTGGTATTTTATTCTAATATTTTAAGTTTCCACTGCATTGATTATAAATCATTCTATTATGATTATGTAATGGTGAATGTGCTAACACAGTAGAAAATTCTCCTAATTGCCTTCAACTTTTAGAGTGAATTTTTGGTGTGTTATAGTTTAGTGTCATTAGGACTTATATTATGTCATAAAATTGTAAAGTATCTAAGCCCATGTGCAATCGTCATTAGCGACCATCCAAATCGAAAAGTATATAAGTTTTGTGCCACATAAAGACATGTTTTTACATTAACCGCATAATGTTTTGTTGATTTTGGTACGAAGGATGGAACAAGGAGATCCTTCCAATGTCTCAGGAGGCCCATTGAGAGCATGACTCGTATGACTCGGGTCATGGAAAGAAATGCATATTCGAGCCACTTTAGTCGCTCGAGTTCACATATTGACAAGTTCCTAAAATCATACCCCTACTTTTGATTGAGAAGCATAGCTTGAGAAGTTCATAGCCATGAATTGCTCTGATAGGCACAATGTCAACTTGGCTACTCCCCAGCTAGTTGACTAGGTGCATCATTGGTGGAAGTTAGTGATCATAATTCAGTTCGATGATGAAGACCATATCACTTGGAGAATTTCGGGAAGGCCTTTAGGTACGACTACCTCCTTTCACATGTAAGGGAAAAGAAGAAAGCTGAGTTCATAACCTTCAGCAAGGTGGCATGACAGTGGAAGAGTACCTCAACAATTTCCTAAAACTTAAGAGGTACAGTCAAGAGAAAAAGAAGATGAGAGGATCAATCACTTCATCAAAAGATTGAGTCCGTGCCTAAGGATTAACGTCATGAGTGGTCACCCTACCATCATGGCCAAGGAAATATCCCTATTGTCCAAGTTGGCCAAGAAAATGAACACCAAGAAAAATGTGAAGGACTCCAAGCTCTACTCAAGGGGTATAGGTGGACAAGGCAGCAAAGCTTGTTCTCACTATCACAGATTCCACATGGACGAATGCACAATCAAGTCTTGTGCATGCCTACGCTATGACAATATGGATCATTATGTAAGAGGTTGTACAAAGAAAAGACAAGGGCAAAGCAATGGTCTACACCATGCAGGTGGATGTGGCCCGGAAGACCTCCTTGTAGATGATCACTATGCAAATATTTTATTTGGTACTGGTGCAACATTCTTTCATATCAGCTGTGTTTGCTAATATGTTGAATGTTAAGTAGCAACGCCACTGGGGAGGGTCTCCACCAAGTGGACTATGATGTCATTCTAGGCATGAACTGATTATCATACCATGATGCTTATATGATGTGTCGAGAAAGGATCGAGAAAGGAAAGTGAAGATCAATAAGAAGGATGGTACCTCTGTGACCTTTTGCGAAATTCCATGAAAGGAAAAGAAGACGGCGATTTGCTTAGCCAAGGCAAGCAAGATGATGAACAAAGCTATCGAGAATTTTCTAACAAGTGTGATCAAGGGTTATTTTCAACTCAAGCCATTACAAGAACTTGAAATGGTTAGGGACATTCCTGGTGTATCATATGAGCTCCCGGTATTACCTCCGAAAAGGAAGAACGAGCCCTATTCAAAACCTCCATACATGATGGCACTAGCAGAGATGAAGGAACTAAATATTCAATTGCAAGAGTTACTACAGAGGATTCATCAAGCCAAGTGTATCCCCATAGAGTGCACCTCGTCCTATTTGTAAACAAGAAGGATGAGTCACTAACTACATGATACTCAACAAAGTGACCATTAAGAACAAATACCTTTCATCAAAATAGATTATCTATTTGATCAACTGCCAACGCATCAATCTTTTCAAAAATTAACTTGAGAAGTGGGTATCATTGTTCAGTGGCTAATGAGGACAAGCCAAGATAGCATTGGCGTATGATCATTATGAATTTTTTTGTTATGCCTGTTGGACTAACAAATGCTTCTATAATATTAATAGATTTGATGAATAGGATATTCAAGCTCATCTCTATAAGTTTATTATTATGTTCGTGGATGATATCCTAATTTACTCATGAAGTTTTAAAGAATAGTAGAAATACTTATAGATTGTTTTGGAGGATTTGCGACAACATCAACTATATGATAGGTTCTCCAAGTGTGAGTTTTAAAGCAAATAAGATCAATATGAAAATGAATCAAAATGTGATTAAAAGCATGACAAATTATATGTTGTATTTTGCATGCACTTTTGACTTGTGATCAGTTATTTTTCGGTTGCACTGTCAATGTGGCATCCATGTGATTTATTTCTCTCTCCTCCATGAGAGTAGCTATCTAGGGGTGTTCAATGCGACCTGCGAACCCGATGACCCGACCCGACCCAAACTAGTTTGGGTAGGGCCGGGTTCGTGGTTGAGTCTGACTTGACCCGACCCGGCCTCGACCCAATCTTGGGTGGGGTACAGTCACATTTTTCTGACTCGAGTCGACCCGACCCAACCCGAAGACCCAATTTTTTTATTTTTAGTTTTTAGCTTATATTATGGATAAAAAATAAACAAAACATTAAAATAAAATATTTTAAATGAGTAAAATAATATTTAAATGTTGAATAAGTTATTTTATCCTTTCTAAATAAAATATTTTATAATATTTTTTATATTAAATAATAGAGAAAGTAAGAAAAAATCGAACGTGTCAGGTCCCCTATAGCTGTCTGATGTGGCATCATTAAAAATAAATAATATATTAATAAAAAAAATAAAAAAGAGAGGGGTGTCGGCCTTTCGATAGCCTCGTCAGCATTGGAAGAAGGGGTCGTCATCCCGATGCCCCGGTGACCCAAAAAGGTGGGTGGGGGCATCATCCCTCCTTTTATCCCTATGCATGCTGGCGTAGGGAAAAAGGTGGGGTGTCACCCCCGTGACATCTAGCGAGGTCGCAGAGGGAGGGGGTGACACCCCCCTTTTTTGGCACGTGCAATAAAAAATGTGGGAGGGCATCCCCCCTCTTTCCCTGTGCACATTGGCCGTGCGAAAAGCACCTCCACTTTGCATTCTCAACTAGAAATGGCTCTTGTACTTCAAGAATGACAGAGACAGGAGGGACCTCATAACTTGCGGAGCTTCTTTTGGCTCGTTGATGCGTGGTGTACTATTTGCTCTGAGGTTGCAACATGGTAGAGGAGCCCGCTACTGTGGATGACATTCTTCAGCACCCATTCTTGTGTTGTAGGCGAGGTAGACTGGCCAAATTGTTGTTGAACTTTTGCGTCTCTCTTTTCACCTCATCCTACCTGGAATTACTCCCATTCCTCGCGTCCTGCATGCCTTGTGATCCCTCCATGGAAGTTGTGTACCCGATGCCGGAGGGAAGAGGCAACTTTAAGAAGTTCAACTACCTGAACGAATACTACAATGACCTCGCAAGCCTCCTCCATGCTACGAACGATGACGTCGTCCGCAACACCTTCTCCACGTCCACCCCTACGAAGTTCCGTCCCATCTCCTTACTCATCTTCTTCATGATCCATTGCGTCCTGAGCCTGTTCACATTCGGCATCACGGTGCCCTCTAGTATCTTCCTCCCGATCATTCTCATGGGTACGGCCGCCTCATCAGCTTGGTGCTGGAGCGCTATATGTACATCGACCAAGAGCTCTACGTCATGCTCGGACCCGCAACACTCATGTTTGGCTCCATGAGGATGATTGTATCCCTCTGCATTATCTTCGTCGATCTGACCAACAACCTCGTCCTACTCCCGATCATGATGTTTGTTCTACTCATCACCAAGATGGCTGTCGACTTCTTCAACCTGAGTGTATATGAGATCATACTAGACCAGAAAAGGCACGTGTTCCTCACTGAGACACATGGGGAAATAGGGGGCGTTGCCCCTCTGCGGCCTCGCAGGGGGGTGACGCCCCCCTTTTTCGCATTAAGGGGTGAGGGTCCCTCCATTCGACGCTGGTGAGGCTGTCAGAGGGGACGGCTCCGCCTCCTTTTTTATTTTTAATTATTATATTATTTATTTTAATATTATTTTATTTACTAATGATACCATGACGAACATCTATTCTCATGGAAGAGAGATAATTAAGTCGTGTGGATGCCACATCAACAACGCAATCGAAAAATGGTCGATAGTAAGTAAAAAGGGCATTTGGTCAAAAAAAATTAATAGTTAAAGAGCAATTTAGTTAAAAGATAAAGTTGAAAAAATGAACAAAGTTGGAGGGCATTTAGTGAAATTTACCTCATGTTTATATGTCTATTATTCATACATCAGATGTATTATCAATGATGTAGATGTTTTTTTTTTCCTTTATTTGATATCAAAAGCATGAAGTTTTGGGGTCAATATCGAGTTCCTAGGACGTTGGCATGGCCATGCCATGCCGAGCCCTGACATGACCATGATTGAACTAAGATCGAACAAGTCTAAAAATGGCTCTAGGTCATGACAGTGATGAATCTATCATGGCATGACGAAGCCAGACACATATGTGACTAACCCTTGCACGATCTTGAGGGAGAGGATAGCAGAACATACCATGAATGAGCTCTCGGCCATGCTCGTGGCCAAGATGGCACGATCGTGACGAGGCCTCGCACGACTCACGACCATGATCAATATAATAGGGAAAACATAGATTGACCACGGGCATGAATCTGATGTGGCACGACCATGACCATCCATAAGCACAAGCGTGACCACTTGCTCATGGCCATGATTGATTAAAAATATTTATATGTTATTATAAACCTAATTTTCAAGGTATTTATATTATATATTGATGATTGTATATAAGATCTAGATACACAAATTGTATGTTCCCCATAAATAAGTTAAACCCCATAAATAAGTTAAAATTTAAAGATTGAGCGACATAATAATGATTGTTTATTAAAAATATAATTCATCCAGTTGAAGAGGATCGTTACAAGTCACCCTCAATGACCCTTATCAAATTTTCATGAAATAATTGTTCTTACACCTTGGTGTATGTATTTTCTTTAGGAATAATTATTCTCATGCCACTAATGGTGTGTGTATTCCTACTAGCCTTTAGGTGAATGGATGACTCCAAGGCCTAACTAGTCTATTGTGAGGGTAACGACATATCTCTCAACTATTATGAGGGATAAAGAATAAATTGATAGATTGATGCACACGAAAGTTGAGTCTGAAAAGATTATGAAGTAATCCTGAGAAAGTTTTTGAGGCTATTGTTAAGTTAAGTGTAAGTCACTAATATGCCTATTGATAATTGATTGATGATTGTTTTCCATACTGTTATTATGATGATGAATGTTTATATGTAATGTCATATCATTTTTTACAATGCATGATGATAAATTGTTATGTTATGATGGACATGTAGCTCATATGATAAATACACGACATACATATATTTCTTTTTCTAATATATGAAATTGAATATGCATATCATATAATATAGCATCCTGTTTAGGATCATTTATTGCATGACCTTTACATACTCTAATTAGAAAATTCTACAACCCGAATCCATACAGGTAATTAAAGATTATGATGGATGACGGCTCAGCTCATGAAGACACAACTCATGACAACACAGATGCACATGGCGCATTAATGAATAAAATCACGAGTCATTAAATTTTCTATATTAGAGATGTTGATTAACTATTTATGTTATATGATTTTATGAATAATTGATAGCAAGTTTCTCGTGTTGATGCACTTTAAAAAATGATTTTAAGAAGACTTCCTTTGAAATTGGCATTTTATTCTAAATTATATTTAAAGTTTTCGCTGCATTAATCATAAATCATTCTATTATGATTATGTAATGAAGAACATATTAACACAACTACAAATTCTCCTAATTGTCCTAAGCTTTTAGGGTGAATTTTTTGGGTGTTACAGTTTATCAATACATAACATATATACCTTGAAGATAGGTTTAAAAATAACATATATAACCTCCAGCACTTTGTGATGGTTGTGACCAAATGGTCACGCTCGTGCCAGGGTCTGGTCATGGCTTTGCATACTTTGTTCATGGTCGTGGCTGAGACTTCTCCATTTAAACCCTCGCTCACGATTGTGCTTTAGTTGGTCACGACCGTGTCTGACCCTATTATGGTTGTGCCAAAGTTGTTACTATAGGGCCTACACTTGGCCATTTTCTTTCCCTCTCGCTCAGGACTATGCTAGGGTCAGTCATGACTGCCTGAGTCTATCACACAGTTGTCACAAGCGTGATCGAGTCATTTTTAGCCTATTTGATCTTGGGTTGATCATGGCCATTACACGTGCCAACGCCCTAGAGATTCGATCTTCTATATGAAAATAGATGTTTTTGAGTCAAGAACTTTGGGGGAAAACAACTAAGGCATTAGGAACATAACACGACATGGTTTTGAAGCATCTAGACATCTTAAAAAACATATTAAAATGTGCAATTTCAGTTATAATCAATATTTAGGGTTTCGGTCCCCAAATACATCTAAGAACATAAATCTAAAACATGAATCCCTAAATATTCATATTTAGACATGAATATTAATTAGATCTACTGGATCTTAACATATGCATCATCAATCACAATCCCTACTAAGAAATAGAGAGTTTTTGAAATTCTCAATTTAAGCATTGCAATTCATTGAGAGAGGGAAAATGGATTGCATCTTTTTTACAAATTCTAATTGGAAAATTCTGCACTCTAGATCTGTGCAAGTAGTTAAACTTAAGAATGGAGTGGTGGCTCAACTAATGACGACATGATTGCATATGATCTAAAATGAAATAAAGTCATAGTGTCATTATGATGTTGAGTCTATTAGACTACTGATGTTAGAGAGGTTTTGAATAAAGAATATTACTTTATGATTTATCTTCTATCAAGTACCGACCCAAGTAGTGGTAAGGGGGCCTGACCCTTCTAACTTTTTAGAATTTTATTAATATTATATAGAAAAATATGAATTTTGAAATTAAAAATCAAATATGGCTTCCCTTAAATATATTTTAGTACTATAGTTGACAAAAATTTCACATTGACAGATTTGTTTCTTTCGTTGATGCCTATTTTAGAGGTAAGATTGCTAGTGCACCCCCAACCCCCTCATTTTCCAGAATTGTCCATTCTTGTCTTCGATGACATTACGTTATAGCTATTTTATGAAGTCTTCCGTTGAAAGAATGGTTTTATTTTATTAATTATCATTTCTGTTGCATTGTTAAAAATAATCAATTAATTATAATTATGTGATGATGAGACGCCCGAGAATTATCTCAATTGTCTTCAATTTTTAAGGTGAATTTTCAAGGTGTTACAATCTATGTTTCATTCGAGTAAGCAACTAAATAATAATTCTTTTTTTAGACCAACATCCGGCTCAATGACTAAGCAACACAATCTGTAACTTGAGAGCTCCTCTAGTTTTGAGACCCAACATTCTAATTATTATATTAATATTGTTTTATTTATTATAGTCAATTGACCACGAGCATCATTATTTTCAAAATGAATCTTATTTCCATTCATTATTTACAGTCTTCGTAATTGATTGTTTCTCATGTGCAGTTTGATCTTAAAATCTTTTTTTAGCTATAACTTGATTATCTGAGAAGTGACCTCAATCGTCCAATCAAAGACAGATTGGGGACACATTTATTATTATTATTATTATTATTATTATTATTATTATTATTATTATTATTATTATTATTATTATTATTATTATTATTATTATTATTATTGTTGTTGTTGTTGTTGTTGAGCAGTGTTGAGGAAAAAACATACTTGTAAGAGGAACACACAACATAAAAGAGTAGATTTTGGTGGCCTTTCTCTCTCTTTGCATTCTCGCATTGCTGCTGTTGTGTTCTTGGTTTCCCTATGACAAGCCACAAATGCTAGAGCTTTTGCAGTAGGAGCCATCGCCAAGAAACACAATTGAATGCTTTGATGCGTGTTATAGAGCTTTTGCAGCACAAAACTTATTGATGTGAGAGCTAGATCACTAAACAGTAAGCATTCATGTACAAGGCAACAAACAGGTCAATGTACAAAATTATTTTTTTCCCTAGACCCTGTCAAAAGTCATGCAACAAGAGACACCACCTAATGGAGATTTTTTTTGGTCATGTTCTTTTCATTGTCTTATGACTTAAGAACATGAATATTAGTATAATATTGATTACTATATAGAAGCCAAAGGTGATTCTTTAATTCATACAATACCTTTAAAAAAGGGAGCCAAAAGGAGTCTTTGCCCGTCCTTGCATCCAAGTAATGCGATGTTAAATTACACAAACGATCAAAAATTGAATTATCGATTCACTATCAAATTTAGCGATCCGAAATTTATCCTAAAATTTTGAACATTTAGGGAAATTTGACATCGTAAGCCTGTTCGTCATACACCATTTAACAATGAAAGACTTAACAATTTAGAGAAAGTCATAATAAATAAGAAATTTTTATCACTCATATAGACTAATATTCCATAAAACATCAAACACTACAAGAAAAAGCTTGATTTCCGATGATTTATTTTCGACGGGCAGAAATCCGTTTGAAATATCGACGGATTTTTCAGTGGATCGAATAAAATGTCGAAATTTTCGTCGGGTATTTTACGACGGTTCTAGCCGTCTAAACTTCAACGATTCAAAATCCATCAAAAATTTTTGTCGAAATTTTCGATGATCGTAACCGTCGATGATGTTAAAATTGGCTGATCAGTTTCCATGCTGGTTTTTCGACGGTTCAAACCGTCGAAAGTTTCGACGGTTCACCTATCCGTCGAAATTTCTAGCGGTCTTAGCCGTCAAAATATTTTAACGTTGGGGGGTTTTATTATTTTATTTTTCGACGGTTGCGACCGTCGAAAGTTACATCGTTTCACGGAACCGTCGATATTTTGGTGGTCAGACCCGTCGGAATATTAACTGGTTTTAATTGTTTTCGACGTTTTGACCGTCGAAAATGGAAATTTATAATTTATACAATTTTGTTCAGTTGACATATATTATTATATATATCGACGGCTAAAACTGTCGAAAGTTTCGATGGTTTGGGGAACCGTCGAAAGTTTTGACGATTCGTCCAGCGGGTATGACCATCTTAATTTGAATTAATATTATATTATATTTACCTACTTTGTGACGGTTACGACCGTCGGAAACTGGCTATATAAATACCCGACCCCACTTTCACTTTCTCCGTTTCGATCCCTCTGCCTCTCTTCGCCAGATTCGGCCGCCCTCCGCATTTCGTCTGTCAGTGACCTCCGGCACCTGCATTGCCTTCCCTCGCCGCCTAAAGCTATCGTCTGCCGCCTGAAGCTCTCTCCGCCGCCTGAAGCTCTTGTCCGCCGCCGCGACTGCATTCTCCGGCGCAGGTAGGCTCCGATCCCCGCCCTCCGTGCTCTCACCGCCCTCTCAGATCCGGCCGCCCTCTGCACGGCGGCCAGATCTGGCAGCCCTCCGTGCGTGGCGGCCAGATCCGGCCGCCTTTCGCGCACGGTGGCGAGATCCGGCCGCCCTCCGCGCATGGCGGCGAGATCCGGCCGCCCTTCGCGCGCGGCGGCCAGATCCGGTTATTCCTGAAAATCAAATAATTCATTTTTTTCTTTGTGACTTCATGATCTGGTTATTCCTGAAGATTGCTTCTAGAATTTATGGTTCATTAAAACTACGTTATTTTGGTTGGATGCAAGAAACTAGTAGATTTATGCATCATCGTGTGTGTTCTTTGGAGAAAAAATTACACGCGTATCCCAATGGATGTAGTGCATCATTCTTGTATTCCTTGATGTTTTGCTACTTATAATTTGATGTATCAAGGCTTTGTGCCAGTTGCTACTTATTCCCATTGCATAAACTGTTTATGAACAATTTTTGAGGTGGCTAGGTAATAATATCTTTTAAGTGAGTGCATAAATGATTAACCTTGTACATATTCAAAGCACATTCAACAATTTCAACTTACGCCTTTGGATGTGTAGGAATTTGTAGCTTATATTGAATGGCAATGCCTTCATGATTGCACATTATTGCAGAAGTTGCTGCTTGTTCTCATCCATTCATGAACTGTTTATCTCTGATGAGTTTCTGAGGTGACAAGGCATCTTGTAAATGTGTCCATAATAATAGGTCTTTACGAATTCCAGAACAGCATATTCAACTTAGTGACCTACAACTTTGGATCTGTAGTAACTGATAACTTATATTTAATATCAAAGGAATCATGATAAAAGGCATTCCTTGAAGTTTAAAAACTGTCGTAATTGTGAAATCCTGTCGTAATAATCAATCATAGGTGACAATAGCCACAAAAACTTTTAAGTGAACTGTTCCTTTTTTGGTGGAAGAAAGGATTTTTCTTTTTTTCTTTTATTGGTCTTCATAATCTTGCTTTTATGCAAAGCATTTAGTTATTCTTTTATGTTATTCCAATGGAGTTAACTCTAGATCATTTGTTACAGGATTGCGTTGCAGTTCTCTCAAAGAAATTTCTTGGCAGCTTGCGAATCAATGAGTATTTTAAGATATTGGTATCATATGAGTAGTTATTTAAACTAAGAAAGAAAGAAAGGTCGTCCAAAAATTTTAGGCATTTATTTTGATTGTGAGCTATATTTGTTTGTATAAAGTATAGCACAGTAGCATTAGATAGGTGTTGTTTCATAAACACTTTATTTTTCGCTATACATGCATGATTGTAGTTTGTCGTTGTCACTCTAAACGATGTAAAATGTTTATGATTTGTTCCTGATTAGTTGTAATTAGTGTTTATGATGTATCTTCGATGTTTTTTTAAATGAGGAAATATGTGAACCGTTGAATTGATTTACAATTTTTGACCGGTTTGATTACAAATTTTATGATTACTATAATTTGCAAATAATGCAGACATTATGTCATACTTGAACGATCATCGATGGATGTACAATAGAAATAATTCTGGTCGTAGAGGTTTGAGACAAGAATTTATATATGGCGTTGACTATTATGTTAGTGTGGCTTGTCAGTCTTTCCAATATCAGCGGGAGGGAATAATTAGATGTCCTTGTTTGAAATGTGCTAGCACAAAGTTACAAACGCTAGAGACAGTTAAGGTTCACTTATATAGAAAGAGTTTCAAACCCAATTATTGACAATGGGATGATTTAGGTGAAGGAGCGCCTTCGACAAGCGTCCCAAATCCAGGTCTCCATTTTGTCGATCCTGAAGCAGAATTTACTTCACAATATGAACAGTTAGTTTATGACGCAGTTGCAACTGAGTATGGCAATATTAGATTTGAGCAGGATGAAGAGGCACCAAATCCAGAAGCAAGAGATTTTTATGACTTGCTAAACATATCGAGCCAACCCTTATGGCCCGGATGTGAAAGTCATTCGGAACTATCACTTGCTGTTAGATTATTGAATTTGAAAGTCGACCATAATATTTCACAAGCATGTTTTGATGCATTTCTAGATATTTTAAAAGAGATCACACCAACTGGGGCTCGCATTCCTGAAAATTTTTACAGGACAAAAAGATTGGTTAGTAAACTTGGTCTTGGCTCAACTAAAATAGATTATTGTCGTGATGATTGTATGTTATATTACGGCGACGACATCAATTTAAATGAATGCAAATTTTGTGGGGCTGAACGATTTAGAGTGACTAACAAGACTCAAGTGGCTGTGAAAAGAATGCATTATTTGTCTCTTATTCCAAGGCTTAAAAGACTATACTCATCTATAGGGTCAACGTCGCAAATGAAGTGGCATGCACAGCATAATACTTCTGAAGATGTCATGCTTCACCCATCGGATGGTGAAGCGTGGAAATATTTTGATCGTAAGCATCCTGATTTTGCTAAGGACGAAAGGAACATAAGGCTCGGATTATGCGCGGATGGTTTTACACCATATAGTCAGACTTCAGTTCCTTATTCATGTTGGCCGGTCATAGTAACACCTTATAATTTGCCACCTGGGATTTGTATGTCCGCACCTTATATGTTTTTGACATGCATTATTCCTGGTCCTCACGTTCCTAAACAGAGGATAGACGTGTATTTACAGCCTTTAATAGACGAGTTAAAAGAATTGTGGGATGGTGTCATCGCTTATGATGTGACGACCAAACAAAACTTCACCTTGAAAGCTTCCTTATTGTGGACCATTAATGATTTTCCTGCCTATGGGATGTTGTCTGATTGGATGATCGCAGGAAAATTAGCTTGTCCATGTTGCATGGAACACTCAGATGTGTTCACTTTGAGAAATGGGAGTAAAAACAGTTGGTTTGATTGCCATAGACGGTTTCTTACAGCTGATCATCCGTACAGAAATAACCGAAATACATTTCGACGGAATAGGGTTGTAGAAGACATGGCTCCGGTCAGACGCTCATGAGCTCAATTACGTCGCATTGTCAATGCTTTATGCAGAATTGTCGACGACCCAAATGTCACATACAATGAGTATGGTGTTTGTCATAACTGAACCAAACGAAGTATATTCTAGGATTTACCTTATTGGTCTGATTGTTTGATACGTCACAATTTGGACGTCATGCATATTGAAAAAAATGTGTTTGAAAATGTATTCAACACCGTAATGGACATTAAGGGTAAAACAAAGGACAACCTAAAGGCGAGATTAGATTTGAAGGAGTACTGTCGAAGGCCAGAGTTGCACTTAGCTACTTTACCTAACGGTAGATTATCTAAGCCGAAGGCAAGCTATGTTCTCACTAAAGAGCAAAAGACTCAATTGTGTCGATGGATCCAAGAGTTGAGAATGTCGGATGGTTATGCATCAAATCTGACCCGATATGTGGACATGAATAACCTGCATTTGTTTGGCATGAAAAGTCACGACTGCCACATATTCATGGAAACTTTGCTTCCTACTGCATTTTCTTCACTGCCGGACAAGATTTGGAAGTCGATAACGGAGTTGAGTCAATTCTTCAAAGAACTGTGTTCTACAACATTAACGGTGGAAAATATGACCCAATTGGATCATAATATTCTGATAATATTATGTAAGTTGGAACGAATATTTCCATCGGGATTCTTTGATTTCATGGAGCACTTACCTATTCATCTACCATATGAGGCAAGGGTAGGTGGACCAGTACAATATAGGTGGATGTATCCTTTTGAAAGATATCTTAATCGAATTAAAAGGACGATTAAGAACAAAGCACATGTCGAATGATCCATATGTGAAGCGTATATGATTCAAGAGATTTCGTACTTCTGTTCTTACTACTTTGAGTCATATGTTAAGTGTGCGAGGACCAGAGTTCATCAAAATGATGAAGTTCTAGAAGAACAGTCTGCTGTGGCATCTTTGTCGATTTTCAATCAGTTAGGATGACATTTTGGGAAGCCAAGAAGTAAATGGTTGAGTGCTGCAGAATTCAAGTCTGCTATGAATCATGTCCTTCTAAACACACATGAGGTGCAAGGCTACATTAAGTAATTTTATTCGCCATGCGTTCTTTCTTTTTTGCCTTCCCAAACAACATTTTGATTTAGCCATCACTTTGTATGTAGTGCTTTCATGCAGTACTACAATGTCCCTGGAGAACATGTTCAAGATCGAATCGAGAATGACTTCGCATCGTGGTTTAAGGATCAGGTAACTCTTACGATATTAAAATCAATTTGAAGTCTTCAGCATCTACTCTTGACTTTGAGTCCCATTTTAGGTTCTCAGTACCGGCACGACGGTCTTCATAATTTGGCATGGGGATCGGCTCGAGAGGTGAAAAGTTGGCCGGTGTATTTTGTGAACGGTTATAAGTTTCACACGGCAACTTGGTCAATCAGGAAGAAAACCGTGAACAATGGAGTATGTGTCGTAGGATCCATGGACGAAGAAAATGAGCATGACTACTACGGTATTCTCAAAAACATAATTCAGCTATAATACACTGGAGGTAATATTGTCACATTGTTTGAGTGTAATTGATTTGATCCGAATGAAAGGAGAGGGATGCGAGTTCACAAAGATTTCAGAATTGTTGAAATATGTCACAATAGGTGTTATGATCGTTTTGATCCTTTCATTATTTTATCTTCTACAAGACAGGTATATTATGTGCCATATCCGAAGAGTAATAAAGACGAAGGCAAGAAGCAGAATATAAGTTGATGGTGCGTTGCAAAGTGCATATCAAGATGATTCGCATACTTCTGTGGCCCCTATTATAGACACCGAATTAGTCGACGATCTACAAGATTCAGAATAAGTATTTGAAGACTTCGATAACGCCGACATACAAAATGATGAGAACGGATCGAACGAAGATAAATTTGAAACTACGTCATCTTCAGATGATGATGATGATGATGAGTACCGGTCATGTGGTAACTCAGATGATGACTAATGTTATTATTACCTAATGTCAATTTTCATGTTGTATTTTTATCTTACAACTATCGAGATCTTGTATTACGACTGTTGTTATCGATGTTGTATCATAATGGTTTATTCAAATTATCATCTCTCGCCATATTGTTTGATGCGTTAGCGATGCATGTTGACAATCAATCGGAACCACGGATGCCTGACGAGGACGGTGCATTTTCATATTCGCGTCCATCTCATGAGTGTTTGAAATAATGATCACAAGTTTACTCATAAACTTATTCGAATTAATTTGTTTATTTTTTATAAGCGCCTCCTAATATTAAGAATTGATTTTCGAGTTATACGTACAATTCTGTTCCTGAAGATACGACACAAGACATAGCCAAACATAGTCAGGTCGAGATGTTACATATATTAGAGTTTTGTATCAATTGTAAATTTGACTTGAATTAAATTTTGTATCATGCAGATATTTCATTTTGGTAAAAGAAAAAATAAGGGAAATGAGTCGGTCGTCCCTAGAGCTAATTCTACTCCGTTGGCTCCTAGAGCAGTCACGGGCATTCTCATAATAGAACATTCTTCTCCTCCGCCGGCTCCTTCCTCTCACGCTGATATTGCGAAAATGGAGACACAATTGCCGGAAGAACCCGTTAGAGCTCCTTGTTCCGAGGAAGGCTCAGACCAAGCTTCATCAAATCGTGTGCACAAAGCATACTTACAGCCAGATGGGAATTTAGGGTAAGTGTTATTTTAAGTATTTCGAATTCTTATTCATTTTGTGATTCACCCATCGCATTTTATAATTTTGTATTCTTCCAGGTTTGTACCATCGAAACCTGCGATTGCGGTAGTTACTAAAGTGTTGCGACATAGGTATACATATGCGTGGCTTACATGGAGGGAAGTTCCTTATGCCACGAGACAAATGCTATTTAATGAATTTCAAGTATCTTTAGAAGCAACTTGGTCATTAAAATTTATCTTCATAATACTTTAATTATTATTATATACATGCAGGCTAATGTGTGGTGGGAGCCCGAGAATATGGAACAAATGTGGAAGGCTTTAAATTCTCGGTGCTCGAAGAGATTGTCCGCGATGCTTTCGGAAGCTCGAGCTGCTGGAGAACGGCCCAATTGGATCCCCGAGGCCGTTTGGATCGAATTGCTACGAAAGTGGTCTATCGAGAAGTACAAATTGAAATGCGAAAAAGCAAAAAACAAGTCAAGAGTCCGACCATGGAGCATGCTTGCATTCGGGCGGATGTGTATCCACGAGCATGATTTCTAAGAAAATGGTAAGGTCTATAATTAGTATTGTGTTGACAAAATATTATACTTTATTCGACAAAATATTATCCTATTGCAGGAGAAAGAGACGGGTAGGCCACCTACTCAGGACGAAGTATTTCTCCGAACTCATCAGAAGAAGAACAAAGAATGAGTTTCGGATTATGCTCGGGAGACATATGTATGTAAATTTATGTGTCACTTTTTTTTCTAAATTTCAAGTAAATTTGAAAGATAGTAAATCGTCGTTTATACTTGATTATTTTTTAGTATCGAATATTCTTTTTGGCCTAATTTCCAGGAGGGGACCACACAGCTGATCCCAAGACAACTTTGGACGGACCACGTCGTGGTGAAGAAGGGTCGCATTTATGGCCTCGGATCTTCTGTGAGTACAACCGATATTGGATATGGTCATAAATCTACTTCAGGTTCAGTTTCCTCTGGTCAAGATATGCAATAAATTATGGATCAGATGAGGCATTCGATTAGGAAAGATGTCAGACAAGAGGTTACGCAAAAGCTCAGAAAGGAGTTCGAAGAACGTGAACGTCGTACCAAGACTGAAATAAAGAAAATGGTGCATGCCATCATGCGTGGCGAATTCAACGACGAGGACGCCGAGGTAGATTCAAAGTTTATATTTATTTATTTATCAGTACACATGCGATATGCTTTGGAAACAGAATAAGTTTACTGTGGACATGTTACACACTGAATGAAACTTGCACTGGTCTCACATTTAGTTAGTAAAGACTGAGTAGATTTCTATTTATAGTCTAAGGATAATTATGTTCATATATAATACAAGTCCTAACTCCTAAAATTATTCTTTCACTAAAATTTGTGTTATGCGACCTTGTGTGATTGCACATTTTTGGAGAACACATAAATGTTTAAACTTAGATATCCTCGTTTCAAGATCTAACTTACTCGCTAATTGAGTGGACCAATCGTTGGTTGTAAGATTGCATTTGTTTCATGTATAGTCTTCAGTTGATTAGTAGAAACTATATGTGATCTTGTGAAAGAAAAGGCGAAGAATACTTGCATTAATGATGTTTCCCAGTTATAGGTCCTGCATGGATCCATTCCCTAGCATTATAGGTCCTCCGGAGGAGTTGCAATTGTGCTCTCCAATTTCCATTCCCTAGCATTAAAGTTCGATACTTTATTTCTAACTTTTTGTTATGTATTTTTTTCTCTTTTGAGAAGACTGAAAGAAGTCAAGTTCCCATCTCCTTATATATATATATATATATATATATATATATATATATATTGTGCATATGAGTGTATGACCAAGTAATGATCGACCATGTGTAAATGTAACAGCAAATTGTTGAATCAATTTTATATGTATATAGTGGTTTGTTTTGTATTCTCCAATAAGCCAGGTGTTATACATAACACATAACAAAAAATGAATTTTCATGAGACAAAGAAAAGTGTTGTGCTTGCATTTGATCTTGGCAGGTGTAAATTAATTAGTTTGATGATAGTGGCCTGATATGAAAAGAGCAAGAATTTGTGGAGGAACTATAAAGGTTGATGATACACACCATAACTTATTGATTATACATGCATATTTCCGATTATTTTCCATAGTGCAAGTTGTGATTGCAAGCATCCTAAACCCAAACAAGTAAACTGTTCTCCTAACTTTATCCACATCTGACTTGGAAAGGGAGAGAGAAGAAGATAATAATTGTGTTTAGTTACTGTTTGTATCGTACTGTGCATATATTTATTATCCATTTACGAGTGGCCAACAAAATTACGCAATTTGTTTGAGTGAGTTTCTTCTGCATATGCGTGCATCATTAAATTACGTTACCTTAAGAATTGACATAAGGACTATGATGTATTGTGCAGTGAAGTGATGTATTTGTGTTGAAAAGTTATTGTTCCAGATTTCTAAAAGTTATTTGTGTTGAAGTGAGTTATTGTTCCAGATTTCCAAAAGTTATTCATGTTTTTTTCAATAAGTACTAACTTTCTCAATTCTATTTGTGTTGTGCAGTGATGTTCGAAAAGCTCTTCGGATCTGACGGGAAAGGCTCCATCTCTTCATCGTGAACATCTCTTTGTATTGGTGTTTAAACATTAAATTTATGGTCTTGTAATGGTGTTTGAATGGTGTTTGGATATGTTTGGATAGTATTGTGTTTGGACATTATGGTGTTTGTGATGAATGTGAAGAAAATGTTGTACTGTGATGTATGTGATTGAAATATGATTATGCAAATGTTGTATTGTGATGTATTCATGTTTTTCAGCATTTTTTTAATATTTTTTTTGTTTCTAACGGTCAGAACCATCGGAAATAGCTGATTTTTTCGATACTTATCGACGGTTCTAATCGTCCGTGCAAACTTTTCGACGGCTTAAACCGTTGAAAAATAGCTGTGGAGTCGACGGGTTAAACCGTTGAGATGAGTTTTTCGATGATTTAAACCGTCGATGATATCGACGGTTCTAGCCGTCGACACATATCAACGGCTTTAACCACCGATAATATCGACGGTTGAAGTAGTCGATGTGTATCGATGTCTTGAACCGCCGATAATATCGACGGTTCTAGTCGTCGATACTCAACGTTCGATGGCCGCGCCCGCCAGCTAGACCGTCGAAGATATCGACGGTTCAGAAATAACCGTCGCAAACAGTTTGTGATGCCACGTTTTCGCATGGACGCTATCCGTCGAAAGAACTATTGGAAAACGTCATTTCCGACGGTTCTGGCCAATTTACAGACGGTTCAGACCGTCTGTAATAGCCTATTTAAATACCTAAAACCTTCATTACATTATTAACTCATTGTTCTTCTAAAATCATAAGATTTATTTAACCCTAAGCATATGCAACATTTTGTCATGAGCTTGAGCTGTCATCCATCACTTAATCTTAGTTACGTGTATAGATCCAAAGTGTAGGGTTCCCAATTAGAGTATGTAAATTTCATGCATGCATGACAACCTATCACATGATATTACATGTGATGCATTTGTCATCATTGTAACAATACAAACATATAACCATGCATATCATGAACTATATCACAATCCTTACATACCATTACATCATGTTTACATTCTTAACATAACATAAATTCTTGAAATATAATCATACTTACCTGCTTAACTTTTGATCCATCAACTGCAAGTGTCATTTATATCATTCACAAAAAAATCATGACGTTATCATGTAACATATCATTTCATCTCACTTTCATCATCCTGTACATGATAGGAGTTTCTTTGTAACTCTTTGATCATTACTTGTTAAGTAACATCTTTCATACTCCACATTTTGTCAGAATTGCTTTATAAACCTTTGAATATTCTTTCATTATTCTTTCTTTTTTTATTCTTTATTATGTGATACTTAAAGTGTCATCTTCATTTTTCATCTTTATCACATCACATCGTATTGACTTTCATTTCATATCATGTCATATTATGTAAACACACACATCATAATAGGGAAGGGCTTTATTTCTAGTCATCTTTAGGAATGCACACACTTTATGATGGAGGACATTATTTTTTGAAAAGTAATACACAAATGAAACACTTTACTTCTCAGGCTTAAGCCCTCTTAAAGTACATACATAAGTGTAAAGCTTTACTTTTCATCTTTACTTCGTCATCTTAATTTTCTTTTTTTGTTATAATATACTTTGAAGTTAAACTTCACTTTCATTCTTACTTTATCTTATATCATATTTGATCTTAACAGTAGTTGAAAAAATCATATCAATATCATCCATCACATTGGCTAAGTTAAACTTTACTTTCATCCTTTTATGTATTTTGCTTCCTACCATTGGTGAGTAATATGGACATTCTTCAACTTTATATGCATTATGCTTTAAAATACATCAGTCATTCATATCAATCATTCTTCATCTTTTAGCCTAATTACGACTGAGCATACATTACGTATATCGATGCCATATATAATCAAGACACATCTATACATAACTTATATACATTAGAAAATAAGTTTAAAATACATAAAAGGCATTTTCCAACCATCACGATCATATCCAGAAATGTGGCCGTGTCTAAATTTGTCATGGCCATGCTTAGCATTATCACGACAGTGCCCAGAATTATTATGGTCGTGCTCAGCCTTTTCACGATCATGACCAAGTTGATCACAGTCGTGCTTGATCTTGTCACAACCATGAAAAAGGTGTCAAGGGGCGTGACCGAGAGGCCTTTAATTGCTTTGATCTTGTTCGCTCGGTCATGACCATTCCTAAGGTTGGTACGATCCTGCCGACGCCCTGAAGTCCCAATTCTTAACTTGAAAATACCAAGTTTTGATGTGAAATTAAGGGAAAACATATAGATCGTCTAGAATATTTTTAGGGCATAAATCATAGGCATAAAAACATTTTAACAACATCATATTTATCTTGAAAATACATCTTTTAGGGGTTTTCTTAAAATCATATGAAATTCTAGATTAGGTCACGAAACATACTAAAACAATAAATTATCATATGAAACATTTAGATCTAATTAATGTATCCATACAACCATCAATCACAATTCACTACGAGGACAAAGTGTCCTGAAATTTTTAATCCATCACATGCAAATCATTGTGAAAGGAACGAGGATTTGAATTTCTTTTACGTACTATATTTTTTCATTAATTCCTTGTTCATGTTCTTTTCTTCTTTATCCTCCTTTTTTTTCATTCTCTTTCTTTCTCTAGGATTGTAACCGTGACATGGGAGAAATAAGAAAAAAAAAACCAAAAGAGAGAACTTGTGAGCTTTTTACAAAGTCTATTATAATATTTCTTAGAGTTTCATTAAATTGAGTTAAATATTCTTATTTAAGAATTAAATTGTTACGAAATTGGACTAATCATAGTGATACTAATCAAATGTCACTTCTAATAATACGCTGCCTAACTATATCAAATGAGGAAAAAAATTTCTACCTGAACCTGCATCAATGATTTTGATCACGTGTCCCTTCTCTTCATAATTTTTCAGGAATCAAATCTGGTTAACTTGGAAACGACAACATGCGACAAGACTCCACAGCAGACAAATCTGCCAGCCCGCCATATGTGCATGCAAATAATTTCCGTTAAATTAATGAGAGGGATGTTGACAACTAATGCTCCAAACTTTCATATATTTTTTTTTAATTTATTTGAAGCTTTTGCCTTTAGTCATATCTTATAAAATGAGAAGAAATCATGGAGTATAGTAGCATGGAAGTAGAACGATTTTTTTTTCATGTTAACTCTCATGTAGTAATAAGAAAATCATAAATTTATAAGTGAAAATTTTGTACTTTTTCCTTGTAAAATGTAAGATATCCATGTATTTATTTATTTATTTATATATCTATTGAATACTTGGAGGACCCCAATATCTATATCTATATATCATATACATAAAATCATTATATACTTATAAGATAATAATGACAAAAGATATGTTCATGTGGCCTTTGGACGAAGAATGAAATGATGCATGCATGCTTACACATGAAAACCTACAAAAATGTACAGCACATTGCTTAGGAATTGGCGAAAGTATATGACAACTTGCAATGGAAATATTGGGGCATTTATATGGTTATATGAACATATATAATTTTGCTTCTTTATTCTGGTACCGAGATTTGCATCGTGTTCAAATTATATGACGATTGTATAACAAGGTGTCATTGTGTCATCAGAAGATCTACATAAATTGTGGCAAATAATTGCGCCAACTTCTTCACCATTTTTTTTTATTTTCAGATTAGAAAAGGCAGCAAATTTGTCAATTCAGAATAATTGACAGATCACCTCTCCCTCTCTCTCTCTCTCTCTCTCTCTCTCTCTCTCTCTCTCTCTCTCTCTCTCTCTCTCTCTCTCTCTCTCTCTCTCTCTCTCTCTCTCTCTCTCTCTCTCTCTCTCTCTCTCTCTCTCTCTCTCTCTCTCTCTCTCTCTCTCTCTCTCTCTCTCTCTCTCTCTCTCTCGCTCGAATTTAAAACCTCCTTTCAAACTCCATCGAACACATTTTGCCTCACTTTAGGATCGGTTTTATTTAAATATTATTCAGAAAAACGAAAATAATAATATAATGGTCGGTCGTCCAGAAGAAAAAAAGTATATAAATTATTAAAACTAAATCAGAATAAAAATAATTAAAATAAAACAAATTCTAGTAAAAGTTAAAAACTTACCTTATCTAGAGGTTATAATTAACTCTCACTATTTAAACCTCTCATCCATCCCTTAGTTCTAACCATCGCCTCCCTCATGTCTTCCCTCGTGTACCCACGTCCAGGAACAAAGAGCACGTCGTCGAACGCCGGAGAGATCGCCTAGCGAACCAAGGTGAACAACAGCAATAGTTGGCCTTTTCTTCAATATTTTCGACTGTTGTTTTCCTAATCGGTTTCTCTTTGTTTTCTCCATCAAACCGGCGACCAGAGGGGAGAACGAACTTCGAGATTGGGGGTCCGTCTGGAACTGCTGGTGACGAGGACGAACAAGACGAGCCTAGAGAAATCGATCAAAATCGTAGGAAAAGTGAACAGAGATAGGTGGATCGTTGGATCAATCTCTAGATCGATTTTAACAATAGATTTGCATATTTAAGGACTCACTTAGAACCATAGCATCGTCTCTTATCTACCTTGCATCGATCTATGTATTTAGTTTATGCTTAAGAGGTTTATTCTGGCGAAATCATGCGGAAGATCGTGAAGCCATAGCCACGATTTAGTCGAAAAAGGAGTGCCAAAATCAGAAGCAAAGACATTCATCTAAGCATTGAAGAAAATACTTCAAGTTATTAAAAAAAGACATTTTCCTTGAAGTTGTCATTTAAGTTTTCTCTTATTCCTCTCTTCTCTTCGTGTGGGCATGATATTGTAAAAGAGAGAAACAATTGTTCAGAAAAAATTAAGAAAGCACATGTGTAAAAGAGGTTCCATATCTTACCTCTTGAGCGAGAAAAAATATTAGCTTCTTAGGAGGAGACATTTGCCTTGCCTTTCGAAGTGGAGAAAATGTGATTGTTTAAAGGGCTTTCTTCCTTGCCCCATTTGGAACAAAGAAGTATTTTTAGTGAAATCTCCAACGGTCTCGAAGTCGAAAAGTCGAAGCAGGAATGTAAACCAAGGTGTGGTCAAACCTCGTCAACAATCACCTGTCAATCTTGTTTGATTTCTCTGTCCCTCTCTCCTTCTCATATTGTGTTTGATGTGATCTAAATTGCATTGATTTAAAATGTTTACAGAATCAATTTTTAGCTTCCGCGACGTGTTTTGTGAAATCAATACTTTTGCTTTTTTAACACCAATTCATTCCCCTCTTGGTGCCTTTTAGAATCCTACAATCGATGCCGGCGAAGTCATAGAGGGACACCGACGATGTCGCAAAGGGGTGGGGGTGGGGTGGGGAAGGCTCGCCCCCCTCCGATGACCACTAGAGGTCGCAGAGGGGGAGACGTCCCACTTCTCTTCAGCGCTGCTTGCGTGGTATTTTTTAATTATTATTTTGTTTTTTAATGTTGCCATGTCAACAAGTGCTTGCATGGAGGAGAGAGAAAATGCCGCTTCGAAGCCACGTCCGCAGGGCGACCGAGTAACGGCCTATAACAAGTGAGAAGAGCATTTGACAAATTAAAAGGTGGAGGACAGTCTTGTTACAAAGTAAAGTTGGAGGATAGAACTGAAAAAATAACCAAAGTTAGAGGGTATTTAGTGTAATTTACCTATTTAATTGAGAAGTGAATTGAGATTTTCATGAAATTGTCCATACATTATTATTGAGATAAATTTCACTAAGTACTCTGGAACTTTATCATCTTTCCTGATTTTATCCTCCAACTTTTTAAATTTCATCCTCCAACTTTACTTTGTAATTTAGCTACCCTCCAACTATTAATTTATTTCATCAAATACCCATTCAATCATGTATATCCCGTTAGTCAGTCATTTGGCTTAAGTGGCAATTGATTAAAAAGTAAAATAAATATAAAATATTTAAATAACATTTAAAAATAATAATATTATATTATAATCATTTATAAAAAAATTTTAAAAGTGGTGCCTCCTCCGGCAGCCTCGCTGGCGTCCGGAGGGAGGGGGAAAATTCCCAACTCGCCGATGACATATATGTCCCCAGCTACACGTGTAACATTCTTGTACTTGCGTAGGATATTATCCGTTTTGGGCCTCCATCTGCACAGTTTTATCAAAACACGTCCTACATGAACAAGGCAATGTTCCCATATATGCCCATCTTCTCTCCCGTGACTTATGTATATGCGACTAATCCAATGCATGCCCCATGCACCCTTCCCCCCTTAGGGGACTCAACGCCCTCGTTGAGTGATCGTACCCCACCATGCATAAAGGCTCACACAGAGTGGCTCTGATACCACATGTAACATTCTCCACTAGCGTGTGTGATATTGTCCGCTCGTGGCCTCGGCTTGTACGATTTTATCAAAATGTGTCACACCTAGTGAAGGACATGCTCCTATATATACCCAGCATCTCTCCCGTGACTTATGCATGTGGGACTAATACAAGGCACGCCTCAAGCACCCTTTCCTCCTTAGGGGACTTAACGCCCTCGTTGAGTGATCGCACCCCACCATGCACAAAGGCTCACGCGGAGTGGCTCTGATACCATATCTAACATTCTCCACTAGCGTAAAATATTGTCCGCTCTGGACCTCGGCCCGCACGGTTTTCTCAAAACGCGTCACGCCTAGTGAAGGACATGTTCACATATATACTCAGCATCTCTCCCGTGACTTATGCATGTGAGACTAATCCAAGGCATGCCTCATGCATAAGTCACGGGAGAGATGCTTGATATATATGGGAGTATGTTTTTCACTAGGTGTGACGTATTTTGATAAAATCGTGCAGGCCGAAGTCAAGAGCGGACAATATCACACACTAGTAGGGAATGTTACATATGGTATCAGGGCCACTCCGCGTGAGCCTCCGTGCATGGTGGGATGCGATCGCTCAACGAGGACGTTGAGTCCCCTAAAGGGGGAAGGGTGCATGATGCATGTTTTGGATTATTTCCACATGCATAAATAATGGGAGAGATGCTGAGTATATATGGGTGAATGTCCTTCACTAGGTGTGACACGTTTTGATAAAACCGTGCAGGTCGAGGCCCAGAGCGGACAATATCACACGCTAGTAGGGAATGTTACATATGGTATCAGAGCCACTCCGCGTGAACCTATGTGCATAGTGTGTGCGATCACTCAACGAGGGCGTTGAGTCCCTAAGGGGGGAGGGTGCATGAGGCATGCCTTGGATTAGTCCCACATGTATAAGTCACGAGAGATATGCTGAGTATATATATGCGAACGTGGCCTTTTTCAAGTAGGACGCGTTTTGATAAAATCGTGTGGGCGGAGGCCCAAAGCGGACAATATCTTATGTAAGTGCAAGGATGTTATATAAATATGGTGCATGAGGCATGCCTTGAATTAGTTCCACATGTATAAGTCACGAGAAAGATGCTGAGTAGAGATGGGAGCATGTCCTTCACTAGGTGTGATGCGTTTTGATAAAATCGTGCGGACCGAGGCCCAGAGCGGATAATATCGTACGCTAGTGGGGAATGTTACATATGGTATCAGAGTCACTCCACGTGAGCCTCTGCATATGGTGGGGTGCCATCACTGGCGTTGAGTCCCATAAGGAGGGAAGGTTGCTTGAGGCGTGCCTTGAATTAGTCCCATATGCATAAGTCATGGAAGAAATACTGGGTATATATGGGAACATGGCCTTGTTCAAGTAGAACGTGTTTTGAGAAAACCGTGCGGGCAGAGGCCCCAAAACGAACAATATCATACGGAAGTGCAAGGGTGTTACATATGCTATCAGAGCCACTCTGTGTGGACCACTGTGCATGGTGGGGTGCGATCATTCAACGTGGGCGTTGAGTCCTCTAAGGGGGAAGGGTGCATGAGGCACGTCTTAAATTAGTCCCACATGCATAAGTCACAAGAGAGATGCTGGGTATATATGAGAACATGTCCTTTACTAGGTGTGTCACGTTTTGAGAAATCGTGCAAGCGAGGCCCAGAGCGGATAATATCACACGCTAGTGGAGAATGTTACAACGCGCACACCTCCTGATGCGTATCGTTGATGATGGACGTAAAAAGGGGGCGTTTGTTGACGACGACGTGTGCAGAGGAGGGCATCGCCCCCTTTTTCGGCCGTTGACAATGGGCACGAAAGTGGTGGTGGTGGGGTGGGGAAGGCATGCCCCCTGCGCCTCATCAGCGACGCACAAAGTGTGGTACCCCCCCCCCCCTCCCCTCGACGGGCGTGAAAACTAAAATAGTATTAGTAAGAAGACTAAAATATCATGACTTTAAAACTAAAATAGTATTAGTCATATGTTCACAGCTGTATTAAAAATTGAATAATTAATTTTAAAATAAAACTAAGCTGCCATTTTGCTATTCCCATGTGCAGGTCAATTGCCATTGATGTTATCACCAACATCATTGTTATCAGCTATTGAACTTGATTACTTGTACAAATACAAATCCAGGTATGAAGGAAAGACTCCTATGTTATATGTGAAGTCTAGACAAGAATAATAACATGCTAAATTGAAGAAGAACAATATAGGTCAGTGGAATATTATAATAAATCATAAACAATTATCTACGAATAATTTCAATAGTGAATTAAGAATAGAATGAATTATCATCAATGGGCTTGATCGATTATCCATTAACAATCTCCATTATCAAATTTATTTAGCTATATTAAGTATTAGTTGATGTCAATGTCAATTCTCAATCAATATCAATGTGAAAGTTAGTATGATTAACTTAGCTCAATGATTTTATGGGAATACTATGTGTACTTTCATGCATTAATGACCAATCACATGCACATCATAGTGGCTTCTTTATATCCAATAGCACGATCCATCATCCCTAGGGCTCTTAGGATTTATTGTACAAGGGAAGTGATGACTATACAATAGGATAGTCATAGTTTCTTCCAAATCATAATCAATTATGATACATGTCCTCATCGATCAATAGCAATTTAACCACTCAAGCCCAAGACAAATTGTAACGCCCTCAAATTGCCCTTACCACATGGCAAGATAAAATTTGGGAAAACACTACTAACTATGCAATACTCTAGCTAAAATGTTGACTTTGCACTAGTTGTTTGTCCAAAATGAAAAATAAGAGAAAGACTTAAAATAATATAAATGAAAATATCATTAAATACGGAAGTCCAATAGAATATCTAATATAAGTTATAATGTCAATAACATCAAGAGCTAAGGCAGAAGTCTAATAAAATAGTGATACGTATATGATAGAATAACTAAAATTCAATGATAATAATATCCTAGGACCACTTCACGTGCACATGACCGTGAACAGAATTAGTCGCTCAAGCTCATCCTTTATTGTTCTGATCACATGCAGGATCGACGCAAGGAAAATAATAATCGTGAGCTTACTAGTCAAATAGGTGAATAATAAACTAATGATAATAGTGACAATAAAGAAGCATGAGTTCGTATAATCAAGATCATAGTCATCAATGAGATAATCAATGAAGAGAAAATCAATATCAATATGACAAGCCAATACTATGCTCTGATAAGGATCAACATGGGATATCAATACTATAGTCTAGATAGAATCAATGGAATAGATCAATGCTATGCTCTGGTTGAAAATCAATGTAACATATCATATGATTCAATGCTCTGAATCAATGGTTCACCTATGTAATGATATCATTTCTATGTAATGTCATAAATGAATGTTTTGATTACAATAAGGTGCTATGTACTTTATGAAAGATAAGTGATTGTGCACACAATGAAAAACATTCTCATTAAAGGAGAGAGCATCTCTTTCGTTACACGATGGGGAGATATCATGCAATGATTATATTTTTTCACTTGCTAAGGACAATTCTGTTGTTGGTGAGGTCTTTGTTGTTGTTGAGGTTGAGGAGCATTGCGAGGAGCATAGGGCCTCACATGATTGTTGCGATGATTATCATGTCACTCAAGTCCTCTAGCTGAACAATGATCCTTCCATTTTTGTTGGTGCTGCTTTGTGGGATGGATGTTTTGTCCTTTCATTCTTTTTGTTTTTCTTGCTTTATTTCGGAGTCACCATCAATCTTAGTTGCCAGTTTAACTGTATTCTTTAAAGTTTTTCAATGAATCGATAATGTATTCTTCCTGATGGTGTTCTTCCACTATAAAGATTATATTATTTTCGAAAACTCCTAACAACGAGTTTGTGTTCGATTAGGAATTCCCCCCTGTGCATTAAATACTCGGGGATTGAAATATTGGATGCATCAATTTCTCATGCATAGAAATAGACCTATTGTTATTGTGCATGAATTCTTCGATGTTTGGCTAGGGAAAAATCACAGTTTTGATTGTTATTGAAATAACAACTTCCAAATTTGTAAACTATTATCCAAAGGTTTTGAATTTTTGAAAGTAACGCCTTGAGGCTTGTAATTTATTGCTCTTACTTAGCAGTTACAAATTAGATAAATCTTCCCATATATTATAATATTTAAAGAATAATTAACTGAAACCAAGTAAATCTAGATTTATGATTAAAACTAATAGAAAATGATGTATGCCATGATCAAATTACAAAAAAGTTAATTAAAATTATGTACTAAGTTATACTAGATTTTGCATGCATCATGAGAATATTGGACCATAGACTTTATTCCTTAGCTTTTTTTATTTTGATGATACAAAAACTCAAAAATTATGAATTATTCTGAAATATGCTTAATTTTATATACATATTCTTACACATTGCATATTATACTTTTTTACTATCTTACTTTGTGATGGGAGAACCTTGTCTTCAAGTGTCTTGGTGTGAATAAAAAATTTCGAGGCTCAAATAGGAAAACTATATATTCAAAGCACCATTGGTCAACTAACCTACATGATCGGTCAAAATTGTGTAATTGACCATGATGAAGATAGGAAGGTGATTTTCATAGTGCTGATTGATCTTCCATGTCCTAGAGTTTAGCCAAACTAAAAATATGTTGGTGATCAATTTTAGAGGATTTGCTCAGTAGTTGCACCAACATATAGATTGACCATTAAAGGATCGACCTTCAGGTGATGCAACTTTTCTAAAGGCACTGAGGGCAATATTAATCAAGGCATCAATGACCACTAAAAATAGATTCACGACCTTGACCATGCACTGGAATGGGCATGAACACCATGTCATAACCATGACCAATGCAGAACTCGTCATATAATGTTTTAAATCTATTCTTTAATGTATATAGGTTATGTATGAATGTGTATTAATTGTATGTGACATATAAATATACATAATGCATACTTAGTCATAATTAGGGTAAAAGATGAAGAAAGATTTATGCAAAATTTTAATGTATTGATAATCCTAATAAAGTATGAAATTGAAGAAAATGTCTCGACACTCATTAATGTTAAGAAGTAAATGTCCGTCACCTTCTAGTAATTAAAACTTCTCAAAAAATAATGTCATCACCTACAAGGGCGTTTGAGATTTCTTAGTGGTCTCTTGGTTATAATGATCTGGCCTTGAGCTTTCGATTAAGTAAAGATGAAAGTTGAACAAGAAGTAAATGTCTTTTTAACATTGAAACTTTTTCGAAAAATAATACCATCATCCAAAAGGTGTTTGAGATTTTTCAAGGATCCGACCTAGTTAACAAATATAATGATATTGCCTAGTGCTTTAAATTCAATAAGATGAAAGATGCCATGTAATAGTAAATGAAAGTATTTATTAAAGATAAGAAGTAGATGCATTTCACGTTATGATATTGAGACTTCTTAAAAAAATAATGCTATCATCTGAAAGAGTGTTTAAGATTTATAAGGACCCATACTAACTTGAGTAATTATGTCACCCTATGCCGACGATTAAGTAATTAATTAAAAGTAATCATTAAAGTTGAAGATCAGAAGAAAATATCTTTCATCTTACGGTGATTGAGACTTCTTAAAAAATAATATCATCATTTAAAATGTGTTAGAAATTTTCTAATGAAAAAATGAATGATATGATAACATTAATGAAAACGAGGTCATAATGTACACCAATGATATCATATGGCAATGAATGTCCGAATGATCATAAAGTAAACTTGAGAAAATGTAAAGTAAAAAATAGAAAGAAAAAAGTATGGCGACTCAAGCTCGTGATAGAAATATTGTACTGCTTGGGGTCTATAAGTTATTTGATTCTAATTGAATACTGAAACTAATGTTATAATGAAGATTTTAGACATTTAATATATTATGAAATATTAGCTGTTACATAGAGTAATAGAAAATCTTTATTTATTATTATTTTCTTTAAAATTTTAAAGCATTTTATTGTTCGTTAAATAATATATGACCAACAAATTAACACTAATAATCCAAAATTATTCTAAATGATCAAAATCCCGAAAAATACCTTGTCTATTTGAAGTTGCACCTTTTCTATTTGAGTGCTTCTCCTTCTGTGTGCAAGGCAGGAGAGAGTCGAGAGTTGTCATGCGATAGAGATGAAGGGTTTATTTTTAGATAGGGTTTGATTCCAATTAATAATTAACTAAAACTCTTAAATAAATTATACTTATATTGTTGAAAAAAATAAATTTTTGATTTAAATTTGGATTTAAGTTCTTAACCCCAATGTAATGCAATTCCTTTCTAACTTGGTATCACTTGCTTTCTAAGTTCTTATATATTATTTCTTTTTCCCCTTTAGTTTTCGGATTTTAAGAAATACATATTATTTAATAATTATTTTTTTAAATCGGAGGGGTCACATATAATATTACACTGTATACCATGCATGCATATTTTCCAATAATTTCTCACATGAAATATATTTGAATACGAGCCTTTCCCAACTAGATTACAGCTTCATGATAAGTGAAACAATGTAATAAAATTTGAATAATTGAGCTCTATCATGCTTATATGTGAAATCCACGTCTGAGCTCAATACTAGTAACCATAACGTAAAAAAAAAATATAATTGATGAGATAACGGCAATGTTTTAGATTAACATTAAGAATATAACCCCTAAAAATTTTGTTATAGATACCCCACTTGGGGCAATTTCCAGCTGATAGTGATTAGTATTTGACTAATTCAATATTGGTTTGTAGTAGAAAAAAAAAAGAGATTTCCTGTCATTCAAATCCATTACAGTAAATCAAATTTGGTTTGCTTAGCTATGATGAAAACCTAAGCTAGCATTATCAGAACGTGCCAATATTCAGCATTCTGATGCAAATAGACATTGTAGGAAATCACTGAAATGATTGATACCTTCATGTCACCTTCAGAAGAGAAAAAAAATTTAATGCTGAAGAATTTGACATGTTGGCTCTTAGTTAAAAAAAATTCAATTTATTTACTGCATATCCCAACTTCATCGTCGGCTGATACATACAACACAACCAAACTTACAGGAAATCTGTGTGAAATCTGAAACGCTAATTCTACTATTACTGCAGGTTACTGAACTAATGTTCCCTGAAATATACTGCTGAAATGTATCATGGGCCAACCATCACTCCATTGGCATTTACACATGAGTAGTTGCTTTCAAGTATTGACAGAATAAAGAAATATTTGGCTACTTTATTAGCTGGGTGGCCTGCAGGCTAATAATACAGCTTCATTTTGATAAATAATTGGATCCAGAAATCAACTCTGAGTAATAATATCGTCAGACCCATCAGAAGAGATTTTTTGGCAGGACCAGGAATGCTGACTTCACAGTGATATCTTAACAGTTGGTGGTACAGACTAGAGACAGAAATAATATACAGAGTTGAGAGGGGAAGAAATAAATCAATAATTCTCCAAGTCTTATATGGGAGAGGAATTAATAACCCCTTGCAGAAGGATCTCTCATCTCATATATAGCTTTCTTTTCTCTCTACTGGTTTGATATATTAGGAGAAGATTGGCTGCTCATCTGCTTCAAGAGTACAAAAAGAAAGGTTAACCTTCTGTTGTAGGTTGGTTTCCTAGCTCTGTGTCTGTCAGCTTCGGATGTGAATATTAGCGTTTGTTCATTTCTTTCAATGTCAATTGGATGAAAGAGGCTTCAAACGGTTCTTTTTTTTTTCTCAACTTTGCCTGTCTCTTTCTACTTTTGGTTTCTCTCTTGGTTGGTGTGGAAACATTTTATGTGATTTCCAGCTTAATTAGTTTCCCTATTGCTCAAATATATTTTTGGCCATCTTTTCCCAAATTTTTTTTCCTTCTTGCGAGTGCCTTCTTTTCACTCAGTTGCTATTTTGATTCTTGAAACTATCATCAATGTTCTTGATTCAGGATCCAATCCTTTTCTCTCCAGCCAACGAAACCAATGGAGACAGAAGCTTCAGCTAGATGGTACTCAGATACTGTAAGTTAACAATCTGAACTCCTTCCATCACCCTTGATTGTTCAGAATTAAGCATGGCATGTATGTCTAAACTGGACTGGTACTGTTAGCAGGGAATGGACGAGAGTTTCCTCAACCACTGGGAGCTGAGTGCCTTAGATCACTTTGCTGCAGAAGAACTAGCAATGTCCCTTAACCAGGACCTGCAGCAATCCCTGTCGTCAGAAAGCCACAACTCATGTCCTTCCTCGTACCAGACTCCGAAGAGCGCCGAAAGGCCAAAGAAAATTCTCAAGACCGGCAGCTGGAATTCATGCATTACTGAGCAGAAATCAAACCTGGTTCCTGATGCTTCATCTCCAAATATCCTCACCTTCGGCAAACCAGATTTGTCCAGCGACCAGTTCAACTTCAGTTTCACTGGAGCTGCCAAGCCAAAGAAGGAGATGGATGTCCTCGTAGTTTATGGGAGCTCCAAGAGGAACTACGACAGCATGGTCGGACAGGAGCCTAAGGGAGTCAACATGGGGAGCAATAAAGCTTCACAGAACAAGGAGCACATTTTGGCCGAGAGGAAACGAAGAGAAAAGCTTAGCCAGAGGTTCATAGCATTATCTGCAATAGTCCCCGGGCTGAAGAAGGTATTGATCTGAGGAGGACAAAAAAAACCCTTCTTTTCCCACCTCCAGTAAATGATTCACCTTTCTTTAAAATTTTCAGTAAGATCTTTCGAAAAAAATTTCAGTAAGAACCTCTTGTGCAGATGGACAAGGCTTCCGTTCTTGGGGACGCTATAAAGTATCTGAAGCAGCTGCAAGAGAAGGTGAAGACCCTGGAAGACCATGCAGCGAAGCGGAGCGTGGAGTCCGCGGTGCTCGTCAAGAGGTCTCAGCTCTGCGCCGACGACGACGGCTCCTCCTGCGACGACAACTCCGAGGGTCGGCAACGCGGCCAACTCCTCCCGGAAATCGAGGCCAAAACGTCGGAGAAGACCGTCCTCATCAGAATCCACTGCGAGAACCGCAAGGGGATACTGGCGAGATCGCTGTCTGAAATCGAGAAGCTCCGCTTGGCGGTCGTCAACGCGAGTGTTGTGCCTTTCGCTTCGTCCCTCGACATTACAGTGATGGCCCAGGTGACATCTTAGTTCTGGAGCTTACAATCATTAGTTCTTTGCTTGTACATGTCATTGTACTTTAAGAAGTTGATGGCATTTTATCGTCTGATGCTGCAGATGGAGGAGGAGTTCGGCATGACGGCGAAGGATCTCGTCAAGAATCTGAATTCAGCTATCAGGCAGTTCATCTGAAAGCAGCTCAAGACGAGTTGTAGTGCAGCCCTTTGTTTCCTTTCATTGGTAGTTCATCCTTGTTAGACACCTCAACAACGCACTTCTACGACAGGCCTGTTCATCCCCTCGGACTTCAAAGATCACACCACTTGCACTTTGTTTTTTGCTGGCCGGGCCTTTTTTTTTTCTTGCTCTTGGTTCGTGAATTTTGCATGGTTTGGAGCTACGAGGCCATGTTTTCCAACAGAGAAAGGACTGAAACAGATTTGTATTAGATTGCATGCTTCTTTTCTTCCTCCTTTTGTTCCCCCCTTTTTTTGAGGGCATCTATAAGGGGAATTTAGTACTTCACTTCTCGCAATATATTTTCCTTGCTCCTCTTTTATTTGGCTCCTTTTCTTATCTTTCTTTTCTTATCCTCCTACCTGGAGTTGCTTTTTTTTTTCCAGACCTGCATCTTGTCCTGCTTGGAAGTTTCTCTCTAACCCAAAAGCTTGGATGTGGAAGAAAATGGTGTCCTCTTGTTCTGGGGTAGCATTAGGCCTTGTTCTACTGTAATCACTGTGTTTGCTGTATGAGGATCTTGAGTCCTGTGTTGTACCATTTTCTTTCTTGTTCTTCTTTCTGTGTAAAAAGATGAACGGAAGATAATATGCTTTCTGTTTAGCATTGACTAATTTGTGGAAAAAGGCACGTATTCAGATGTGCAACAACTCATGGGCAAGCATCAAGTTTAAGTGTTTAACTCTCTCGTCACTTGTTTATTGTTTTATTAGGTTCTGAATCTAATTTAAAAAAAAATAAAGAAAAATTTTGACACTTCAATTTTCTTTTTAGGACGAGGTGATCCTCCGAGTAAACACTAGTTGAACTTACGAGTAATTATGTATAAATTATTATTGCTGCGTTTGCTAGATGAACAAAAATTTTTATTGGATGTGTTTGGATGCAGAACTTGGGCAACGAACTCCCACTCATTTTATTGTGGATTCCATTAGAACTTAAATTTTATTTAACTCGTAAAGTTCTCCGAATTTAATTTTCGCCCCATCTAACACTTGAAGTTAAAGGGTTGAACTTCAAGTCACGGATAAGGGAGGAAAAAAAAAAAAAGAAAAGGTGAGAAGGAACAGAGAGTGGATCCCACGCGATTGATGCGAAAAAAATGACAAATGATAGACTAACATAACGTATGGTCCAAAAAAATAATAATAAAATATTTTAAGTTAGTTTAAAATATTATCACTTTTTCAAAAAAATATTTTAATTATTAGATTATTTATTTTAAGCAGAATAAATATTTTTTAAAAAATATATAAATTTAAATATGAATATGAATAAGTTATCAATTAATTTAATATTTCTTAAGATTAATTGAATTAAAATATCGAACCAAGTTTTTAGTTTTATTAATAAATGTCTATTATATAATTTTACATATATTCAATTTAGTTATTTTATTATGCTATTACAGATATATTCATTACATTATTTTATTAACTTAAATATATTTTTATATAATATTTTTTATTCAAATATATCTTTTAGATACATATAATATTAATTACATATTAATAAAAATAAAATAAATTATATTTTTAGGTCTTACTTTTCATCCAAACACTCATTATAACTTATCTATCAAATCCACTTTTTAATTCTTTATCATTATACTTTTCATCCAAACATCAAATTTAAATATTTCTATCTAATCAATTAGTTCTTAAGAACTAATAAGAACTTAAATTCTCGCATCCAAACACAGTCATAATATTTTGAAGTGACGATTTTGTTCATGAAAAGTGTTTGGATGACCAAAGTGCAAAGAACAAGAATTCGTGAGAATATTTTCATAGCTCCAAGTTCGAACTTTTGAGTTCTGACTTCAGGCTGGAACATTTTCGTAGGAACTCGTGAGAACAAATTGAGTTGACAACTTAAATCTCTATGGGCTCCACCAGAACTTATTTGGCAAAACTTTCTAAAGTTATGTCATTTTGTTCCTATGCAAACACTACCTATGTGTTGTGCTTCAAGAAAAAAAAAGGTCTCAACGGTCTGATTGAATCTTCTTGCTTGACCAATTGAAGTTCATATCTTAGACTTTGTGTATGTGATTTTTTTTCTTTTTCCTTTCTTTTTGAAGAGAGAGGGGGGAGGAGATATAAACAGATATTATAATAAAAATTGATCCAAAATCTTGATGACATTCAATCGTGTCTATTTGTGTGTGATTCAATAATGACCTATATATACGGTCAATTTTTGTCTCAACCTAATTCTTATTCCTATTCATATTTTAAGGATCAATATCCTAACTATTTCAAGAACTGACGTGCCCTCCTTTGTAAGCCGAAAGTTGGAGATATTTACGTATCTCTTGTGTATGGCATACTACAAGCTAAGCAATTTCTTAATCATGGTTGAGATCTGTGATGAGGTTGGAAGATCCTATTGGCATTTTATAATGACGATAATAAAAGAACTAATGTAGTAAGATTAAGGTGGAAAGCCCGTTCCATAAACAAGTGCATGACAATTGCAGCAGCATCCTAATCATGCAATTATTTTAACGCTGGGACTACACATGTCATTTTCCATCCGGCCATCTCTGAGGCCATTCGTTGATTCCATCTCGAGATACTTTTGAGATTAAAAAAAATGTTTATTGAATATTTAAATAGTAGACCTCACATAACAAGGAACATGTGCAGCATAACGCAGGAGTCAGGCAAAAGAAAAAACAAACAACAGTTGTGCACCTGTCTGTACATCACATAGTTATCCACCATTTTTTTCACCATGCATTTCATACTTCATCAATGTAAGGACAACTTTTGTCTAAGTAACCAGCCACAAGAATCAGGATATGTGTGGCGCCTCAGATCTTCTGAATATTAAATAAAAAAAGTATTTATTTTATATCAACATGAAGGAATTGGTAATAAATAAATAAGAGTATTACGGAATACCTTGCAGCAGAATAATAAATCATCGGAGACTTTTCTACGTTGCTTCGGAACTCAATCACGTACAAAATGCAATACCCGAACATATCAAATCTCGTCGAAGTTGGGCAATCGACGGACAAATTGCACATGGAGATCCCGAACACTTTTGCACGTCGATGAACTTTATATCTCTTGAAGTCTGCCATGATGCTATTTATAATGCATCACAATGAGTAGTTAATTAAACTATAATTAGTAGTTAATCAAACTGCATTATGCATTCTGCATACATGCATGGTGGGCCACTAAGTGGAAAAGACCATTTGAATGTCCGAATCCAACAATCTCCCACTCGCACACGATGGGCTCTTACCTATATATGATTTCAGCAAATGTCCATTATAATAAATGGATCGTGCGACCCCACGAGTACATTCATAATTTATGGAAAACTATGACCTATTAGGGATACATAGTCACTCAACTATTTGAGAGTTTATACTATGACTTGTTAGGGATATATAGTTGCTCGATCAATTTGAGAGTCAAAAGTTATGACTACATAACTGCTCAATCAACGTATGAACTCATGTTATAACGTGTTATCGAGCTACTCAACTATCATGTAAGCCAATATTATGATTTATCAATAATACATAGTCGCTCACTCGCTTTGTCTTAAAAACACCTTGCTTGCACACTCTAGACGACACACGTCTTATCATGCATAATTTCGATTGATTCGTATTTGTATGCTTACATATTTGATCAATTACATTCTTCCTCTCCCCCTCATATTTCTCAATTCTAATAGTCGTAGCTCGACGGGCCGCATACAATTTTAGCCTTGAGTACTTAGCTAAAATAGCAACACTAACCCATTACTTTGAAATATAGTCAAGAGTCTAAGGGCAATCTTCGGACTTGTTCATCCTTTAAAGACTCACACTCTAATGAAAAATTATAAATTATTCATTCAGTCTTAGGGTTGACTTAGCATACTAGGTTCATAAACAAGTACTGCGGTGGAGATTCATAACACTGTATAAACCGGAGTCCAGATGTCTACCCGTGATGCCTGACCTGAGTCCTCCTACTAGTCATCCAAAATTTGGCATCATGAGGTCTCTCATCTTATATTTAAACTTGTGTCATCCTCCCGAATATATTAGGACAATCTTATATCATATATCTGAATCTAAACATCTCCGTTCGCTATACACTAAGTGCCGAGGCGATTATCCGTGTGATTAAAAATCTTGTGCCTGATCGACATACTCTACATGATTTATCAAAATAATTAACTAACTTCAGAATAAAATTAACATAATTTTATTCATCATAAGAAGATTTAAAATACATCATCACATAAGCTTTGCATATATAAACGCGTTAGTCGAATATGTTTAGTAAGTATCACATACTTACACATGTATTCATCAACCCTATCTTCTTCACATTATCAAAACATATTACACATTAATATGTTTTCCCTTACAATGGTTCATCTCTTTATCAAGAAATAGTGGCATACTTATTGCAACAAAAAAAACATATTTAACCATTATCAATACAGGAGTAAAATAATTTACTTAAGTAAAGAGTTTCATATCATCATTGAGTATAACACAAATTCAATTTTTATAGTTGAATACTTTATATAGTTTTAACTTTGCAATATGTCATTCTATAACATGAAGTCATAATTTGAGATAAAACTTTTGCTTGTTAATATCTCACTTTTAATAAGCGTCTGTCTTATTAAGCAAATCTATAACTCGATTTTCATCATAACGCAAAATGAGAGTCAACATGCATATAAGGTATCTCATTATTCTCTTAATCGTCATTCAATATAAATGCCTTGTATAAGTGTGTAAATTTCTCATTTGGCCATTGACACAAATATTAGACTACTCAACTTATTGTGCATGTTTGATTACTGACTATGTTTACAAAAGTATATTTCCTTTTGTTACTCATAGAGTTTTAGAAAATATTTATGATATTTAAATTTATCTCTTGTAATAAGAGTATCATTAGGTTTACAGTTCTCCGTAGAATGTTCAATTCATCTTCATGATAGACGACTCTTGCTACAAAGTAATAAATTTACTTGAACAATTCTTATTTAATTTTCACACCCAATGTGAATATATGTAACACCCATGTCATTTCTATAGAAAGACATTAAATTCTTCATTAATAGAAGAAATTTCTTATTACTTCTAGCTATACACAAAATTATTTCACATATAATGTCATGATGAGATATTTATCCATAACAAATGGGTACACACATATTGATACTTATACCATTATTTAGATGAATACTGAATCCATAAATGAGTCTTCGCAAACTAGATATTGCGCTCAATCTTTTACAATGGAGCATACAAATAGCTCTATGTAAATTTCATCTAATACATATGTGAAAGTAATAGCTAGAATTTTGAGAACAAGAGAAAAATGTTTTTTTTCTTTATACACTCCTTTTGCGATTGTTGCTTTTCGTCACTTTTAGATCTTTTATCATCTATGTCAACTTATTTCGAACGCTTACCTTACGACAAGACAAATGATTTAAGAAATCATTGACTTGATTTCCTTCTATAGACTCTAACTCTTCGCATTATTAATCCATTGTCTTTATCTAGGCACGAGAGAGCCTTCATCGCTTATTTTAGGCTCGTGTTCATTTTATATAGTCATTCGACATTGACAACGTGAAACATAACTCATATATTTCAATAAACGAACATTAATCATGAGTTGACTGTGAAATACTCCCAATCGGAGTGAGGTGTGGGAAGAGAATATGGACAAACCACAAATTAATCTGCATGCACTGTCAACTCTAAATCTTCAACTTCTAAAGTGGAGATGTTACATAATCTCGTTCAGCCAAGAAAATATATACATGAATGTCACATCTCTACTTGTATTTTCAATAACTCCTACCGATTGAAGCAGCATTAATAACAACATTCCAAATACAAAATTGAAATTTATATACACCATACATTCAAGTAGATTATGATTTCATCGTACCAGCAAAACTTACCATTACGAAATATAGTTACCCGCATAACTATATCATTTTCATCACTAAACTCTTCGAATAAGCCTCAACCATTTTGCAATATCAATTTAGTTAGTCAAACATTAATCTCGCGATCATAATTGAATCCTCATCTAAGTTCATGAATTTGTATAAAATAATTCATGTTGTCAACTTAGATAAATCAAATGTATGATTTATAATGCGAAAATGTGATGAAAGAAACCATATAGAACCTTAAACATTTAATATAAATGAATTATTGTAATTTTTTATTCATAAATGATTTTCATATTTTCTTATCAATTAGTCATTGTCATAAAAGTAAGCAAAATAACTTTAACGAGAAAATATATTCTCAAGCTAGCCTATATTTATATTGTCTCAAAAAATGTCATAAATTGACTAGCTAGTACTTTTGCCACTTATTTATGTCGCATATGACATAAATATTCAACTTGAATACTTAAAATAATCAAGACATAGAAAATCATTTTTCAAAAAATTTTTATAAAGGAGCTTCATTAAATACAAAATTTAATGATAAAACTAAATGCATAGCTACATTTGTCCAAAATATCAAATTTAGATACTATACCCATATCCATTTGAAAAAAGTTGTACAATAGGACAATGAAGATAAGAAGATTAATCTATTGCAAAAGAAAATTTTGCAAGTCATAATCTTTTTAACTCACTTTTATGTTGTTTTCGTCCTTTGGCTTGTAGGCTAAGTCATATAAGGAATTCATTATTCTTTAATTGCATGATAAGTTGTTCCAATAATATCAATCCACAAAAGGACGAGTTTCTAGCGAAACAACATTATCATTAAATAAAACTACCATATGAAAGCCGGCCTAGCGCGCTCCGACTTTAGAGCCCTCAGTGCAATCACGAGTGAATTTGCCACATGTGTAGCACTTTATTTTGCTTATATTAACTTTGTCATCATGCTTCTCACATTGATGTGAGTAGCGTTAACCTTTTTTAGTATCTATACATTATTCACTGGACTATGATTTCTGTCGAAAATTTACAACAATTTTCTTATTTTGACGTGGACAACATATGTCATAGTTGAAGACGACACACATTCTTCAAATAAATGTTAAAATATTTGATATTTTCACTAAACATCAAATATGTGCACAAGCTTGCTATACTTATTAGAAATAAGTAACTATCACGTGGTCATTCTAAAAAGTATGACCAAAATTCTTTAACTCAATCTTCAAATTTATCATCACATACAGATATATAACATATCTGTTGAAGAAACTTATATAAGAATTATTATTTTCTTGATGATTTTGTTACATCAAGATCGTGAGAATCGGGATAGTAATCGTGCTCGACAGAGGTCATCTTTTGTCATGTGTCACTTTTGACATATTCCTTTGGACTTTGTCAAATTGCAAAGACTTCTTTTTTGTGTCACTTATATGGTCAAACTTACATAAAGGAAATGAGTTAGTTTTTGCATAATAAATAATGACATAATAATATTTTTAAGGTAATGACATCAAGATGGTCGCTACATTTCCACGCATCTCCCACTATTAAAAAAAATTATCATTTATTAAAAACAATATGTTGTGCTAATCTGCTATCTATTCATTTTGGAGAACAAACATCCAAAATTATCTAAAAAATATATATTGTGAGGAACATATCATTTTAAAAAATTTGGCCAAGACAATTAGAGTTATGTAATGGGAGCTCTTCCTTACATTTGCAAGGTGCAAATTAGAAAAACATCACTCCTTCGTCTCGTCATCATAATAATCGAAAAAAATGTCATCATGTCATGTGAATATAATAATTTTTGGAGACTGTGTTAACAGGTAAGTCTATAGAAAAAGAGGATACTATATTTTTCACTAACAAACTATTTTCAATACTTTCCTACATATACACGAGTCACACACCATTCAACAAAAATTGTTACCATGACCATCATACAAATTAGATGTCTTAGTCCTAGTTGGACTACCTATGTTTCATAATTTCAAACTTATTTCATCATAAGTTTTATGAAACATGTCATATTCATAATTCACAAATATTTATGCATTCAAAATAATCATTGCATAAATCACATATATGAATGTATATTATGCACACAAATAATTATACAATTCATTTACTTAACACTCATATAGTTAACATAGGCATACAAATAATCACATAATTATTATCACATGTCTAGCTCTATATTTATGTCACATAATTCTCAATCATGTACATAAATTCATATCATGCATTCTTGCTAGTTAAAATTTATTGCATAAATTTTCATCACATATAATCATGCAATTCATTTCATGTGTAATAAAAAAAACATATATGCACATATTTCAATCCATAAAAAATATAGTTTGTCATAATTAATGTGCATAGCATGAAAAATGTGACAAAAAAAATAGTTAGTGCATAAGTTAATATACATATGTGAATTAATTACTCACAAATTCACATAACACATATTACGCTTAATATGTAACAAAATTTCATTATGCACATATTCTTTCATAAAGAAAATAAATTCCTATAACATAATCCAAATCACATAGTGAACTAATAATGTGCATATTTCAATTATCATGTCAATTTACATAAGTGTCACACTTAAATGCACTTTAAGTAAATTTAACATAATTATGTGCATGAATATCTAATTCATATGAAAATTTAATCTAAGTGTGACATACTACACTTAAAACATATCATGTAATAACATATATGAATGAATTGTACTAAAATTCATAATCATATATAATGCATGACAAAATAACATGACTATTTCATATACTAATAATATGCATAATACCACCAATATGCATAAATCAAATGTCATACAATTTTAAAAAAAAAATATTCTAAAAATTTTGTTATTAACATTACATGATCACTTCTTCTATAAAATAATTTCCATTTTCATATTGATTTATTACATAATTATTCAAAAATAAAACATTTCATAATCTGATTATTTTGTATACTTAGAATTAAATGTGACATGATAATTTATAAGAATATCAATTACTATTAATTCCACATAGTAACATGGCATAATATGTAAACTTCCATATGCACAAATAAAAAATATGCATATCAAACATTCTGAAATTGTTAGAAAATTATTCACACAATAATGTGCATAAATTAGAAATAATATAATTTTACATATATATTTATCATGACATAATAATCACATAGAAAATGTATCATAACAAAAAATCATAATTATGTCAAATATATATCACACATTTTTAAGAAAATGTTTCAGAATTTTCTGAGTCTAAAAATATATTTTTCTCGTTTTTCTATATTTTCCCTGATTTTCTAAATCTAATTTTTCAAAAAAAACAAATGTAAATGTTCTGTCTCAGCCACATGCAGCCCAAAAGAAAAAAAATTGCAGCAGCCACATGAGTGTACAATAATTCAGGTTAAATTTTGCACAAAAATGATAATAAAAATATTCATTTTTTTATTATGATCCTATAATTGAAGACGTAAAAATTGCGCATTTCAAAACATAAACGAGAAAAGTCATTTCAGCTCTTATTCGAATTGAAGGAATTGATAATAAATAAATAAGGATATTACGGAATACCTCGTAGTGAAATAATGGATCATCGGAGACTTTTTTACGTTGCTTCGAACTCGTCGTCAGACTCAATTACATATGGAAAGATGACGATTGTACTCGAATATATATTAAAATCTCGTCGGAGTTGGGCAATCTACGGACAGATTGCACATGGAAATCCCAGACACTTTTGCATGCCGACGAACTTCAAATCTCTTGAAGTCTGCCATGATACTATTTATAGTGCATCACAATGAGCAGTTAATTAAACTAAAATTAGTAGTTAATCTAACTGTATTATGCATTCTGCATACATGCATGGTGGGCCGCTAAGTGGAAAAGCCCATTTGGGCGTCCGTAGATATTATGAGGATGTAAAAACAAGTTAAATAGGATGTAAAAACAAGATGAGTTTGGATTGGACTTACAATTGAGAATTAAACTTAAGTCTAAATTAAGAAATTAGATTACAAGATTTTCGACAGGAGTTAATTAAAAAGTTTGAGTTGCAGTTTCATTAAAGTATAAATAAAAACTTAAAATGTATATATAAACCCAAAGATCCCTACCATATTCATCTCTCTCATGCATGAAAACAATTCTTTCCCTCTCATTTTCGCGGAAGCTTTGATAGCAATCGAACCTCTTGTAACCCATGACATTGAAGAGCATTCCAAATGAAATCCCCACAAAATTCATGGTGGGTGATAGGAGGAAAATCGCAATTCCTGTAGAAGTAGAGTAACATGTGATTTTTTATCAATTTAAAACACGTAAGGAGTATCTGTAAGTCAAAGACTTTCATTGATATTGACCTTCTTATTCTACTGATAAATTGTAGGTGGAGTTTAGTAATTTTATTGTCTTGAAAATAGACCCACTTGTCATGTTGGAAAATAATCAATAAAGTAGCTATGAAACTTATTTCATATTCCTAGTTACTTAGCTTTAGTTCTCTGGAATTCAACCAAGGTCGAGGGAATCCAACTCGAGTACTGAGAAATTGGAGCAGGGTTTTGAGAATCCATGCCAAGGCTACAAATTTAGCTAGGACATTGGTCAACTCAACCCAAATTCTATGATTAAAAAAGAGGATCGTGATACTTCGGGCCAAGTTTTGAATGACTAGATTCCGATTTATCGAAGATTGATGAGTCAACTAGAGGGGTACGAACTATAACAACCGAAGAATAAAAAAAAAGCAAAGAAAAGCCCTCCACGCACTAGCCCACAAGCTCAACTTTCTAATATATCCTAAAAGCAACTTACACTCTCTCTCCCCACCTACCCATTCGACCGAAACCCCCGAAACCCCTCCTCCCTCCTATAGCTATAGTAACTTACTCACACTCTCCTTCGCCCTCACCTATCTACAGCTGACAGCAACAACTAAGAAGAGGTGATTGCTGCTGCAACTCGGCCAGCGGACAACAGCAGCATCCGAGCAAGAAGAGAATGAAGAGGAAGGAACAAGAAGAGAGGAAGAAGCTAGGGTATAAGGACATTGCAAGAGGGGATCCAAAACCCCCAAATCTCTCCTAATTATGTTTGTATGATTTGATTAGGCCATGAAAAGAACAAACCCTTTGTTCTTGACCTGGAAAGTTAGGAAATGTGCATTAGAGCATAAATTTATGTCATTTTTCTTAAAGATTATTGTTTCATAAGCATGATTATCATTAAAATGATTCGTGCCATGTATGCTTAATTCATGAATAGTTTCACTTATAGTTCTTGTGGATATGATTAGTAGACATAATGTTATTATGCAAACCCTATTTATGTTCATGATAATTGTGCTAAAAATGTCCCTATATGAATCTTACGATGATTAGAGTAAAATGTGTGCTCAAATGTATGGACGAATGGATGATGTAAAAGTGTTTGTATGCATGTGTAAAAGAGGGAGAAATGGGTAAAAATAGGAGAAGTGTCAGTGTCGTCTGCGGCTCTAGCACGATCGTGATGCTTTTGAGCACGGCCGTGACACTATTGGAATTTTATGCCTTAGCATTTGAATGCCTAAGGGAAGAAATTAAGTGTTCTGTCACGGTCGTGACCTTGGTCGCACGGTCGTGACAACCCAAACTCCCTTGTGCCTTAGAATATTTTTAGAAATGGGGAGAAAATAGTTGTTCTATCATAGACGTGCGAGTACGGTCATAGACGTTTTCAGTCGTGACAGTACAGACATCAACCAGTGAATGACTAGTGAGATTGGCATGGACGTGACATGTTTAGGTACGGCGTGTGACCTAGTTATGCCGAGCGTAGCAGTTAAGTGTCCAACTGTGACAGGCCTTGGCACGCCTGTGCCTATGTAAGGGCACGACCGTGACACAATCACGCACGACCATGACCAATGTTGAAGCTTTATGATGATGTATGTTCCACACTTAGTCAAATTTTGATGCATGTATGATCTTAAATAGGATTAAAATATGCAACATATATTGAATGATTATATATATTGATGAATATAATTAAAAAATGGATTGATTTGAAGGTGTATTGTTGTAATCAAGGAGGAGAAATGAGTTTCGCTCCTAAGTGGTGACATTTCCCAGGAAAACAAGTTCCATCCCCAAGTGGTGGCATTTTCAAAAGTTAAGACGAGTTCTAACCCCAAGTGATGGCATTTCAATTGGACCTCCGAGGATCCAACCATGGCCTTACTAGCCAATTTCTACAACTTCAACATAGTCTTCCCAATAAACAAGATAAGAAAGTATCTAAGTAAAGATGAAAGATGAATGACTTAAGACATAAAGATAAAGATGTTAAAGTTAAGCAAGATAAACTCATGATATGCTTTAGCATAATGATATGTTATGTTGTTATATGTTTAACTTATCTTGTCATAATTTGTTCACATTCCATGTAAAGTGCATATGTAGCTCATAGCATGCACATGTTCTATGTTTCATTATTATACAATGCATATGCCATGACATATAGTGTGGGGTCTTGACCCAACACACTATAAATAAATAAATAACTAAAATATTTCAACCATATATACTTATAAATAATTTTTGTTTGGAAACCTTGTTCATTTGTATAGGAAAGTTGAAAAAAAGGTAATAAAGAATCCAATCACTCTAATTAAAACATTTCATTTTTCCCCCTTTTCCCTTCTTTCCTCACGAGAGGGCTGAAAACCATAAAAGAAAAAAAACCCTCTTTCTTTCTTTTCATCTTCTCCCTCCTCCCTTCTCCCTCACAGTTCCTGCTCTCTTTTGTATGCCTGCAAACCACAGAATCCCAAATCACTACTTCCCTTTTCTTCTACTTGTTATTAGAATCATCGCTATTTCTCCATCTTTTTCTCTCCCAAATCAAGTCTCCCTGCAACAGTGGCCGCCCCTTCTCGTTGCTGTTAAAACCATTGTCATCTGCAATCCAAGGGAGCATTGTTAGCAGGCCTAAGATTCTCATCCGGTAGGTGTTTATAATCTTTAGAATTTCTGGCTTGAGATGAAATTTTTGGTCTCCTGTGCCTCCTATCTTCTTCCTCAAATGAACCTTCTGCATACTACAACCATTGTCCCTCTTCTCGCTGCCGGAATCCCTATCACCGGAAACCCAACACAACAACAGTGATCCAAATCTGGTGGGTGTATGAAACCCCCTAAAAATATTTGATTCATCAATTTGTAGGAGACCAACAGTTCTGAACCTTTCTCCTTTCTTAGTGCTCGGTTTCATTTTTCACCTCTGCATCGAGTTCGTCAGTCATGTGGAAGGACTCTGTTTGGGTATTTTTCTAAATGGGTAGAATTTGATTTTCTTGCTGGTAAGTTCTTGAACCTTCTCAGATCGAGTGGCTGGATTCCAGAATTGATTTTTTTTCTTTTCTCTTCAATTGTGTTGAAGACATTGTCGTTTTGCTTGCATTTTCATACCCAGAACTCGCAGCCATCGGAGAGCTTCAATAACCCCGAATCTAGAACCATTCAAAATTTTTAGTGAGAGTAACTGGGATCAGTTTGCATTATTTGATGTGATTAGGCCTTGATTTAGATTTCTAGTCTATACATTAATGCTGCCTTTTCTTTCCGCCAGACACCAAACAAATTGTTGGGGGAACAAGTATACCAATTGGATGAATTTACTTGAGAAGGGTATGAATATAACTTGCTAGTTGAAATATGAGGTTAAAGTCTGTGTTGACTTGGCTGATGAGTTAGAAAGGGGAAGAGATAAAGAATTTTTGGATTCATTTGTATCAAAAGCTGTTCCAAGATAATAGTAGATTAAATTTCAAATTTGTACATATGACTATCCTGAAAATAAGATTCTGTAACAACTTGATTAGAATTCAACATTTTTAATTAGCCCTTTATATCAATCATTAATTGATAATGAAAATTGTTAAGTCATGTGATTAGGAATTGAATTACTTAACTTGTGAATAAATGTAATCATATGTGAAAATTGATTTATATGTACATATATTGACTAGGTTGTTCACCTTGTCAATTTTATTTGGACATGGACATCGTGTGTTGTCAAGCGTATCCGAGGTGAGTGAATTACATGATAATATTAAATAAAGCTCTAGTAGCTTCCATAGTCTTACGCCGATGTAAGACGAGTTTTCTATTTGGATTTTGATTATTTTAAGGGAATTCTTCGCATCATATGTAATGTGTGCTTTTATGCCCTTGGAGAATCAGAATTGGAATTATTTGAAATCTGATTTTTTTTCTTGAACTTATGGTGTTTTCTCGTATTCTATGCTTTATGTGGATTTTCGGAATGTGTAGAAATTGAACCATGGATTTGCTTATTTTTCAGAGCATGTGCATTCATACATCATATTAATTATATTATACAAAAATCACTTTGTAGCGAGATTTTTGTTCCATCGGAACTTGATCAACTCTGAGTAGGTGCGACAATCATTAAGATCATTCCATAACAGCAAATATTAAATCCATAGTATGAGTTATACTTTCCTACACAAGGACGATATCATAGTGGTAAATTATTAAGCCCATGGATGGTGGCAACTCCTAGTCCGCACAACAACTTACTTAGGAATCGTATTGGCCATATGCCCTAGGTGAGGAATATTCTTCTCTTTACACTACTTCCTTTGTAGTTAAAAAGAGTAACTGTTTTGTCATATCATCTCATACATTTTTTTATTTCGATTTTTTATGTGGGATATCGGTTTTTTTTATTTTTCTTATTTTCATGTGCCCTCCACTCACTAAGCTCATAGTGCATGCCTCTCATTTTCTATTCCTTGCAAGTGATATGACTGCTAAGTATGTTTTAGAAAATTCGTGATTGGGAGTAGGCTGTGTAAGGAAGGAATCGGTCCTTATTATCTACATATGGCTTTAAAAAACTTTAAATGTATCCCAATTTCTAGTCTTGAAAACTTTTGGCAAATGAATGTTGAATCTTGTGATCATAGTGTCCTTCGGTTGGAGACTTGCATCTTTTCGTTCTGCATGAGGTTGAGCTGAAATGCTCCTATATCTTTATTGACATGTTATGGACTTTGTCCCTTCTTATCATATGACAAATTATATTTTAAGATGAATACATTGTATGTACATGTTGCCATTTTGGCCATTATCCTTCATACATGCTAAAATTTTTTGGAAAATTTATGATAGCTTCTTTTTGAATCACAATTCCTGCGCTTTAGTTATAATCAAATTTTAAGATAAATAATACCATTATTTTACCTCTTGTGATGGCTGGTCGTCGAGGTTGGTCGTCATATGTAGATATCAAGTTATAGGATCATAGCATGTATGAGCATCAATATACTCTAATGAAAGAAATTTTCTGCACCCCATGGATCTATGTAGGTATCGGCGAGGCTTAGGCTCAACGGTGGAAGTATGATGACAATGACGTTACACATCGGGCCATGACCCAAGTTATCTCATCTTATGTTATGTTATTATGATGAACTCCTTTGATTATCAAGTATGTATGACTTATGGGCCTTTGAGTCACGTACTTTTAGATAAACTCAATTATGTATCATGAATCCTCTTATGTTAGAGCCCATATGACACATGGACTAGTTTGTTATATTGGGATTTATGTGTTTAGAAGTATTCCGATGTTTTATATTATTTAGTATTATGCTTATTATTATTATGTTTTCGTTGTCTTATGAAATTAGGTTATGAAAATAACACCGTCTAGTATTCGGTCTCCAAATGAGGGCCGAATTTTAGGGACGTTACAAGAACCGAGTTTCTTCTATCTATAATGTATTTTTAAGTTGTGATAATTATGTTCATTATTTTGATCTTATTGATCTTATTAATATTATTGGATTGAGTCTATCAAACTAAATAAAGCAAACGAAGATAGATATCCTAAGTAAACAATATAAGAATCGAAAATTGTGGATCAACATATCTATTGTTTGTTCATGGGGTTGATGGATAATATTGAATTTAAAGGAATATGTAGCATGATTAGAAAAGTGGTACACCAATCTTTAAAGAAAATTATAATTTTCTTATTTTACAATTGTTCGTCCTCCAATGTATAATGAATCCCAAAAATCAAGGAGATATCTTGTCTATGAGTAGGGATGTGCCATGTTGTTGCCTCCACCATATGCTATCGTTGCATAAAAATATGTCAACATTTTTTTTCAGTAGGATCTCCACATTTTTATAAAAAAATTTGTTGAGATATCCTTATTAAAATTATTGGATCTAAGAAGTTAAAAAAACAACCACCTTTATATAGAATTAAAATTTGACACAGACAATTAAAATTGGTCATGAAGGTTGTTAATTGTTAACCGACTATACCTCATTGATAATTGATAATTGATACCTATTGATAAATTAATTATTGTCTAATTTATAATTGAAAATGATTAAGTTGATTGTTATTTATGTTTGCTCGGTTGATTGCTATTGATTATTTTTAATTGGGCCCTTGATTGTCTTTTAAATCCTACGTTCTATCCATAATGATGGGTTCGATCCACCATGAATGATGGTGCAACATTTAGTGACATGACCTAGGATGAATGTTTAGTCTATTTTAAATTGTATTTAGTTTCATTTACATTGTATTTAGTTATAATCGAATTTTAAAATAAATAATGCCATTATTTTACCTCTCGTGATGGCTGGTCGTCGAGGTTCGTCGTCATATGTAGATATCAAGTTATAGGATCATAACATGTATGAGCATCAACATACCCTAATGAAAGAAATTTTCTACACCCCATGAATCCATGTAGGTATCGGCGAGGCTTAGGCTCAACGATGGAAGTATCATGACAACGACGTTACACATCAGGCCACGACCCAAGTTATCTCATCTTATGTTATGTTATTATGATGAACTCCTTTGAGAATCAAGTATGTATGACTTATGGACCTTTGGATCACGTACTTTTAGATGAACTCAATTATGTATCGTGAACCCTCTTATGTTAGAGCCCATATGACACATGGACTAGTTTGTTATCTTGAGATTTATGTGTTTAGAAGTCTTCCGATGTTTTATATTATTTAGTATTATGCTTATTATTATTATTATGTTTTCGTTGTCTTATAAAATTAGGTTATGAAAATAACACCGTCTAGTATTCGGTTTTCAAATGAGGGCCGGATTTTGGGAACGTTACAAGAACCGAGTTTCTTCTATCTATAATGTATTTTTAAGTTGTGATAATTATGTTCATTATTTTGATCTTATTGATCTTATTAATATTATTGGATTGAGTCTATCAAACTAAATAAAGCAAACGAAGATAAATATCCTAAGTAAACAATATAAGAATCGAAAATTGTGGATCAACATATCTATTGTTTGTTCATGGGGTTGATGGATAATATTGAATTTAAAGGAATATGTAGCATGATTAGAAAAGTGGTACACCAATCTTTAAAGAAAATTATAATTTTCTTATTTTACAATTGTTCGTCCTCCAATATACAATGAATCCCAAAAATCAAGGAGATATCTTGTCTATGAGTAGGGATGTGCCATGTTGTTGCCTCCACCATATGTTATCGTTGCATAAAAATATGTCAACATTTTTTTCGGTAGGATCTCAACATTTTAAAAAAAAAATTGTTGAGATATCCTTATTAAAATTATTGGATCTAAGAAGTTAAAAAAAAACAACCACCTTTATATAGAATTAAAATTTGACATAGACAATTAAAATTGGTCATGAAGGTTGTTAATTGTTAACCGACTATACCTCATTGATAATTGCTAATTGATACCTATTGATAAATTAATTATTGTCTAATTTATAATTGAAAATGATTAAGTTGATTGTTATTTATGTTTGCTCGGTTGATTGCTATTGATTATTTTTAATTGGGCCCTTGATTGTCTTTTAAATCCTACATTCTATCCATAATGATGGGTTCGATCCACCATGAATGATGGTGCAACATTTCGTGACATGACCTAGGATGAATGTTTAGTTTATTGTAAATTGTATTTAGTTTTGTTTACATTGTAAACTTATAAACTATTTATTTTCATATTAAACGTTATCATTATTTTATTACAACTCTCCTGCATATATGTCAAGCACGAATTATAAAATTGGATAGCATCCATGAAACGACTTCTTGAGCACTTTGCATGCATCCCAAAAGCATTACATTATGTGTAGTCACCAAGTGTACTAATAGGTTTTCTTTGAGATAGGGTACCTCTACACGTGTAGTTTGAAATTTGGGTTTTTGTTGTAAGAAAAATCAATATGTCAAATTTGCACAAGGTACATGTTTTTGCATTCAAAATGGTGCCTTATAAATTACAACTCAACCCTTTTATCCAAATAAAATTCATTCAAGTTAAAGTTACATTTGAGAATATAAACATAAATATGTATTTTTTTTTTCAAATAACTGCTAGCTTTGCTCGTGAATATTTGAAGCAATACTCTTTCCTATTTGTTCCAACATAGAGATAAGTCGACAAATAACATGACACAGGGGGATTCATCTCTTTACCAGTAAGAAGCATATTTTCTTCTTCGGATATGAGTGGATGAAGGTTTATTTCTGTTATCCTCGAACGACAAATCTATTTAGTTGAGTTTCTGATGAAAGAAACACCCTTATCGATGCTTCCAGCCAATTCTTTCTTTGCCTTCTGCAAGCCAACTCTGCAACAAAAAGATATGAGTGAGACAATGTTGCCATTGCGGTTTACTAAATGAGAGAACTTGAAGTCCAATCAAGGGCGTGTTTTATGGAATAGATTCTCTATAATTTTTTTCGTATACCTTGTTATACGCTGTAAAAGTGCAACCATCACTTATGGTGCAAAATGGCCATGAAAAGAGGTATGTGTATTGGTTCATTCTTGCTCAATACTTCCACTTCCTCTTTTTTTTTTTTTTGAGAGCGACTTTCACTTCCTCTTTTGTTTCATCCTTTCCAAAAGTTTCAACATTTTATTTTTTGAAATAACTAATGTCAACATTGTTATCAAATAAATGTGGAACTTAAAATGCACAATGCGGCTAAAGGAAAGGTGCAAGAAAAAATAAAATGTTACAAGTAACAAGTTTTTTTTTTTTGGAACAGGGTGTTGTTTACTAGATGAGAGACTTGTAAGTCCAAGTAACAAATTGCCATTGCAGTTTACTAGATGAGAGACTTGAAGTCCAATAGCAAGGACGTGATTTCTCTATAACTTTTGTCATACACTGTAAAAGTACAACCATCACTTATGGTTACAAATTTGATATATTGCATATATGGATTATATTTTTTATGATGCAAAATGACCAGGAAAAGAGATATATGAATTGGTTTCACTTCCTCTTTTCTGTTCCATCCTTTCCACAAGTTTCAACATTTTTTTCTCTTTTTGAAATAACTAGTGTCAACATTGTTATCAAATGAATGTGGAACTTAATATGCACAACACGGCTAAAGGATAGGTGCAAGAACAAAGCAAGGAACAAGTTTTTTCTTTTTTTTTTTTTCTTTTTTTTTTTTTTTTTGGGGGGGGGGGGAGAGTTTTTTTCAATAGGGATTAGCAGATTTGGCAGATGGGCAAGTTCCATCAATTGCAAATAATTAATTCTGCTATAAAAGTAACTTACTGAATCACAAAAAGATTGTTCAGTCCAAGAACCGTCCCATGAATATCAATCAAGAAAGTATAGCTACTACTGACCTTTCATATTCATTAAGTGGCCCAAGTGGGAAGATCTCCTCAGCACCAGTCCTCCCTAGTCGCACTTTTGTTGTAAAGAACGGGAGTTCTGTCACCTGTAGAGAAAATTTTGCCTAAACATAAATACCTCAAGTAATGGTATGAAAAGGAAAATTTGAATGATGAGTTTACTTGAGAATCCACGAATGAGCATTCTACAATGCCTGCATCGCCTTTCAGTCCTCTCAAACATGCATCGGCAAACTTGGCAGCAGCATACGCCTACATTTTATTTTACATCACCAAGAAATTCCTATGTTTAAAAGATATTTATATTGGGAATTGAAAGAAAGCTATTAACAAAACCAAAAAAACTAACCATTGACAAAGTTGCAGAGCCAGTGCCTGCCTTAGCCTGCATAAACATATGCAATGCATCATGCGAAAGAAAAGTCAAATCAACAAGGAACATCAATAATTATTGCTATAAAGGGAGAAAACCTGAATGATAAATGATAAACGTGAGATATCAACATAGCACATGGAAAACTGGAAGCCCAAAAAAGGCTAAAACACGAGTAAATGACATTCTGTAAGTGGATGCAATATCTATATATTTTCTTCCATTGTATAAATAGCACAAAACATATTTGTTTGATTTTGATAATTTTATGTTTTCTTATCATGCTATTATTATTTGCCTAATTTTTTTTATCATTATTTGCCCATAAATAAAGTTTGTATTTAAAATCCATGCATGCATAACAGATCCAGCTAAGTTTTAGACTAAAAGCCAAAACCATTTTATGGCATATAATGGTTAATTCAATTTTGCAGGAACATCAGATACACACAGCGCATGAAGAACATGGTTTTTCCTGTGAAATGAAGATAGTAATGTAACTAAAATGAAAGAAAATGATATTACCTCAACAACTTCTGTTCCACCATTCTGAATCCTATCAGTGAGGTAATTGATCTCTTCGGTAGTGAAGGAGCATGCTGGTTTAACCTTTTAAAAGAAAGATCAGATCAAGCATTTAAGATGGCAAAGATCTTGAATCAATTACAAGTCGGGTAAGAATATGAGTGGGTGCCAAAGAAAAATAGGAAAAAAATGCCAACCTGTGATAGAAGTGGTAATATAGTAACACCTGCATGACCACCAACAACAGGAACATCAACTTCTCTGGGGTCAGCTCCAAGTACCTCTGCCTGTTCAGGGCTAAGAACTTAAAGATTGATGGTATTTCAAAACTTGGCTTCAACAATGTTGGAAAACATTAAGAGATAAAAGGAACCCTAGCCAACAAAATAGAGTAGCCATGAATAGGAATAATATCAATAGCAACAAAACCAAAATCAACAAGGAATTTACCACAAAAGTATTGGCTCTAACAACATCGAGGGTTGTAACTCCCAAAAGACGCTTGGGATCATAGGTTCCAGCTTTCTTGAAGACTTCAGCAGCAATAGGGACTGTAGAATTCACTGGGTTACTAATCAAGTTTACAATTGCATGTGGACAGGCTTTGGCAACCCCTTCGCAAAGTGTCCGAACTATTCCAGCATTTATTTTAAATAAATCATCCCTCGTCATTCCTGGCTTCCTAGGTACACCAGCTGGAATGATGACAAGATCCATCCCAGTAAGAGCACTCTCAAGTTGAGGTGGACCTAGAAAGCCACGCACCTGTATAAGACCAGCAAGGAAGAGAAGTTATTTTTCTTTGAGCAGAAACATATATTCTAAGGTTGGTCATTATATGATCATAATCATCAGCAAAATCACTCGCATAATTCTACAAAAAATGGATACACACATTCCAAACTGAAGCACTTTTAACCCAAGTGAAACAACAATGGTAGAGAATATTTAGAAGTTTTCGTCATGCAGAACGTAAAGATTTTACAAAACAACAAACAAAGCTAATTGTTTCACGGAGATATCCTCAAGAATGGAGAGTGAAACTTACAACAGCACCAGTATCCATGTGACTGATATCAGCTGTGACACCTGGTGTGTTGACAACATCGTAAAGATGCAGAACAGAGACCAGCGGGTTCATTTTCATTAGCAGTGCAAGGGGCTGACCGATTCCACCTGCAGCACCTAATATAGCCACTTTAAACCCAGGTGCTCCTCCTTTGGCTCGGCAGTTTGCATGCCTCAACATTGAAGACTCCTCCATCTTTGATATAGAAAACACGTTAGTTTAGACGAAACATGGATCGTCAGCCACATAAAAAGGCAGTTTCACATCAACAATTTTACATTTCAGGGTTTTAATACAAAGCAAATGACTGCTCAAGCTGAGAAGTTATCCTTTCTCACAAAAAAAGGGTAATAATGCTCTTCTAAAAAAAAAAGTAATAATGCTAACATATTAATCATTCACAATACAGTACAAGGAATTTAGAGAAACAAAACAGAGAAAACCAAAGTGAAGGTGATGGAATCTGAAACTTGAATTCAGGTAACAAATTTTTCAATGATTATTCATCGAAAATTTATGAAATCATATGAAAATGTTAATTTGCAGCCATATGCGCGAACACAAAAACATCGATATACATCAAAGAAGCTAGTAGAAATTGGGACTAATGATCGTATCCAGGTATCAAGAGAAATGCTAAGGGAACATCGCAATCTAGATAGAAGATGAGACAAACATCGACACTAGCAGCTCTATCACGAAATTAGTCGAACAGCTCATGCCGATCGCACCAACATGTTCTCATCAAATTAGCGGGGGCCTGGGTCAAATGGATGACTGAGAAGTGAAAACACACACACACACACACACAAAAATAATAAATAAATAACAAGTGAAAGGAGGAGGAGAAACCTGCGTTCCGGAAGGTTGCAGATGACCCGAGATCCTTGAGATTCGTTGGCTGGCCTCCGCCATCGGATGCATGATGGAAAAAAGAAAAGAGAAAAGAACTGCGTGCGGCGGTGGTGGGAGGTTCAGGAATGCAAGAGGGGGGAGAGAGAGAGAGGATAAAGGACGATGGCAACGGGCGAGATCGTTACTAAGGTGTTTGTTTAAATGCTAGGAGATAGGGGGGGCGGAGCGTGTGGGATGGGGAGGTGCGAGGGAAGGAGACGGCTGCGTTTGTGGAGAGCAGAAGGCGCTCCATCTGCTTCCCTTATCCTGCCGCTGTGGACGTGAAGAGCTTTTGGTCGAACACCATGCAAGCGCCCCAGCGCGCAAAGATGCAAAAACTGCACGCTTCGTTCCTGTAACATCTCCAGGCGTCCCGGAATCCAACTTTTTTCTCTTTTTTTTCGAAAAGAAGACGTTAAGTTTGATTAAAAGGAAAAAAAGTGTTGGTACAAAATACTGAGGAAGCCCTCCAAAATAATGAGGATGTCTTAAGGAGGACTATCCTCTCAAAATGTCAGAGACAAAGCTCAATCAGTTTGTCAAAATATTTGCGATTCAATTTGCTTCACGTTAAATATAATACTTCCGACTTAATTAAGATATTATTTATTTTTCTTAATAAGTGAAGGAAGTAGTTAATATAAGCACATGATCACCTCTATATTTTGTTCATATGAGACTATTCAGTGAGATCATCTTGATTTTTAGGTCTCGTGTTACAATATTCACTCATAAAGGGCTCAACGTCCTCAATGAGTGGAGTATGTGTTGACTCGGCCTATGTTTTTCACATGACTTAAGTGAGCACGCGAGGTTAGCTCTGATATCATTCTTGTAACATTCCGATCCAATCAAAATATTATTCGCTTTGAGTCATTAGTCCATACGAATTTAAAACGCATTTTGATAAATAAAAGTGTAGTTATATATATAAGCTCATGATCACTTTCGTATTTTGCTCATGTAAGACTATTCAATGAGATCATTTTGATCTTTAGAACTCAAGTCGGTACTATCTTTTTTTCATGAAAAACTCAACGTCCTCGTTGATAGGGGTCCGTGTTAGACATAGCTCGTGTTTTCCATGTGGCTCAAGTGATCACGCCAAGTCGGATCTCATACCAAACTGTAACACATCAAAATTTCACCCCCAAATGTCAAGAGTAATTAGGTCATTTAGTTGTGTTAGACCGTTCACATAATCATAATTAAATATAATTTTTTTATTAATACAGCGGAAGCATAAACCATTAAATAAGATAAAAGAATCATTCAACTTAATACAGAAGACTTCATGAAAACATCAAAAATAATATTATAGAATTGAGAAAAATAATCTAATAGTCATCGCTAACACATCTTTGAAAAAATATAATCAAATGTCATTATAAGAAACATTTTTAAAAATCATGGTCTAATGGACTCAATGACACGACTCAAAAAAACTTTTAGAATCTGCAATCTTTATTATTATGAGTTGAGTCGTCATCCATCCAAACATTGGACACTTGCACAAATTCAGGGTGCAAATGTTTCCCCAATTAGAGTATGTAAATAAGTAAATATCATGCAATAGGATACTGCATTATATGTATCATCATCTTTAATAATAAGAAGGAAATAATATGCATATCATGCTCTATATATGAGATCTACATGTTAGTCATCAATAACAATCTATTATCATGCATTTATAAACATTAGCATGGGAGATAACCATATCATCATACAAAAAGTATGGAACATTCATAAACATCAACAATTCATTTCTATAGGCATATAAGTGAAGTACACTTATCATAATCATTGTCTTCATAACTTTCCTCAGAGTTGTTTCATAACCCTTTAGACTTCCACTTTCGTCATCATTCCATTCGATCAATCATTGGCCCTTTCATTAAGGTTATATCTTTTTATAGTTGAAATTTATGTCGTTTCCCTATCGATATGCTAGCTAGGCCTTAGAGACAATGCTCCCCTTTCGTCCTAAGGCGACATTAGAATGCACCCACTTATGTGTGTGACGATTATTTTGGACTTTCGTCCGAGGGCGATCGAAATGACACACCATTACCGATGTGCGTAATGATCATTTCAAGTAAAAATCAATAAAGGACCAAAGATGATCGGCATGTAACATCATCCACAATTGGGTTCATTATGTTTTTCAATCAACAAACAATTATGTCGCTCAATCTTCATGTTGTAACCTAGTTACATGGAAAACATGCATATACGGGAATCTAGGTTTTTATACAATCAACAAGCATTAATACATACTATTAATACTTTAAAAATATCATTTATTATGCTATATAAGATCTCAGCAATGGTCATGACCATGAAACAGTCGTCACGATCATGACAGAAGCCCTGAAATCCTCTACATTCTATCACGATCGTGACAAGGGGTGCCACGACCATGACAAGCTTTATCACGGCCGTGACAATTTTTGTCACGGGCGGGACAGAGCTCGTTTTGCCTGAACTTTTCGTCCTCTATCATGGACGTGATAGATTGCGTCATGGCCGTGATAGAAGCTATTTTGGTCGATCTTTTTCTCCTTTTTGTCACGGGTGTGATGGGGTGCGTCACGACCATGACAAAACCCTAGAACTCCGCTGTCAGTTCGATTTTTACATGATTTTTCATCCAAAAATTGAGAAAAATGATACATAATATTCAAAATCAAAACATATGCATTTCCTAGGCATTCTATGATCAAAAGAACATTTAAAAACATCATAATCCATGAAATTTTCAAGATCAGGGGTTCCATGAACAATATAAACCTTAACTATTAGATCTAATCATATAAGTCTACACATGGCATAGATCTAATCATGAAAACCTATACATATACAGATCTGATCAATAAACAAGAACCCTCAATCACAATTCAATAAAAGAACAAGGAGCTCTCTTGCTCTCAATCTATTACAGGAAGAACATTGAGAGTGGAGAGATGGTGTCTTTACATACCTTTCTTTCATATCTTCATCCTCCTCTTCTTCCTCTTTCTTTCTCTTTCTTCCTCCTCCTTGTTCTTCTCTTTCTCCTTCCTCAAGTCCTAGCCATCAAGATGTGGAGAAAAGAGGTAAACAGATAGAATGTGGGCTTTATATAGGAGAGATCATGAGGGATTGGACAAAAAAATCCAAATTGCCCTCACATAAAAATATGAGGTATTAAAGTAAATGTGGTGACAAGTAAAAGATTGAAAGAGGTTCATATCATGCCAAATATGGTGTACAACATTTAGGATCTTCCAAGTGCAAGGCTTCCTCATTAGAATGATTTTAGCCAAAAGAGAGGAGTCCGTATACCCACTTAGCCTCAGGCGAACACAATAGTGAATGCCTATCATGAGCCCCAAGCTTTCGTTTCTAAGACTGTGCCCGCATCTCTCCCAAGTGTACCTGCAGAAATAAAATTACCATTGTCAATACATATGATATATCCCACACCTCTAGCTTCTCAGAATCCAACTAATAATTTAAATGCTAACTATTTTTTTGTTAGAGTAGTCGCGTTGTCTGTTACTACTGTAGGCCGAAATCTATATATTGGTTTCATTCAATTCTTTTAATTTTTTATTGTTTAAATAAATAACAATCTGATTAAAAAATAATTTGAAACATATTTTGAATCATCATGACATAATTATGTCCAAGGAAAATATCATAAAAAATAAAATGTGTTTTACTCGGAGGGATGCCCTTAATGTCTTAATTCCACTCCAAACGTAGTATTTTACACTTTATTTTATTTTACTTTATTTATTATTATCTCTCTTTCGGTCTCCTCAATTTTCACCCAATCATACTGCTCTTCATGCATTCATGCACTTAATTAGTTTTTTGGTTAATAATATAATTTTAATTAGTGAAAAACATACTAATTTAATTATATATAATTACAAAAACATTAAATATATAAACTTATTTTATGAATATATAAGATAAAGTGGAAATAGGAAGAGAGAAAAAATATTAGAAAATTTATTTTTTAAAGTAATTGTTTCTCAAAATAATTACTGTCAGTTGTTTTTATTTTTGTTAAGAAAATACTAATTATAAAGTTGATTCAAAAGTCTTTAATTAGTGTGTTAGATACAATCTAGTTCATCGCCATGTCTTAAAAAATATTTGTTTAACTACAAATAATTGATTGAACAAATTGCTTTGAAAAATGTATTATTAGTTTCTTGACAAAAAATCAAAAAAGTAATGGACACTATTCAAAAACTTAATAATCTTAAGAAATAAATATATTTCTATTTTTTGTCTAATCTTATTGTGATTTTCATATTAATATGTTTTCCCAATAATGTAATTTATATCATTGACCAAATAACTAATAGCATCAGGAGTGAGTATAGAGAGAGTGTGTGATGATTAAATAAGAAAAATTGGATGGAAGTTGAGAGAACTCCGAGAGAGAATAACAAATAAAGTAAAATAAAATGAAGGATAAAATTATGAGTTTGGAGTGGAAATAAGAATTGTTGAAGTGGCCTTAAGGGCACCCTACTCGGAGAACTTACTTAGGGACAAATATTCTATTTAAAATCAAATCGCGATAACATCATAAAATTGATTGATATAGTAAAAAAATGTTATTTAATTTTTTATTGCATATATATATATATTGTAACAGAGTTTGAACATATTATACATTCATTTTTTACATGACATGGTTATTAAAGAAAGAGGTGGCGCAACCACATTGATGGTTTCGTCGACCATGATGTTTTGCCGACTCATGTACTTGGCATCATCGCCGGCCCGCTTGGGCCACATCCTCCGTTGTTAGCACCATGCCTTTGAGGGTCGCCATCTGGCTCATGGCCACCTCAATATGGCTCTCGTTCACCGTTCCTAGGTCGCTCAAGACCATGGGCATCACCACTATCATAGGTGAGATGCAGTTCACCCGGATACTGAACCCACTGAGCTCCACGGCCAAGTTCTTTGTCAGCCCCACCAACATGTGCTTCACACTAGTCTACGCATGCGAGGTGGAGCCGTCTACCACCCCGGACACATTCAAACTAGTGATGATGCTCTCCTTGCGCGTCGGGATCATGATGTGGGCCATGTGCTTGGTCCCAAGAAGTCTAGCACCCATTTGAAGTCTGGCTTCATCGAGTCGAGGATGTTATGGCAGGGTGGGTCAGAGATGCCTGTCATAGTTTTTTATCATCATCATCAAATGAACTCTCCATTTTAAGCAGTGCACATGCACGTACTAGGGTTGTTGAACATGATATCGAGCTTGCTAAACTTTTGGATGACGTGATCAACCACCCGACTGATGAGCTAATGTGCATGGTAAGAAAGAGAGAAGCGATCAGGTGATACCTTTTATAACTTGCCAAGATATCAATCGGGTGGATGGCCTCTTCTTTCATCTACTAAATTAATCGTCATCTATGTTAAGAGTCCAAATTGTTGACCATGGAGATGGGTTGTGTGTTGCAATGATGAGGATGCAGGCGCAGGAGACGGTGGCGCTACAGGTTGTTGTATCCGCACCTAACTCGACGGATGCAAAGCAATCGATGGATGTAGAGGAGAGATAGACAACAATAACCACGATGAGAGAAAAAGCTTCATATTCGAATAATTATATAGTTGGAGAGGAGACAAAGCACTCCACTACTGGTTTTCTTATCCATGTCCTCTTTTAAAATTTCTGTCAGAAAAATAGCTATTCTTTGAAGTATACACCACTTCAAAAGAAAACTAAACTGATGATATTTGGAACTATTGTCGTGACAATTTCTCTGTTCTCTTCATCTTTCTAAAAAGACTGATGGTTGGTAATAATGGAGGAAAATTAATAATGGAGGCAGAGGGAGAAGAAAATCTAGGAAGGGAGAAAAAGGTAGGGAATGATAATAATGATGTGGAGAAAGTTGTAAATATGAGGAAGAGTAGAAGGAAGGCACGTAAAATGCAAAAACAAATAGCAAAAATGAAAAATAAGAGCGGTGGAAGGATAGAGCTTTGCAACTTCCAATGGATGCTCAGCTTTAAATATAAGAAGAAGAGTCAGTGTGATATGTTTGGTGAGTAGTTAGAGAGAGAGACTACACCATAGTTGGAACTCCAGGTAAGATCGATCAAACATGAGCCTCCATGTCAAGCTCACTATCCTCCCCTACATCCTTCATCTCGAGGTAACACCAATGGACTGTTTAATGCATTACCAATTTAATTATCTGATAATTTAGATCAATACTTAAATAAATATCACTATTTAAATTACTAGTAATATCACATTATAGTATTTTACAAATATTGATAATATAAATAATAGTTAAAATAGATAGAGAGCATATTACCAAGCTATTATTTTGTTTGACTCAAGGGTCACGCACTCGTTTATTTCTGAGTCATGTGTCCAATCTCTTAGTTTGCCTCAACAATAGATGCTTCATGCTATGAGTGTGAGCACTCCTACGGGGATCCTTCACACTGCCAAGTACATCCCGAATGTACCAGTCTCTATAGACAAGAAGAATTTTTCTACAGATCTCATCGCCATCCCGATAGTAGACTATGACGTTATCCTCGGGATGGACTGACTATCTTATCACGATGCAGCTTTGTAATGTAAGCAGAAGAATACCATTATAGTTGCGCAAGGCAAGCCCACGCCAGTCATTAGAGGCACTCCATCGACTGACAGTAAAGTTATTGTCTCAGCGATAAAGGCACATAAGCTACTTTAGAAGGGATGCAGTGGATACTTAGCAAGTGTAGTCAAGACAAATGTACCTGTCATTGCGCTCCAGCAAATAAATGTGGTGCTAGAGTTCACAGATGTGTTTCTAGAGAATATCTCCGGACTACCATTGAGGCATGAGATAGACTTCAATATCGAACTTCTACTAAGAACAACACTCATCTCCAAGGTACCTTATCGCATGGCATCCGCTGAAATGCAAGAATTGAAGAAGTAGATACATGAGCTATTGGATAAGGGTTTTATTCGACCGAATGCCTCACCTTGGGGCGCGTCAATCCTATTTGTTAATAAGAAGGATGGTTCTATGCGACCTTTGCATCGACTATAGGGTGCTCAATAAAGTGACGGTAAAGAACAAGTACCCTCTGCCTCACATTGACCAGCTATCCAAGGCATCAATATTTTTCAAGATTAATCTGTGTAGTGGCTACCACTAGCTGAGAGTAGTTGAGGAGGATATACCAAAAATAGCTTTTTGATTAAGGTATGGCATTACGAGTTTTTAGTCATGCCATTTGGATTGACGAACGCTCCTACATCGTTCATGGATTTAATGAACAGGGTCTTCCAACCATATTTGGATCAGTTTGTTATCGTATTTTATAGATGAAATTCTGATGTACTCTTACAGTCTAGAGCAGCACATGGAACACCTCAGGACAATGCTGGAGACCCTAAGGTAACACAAGCTTTATAAGTGTGAATTTTGGCTGAAGGAGATTATGTTTCTTGGACACATAGTATCCAAGAAGGGCATTTCAGTGGACTTGGCGAAAGTAGAAGCAGTGACCAACTGGACAAGGCCGAAGAATGCATTCGAGATTTGACAGGTTATTACAAAAGATTCATTAGGGACTTCTCCAAGATTACTGCACCTCTCACGAACCTCACTGAGAAGGCGAAGAAATTTATCTAGTCTGATAAGTGTGAGTAGAGCTTCTAGACTCTGAACGACCGGTTGACGTCGGCACTATTTCTCACCATACCGACAGGTGGTGGAGGTTACGTGGTTTGCATGTGGAACAAGCTTGGATTGTGTGCTAATGCAACATGGTAAGGTAGAAGTCTATGCTTCCCGATAGATGAAGAAGCATGAGGTCAACTACCCTACCCATGATTTAGAATTAACGACAGTGGTCCTTGCTTTGAAGATTTGGAGGCATTATTTATATAGGGAGATATTTGAGATCTTCACCGCCACAAGAGTCTCAAGTACATCTTTGACCAGAATGATCTTAATATGAGGCAGCGTAGATGGTTATACTCCTAAAGGACTATGAATTTTCCATTAACTACCACCCTAGTAAGGAAAATGCAGTCGCCGATGCATTAAAAAGGAAATTGGAAGGCTCGCTAGCTTACATCAGGCTGCGCGAGTACGAGATGCTGCAAGAGATCGATTAGTGGTGTTCGAGACTTGGTAGGAATGGAACTCTATGGATGATGTATCAAATGAGGCCCAGCTTAATTGATAGAATTATAACAACTTAGGCAGCAAACCCAGAGTACCAGAAGGTGTTAAAGAGGTGTCAGAATGAGCCGGTAGACTTTCAGATTTCAGCAAACGGAGGAATCAGATACAGTGACAATTTATGGGTCCCTACAGATACAATCGACTAATGAGAGGTATTAGATGAGTGCCATAAGTCTGAGTTCGCTATCCACCTCGGTAGTACCAAGATGTACAAGGACGTTCAATGTAGTTACTGGTAGCCGAATATGAAGAGGGAGATAACAGAGTATGTGTCAAAATGCTTAGTGTGCAGTAGTGAAGATCGAGCATCAAAGACAGTATGACAAGCTGAAGCCTCTAGAGATCCCAAAGTGGAAGTGGGATAATATTACCATGGACTTTGTGTCCAATTCGCCTAGGTCTAAGAAATGTCATAATGCCATATGAGTGGTCGTGGATCGATTCACAAAGACGACACATTTCATCCCCATCATATGGAAGCAGACTGTGGAGAGCTTGTTGGACTTATATGTGAGAGGGGTGGTTAGATTACATGGTATTCCAGCATCTATCGTATCCGACTGAGACTCCAGGTTCATCGTCAAATTCTAGAGGAGCATGCTTGGCACGAGGCTTAGTTATGGCACAATGTTTCATTCTCAGATAGACGAACAGTTTGAGAGGACCAGACAGACGCTAGAAGACATGTTGCGGGCATGTGCACTAGATTGACAAGGTAATTGAGATGAGCATAGTCATCTGATTGAATTTACTTATAATAACGATTACCATTCTAGCATCGGTATGATGCCCTTCGAGACTTTGTATGGACGACCTTGTTAGTCACCTGCCCATTGGGGTGAAGTAGGCGAAAAGAAGATCACGAGCAAGGAGGAGGTGAAAGAAGCAGTGGAGTATGCCGAGAAGGTTGAGTTGATCAAGCAGAGGATGAAGACTGCACAAGGCAGATAGAAAAACTATGCAGATAAGAGCAGATGAGAGTAGATCTTCTAGGATGGTGATCAGGTTAAGGTATCCCCTATGAAAGGGGTCATGAGGTAGCAAGCGAGGAAAGCTTAGTCATCGTTATGTGGGTCCCTTTGAGATACTTGAGCTAGTAGGTGAGGCAGCGTGCAGGTTGGCTCTGCTCATCTTATGGGTGGGTACATAATGTATTTCATGTATCCATGCTCAAAAGTACAAGCACGATGTCGCTAATGTTATAAGAATAGAAGAGCCAGATCTAGCTGCAGACCTTACTTTTGCTGAGTACCCGACCCATATTATGGAGCGTAAGGTGCAACGTCACAAGAACAAGGATGTGGTCAGAGTAGCCTGACGTTTTCATCATGGCAAGGAAGCAACGTGAGAACTCGAGTCATAAATGCGCCAAGATTTTTCACACATTTTCGGTAAGTCATCTACCTTATACAAAATTCGAAGACGAATTTCCTTTTAAGGGGATAATGATGTAACAATTGTGGAAAAAAATAATAAAATAAAATAAGAAGAAACGTCCAATTGAGAGAGATAAATGCTAAGATCCTGTTTAATGTAGGATAATGGAGAGGAGACATGGCAGAAAATTTGGATCTCAGGATTGAATAGGAAAAATCAAATAAGATAATGCTGAATTTTCTTTTGAAATCTCTTATTCTCTTTTGGCCTCTCCTCTTCACGCACGTTCTGTAAGAGAAGAAATCCTCTTGGTTTCATCAAGGGCAAGGATAACAAATGTTTCTCTCTTCTCCCTCACGCATTCACTAATTCCTGCATTCAATTCTCATGTCATTCTTCGATCTGGACAGTCCTGTAGGTGGAGATCGGCCAAGGGAAGGAGAACTCGCTCCAGGACAGCAGGGAGGACGTGGTCGTTGATTCAAATGGATCAGCGGGGGAAGATCAAGCACTGACTCGAAATCATCTTGCATAACTCTAAATAGATCTAAGCTACATACTAATACCATCTGATCAGGTTCAATGTATGAATATTATGAATAATAAGGCATGATGATGAATATGTGATTTGATCTATTCTCTGTGTGTATGTTTTGTGTGATTAATTGTGTATAGAAATCTAGTTGTAAATTGTTGTGATTTTTTGTGATGATTTCCGGATTAAGAATTAAGTGTAGGATCTATTTATTTTCTGCTAATAGAATTATGTATGATTCCAATGTAATCCATTCCTGATTTAAGACATGGACCCTCATGCTGATTTATTCTATCATTGATCCAATTGCTCCCACACTATGAAGAATAATGAATAATGAGATTCTAAAGTGTTAATAAGTTAAGATGAAAGATGAATAATGAGTTGTCAGCCTATGCCAAAGTGTCTCAAGATAAAGGTCGCTTCCTTGGTCATGATTTGATTACACATTGATCCGCGCAATACTGTATCATTTCACTCGGCATACTCCAAGAATTTAAAAGCACCTAAAGTCATCTGATTGTCTAAGCATGATTCAAGATTAAGAAGTATGGATAAGTCAAGCAAATATGAACATCAAGTCAAGTTATCGTTATCATTTATGTCATGATTCTCAAATCTATTATTAATTCCAAGCTTATATTGTATCATGTAACCTTACTTATCTATTATGATGTCATGCCCAATTTTTTGATTATGTTAAGTATTTGTTATCATTTCTGATTATACTATTTAAAGTTATGCATGTATATCTTTACTAGTTTCCCACTAGACTGTAAAACTTATGGAAGACCCTCCTTTCCTGTGTTTAATTTTCACATGACCAGATGTATTGAGTTGGTGTGATACGATAGAGTACATGAATCCAATGGCCTAGTTATCTAATTTATTCTTTTCACAATTATGAACTCTGATGTAATTCTCATTTTAAAATTATGTAATAACTTTTCGACTTCCGCTATTTATACTATTTTCTATCTTTCACTTTTATTCTACTGCTGATGTGCCTTAATTCTTGACTAATTCTTAGATCAATTATAACGTCTTTAGATTGATCATCATCACGTGACGTTGATCAATTTTAGAGCGTTACAGCATCGGTCCATCTCGCAATCAAACACCACCTCAGAGTTGAATAAAGTTTTATAGTTTTCATTTTCTCCTCCCTATGGATAACTAACAAATTGATTTTTTTTTCTCTTTTCTATCTTTCTTTTCCGTTTGAATTATTATTTGAAACCTCGCCGTCGCAACGAGGGTAAGTAACTGGGCCTGTCTCTCTCTCCCTGTTTGTAGCTTTGTAAGGTAGCCACCTCCAGAACATCACATTAATTGGGGTCTCTCTCCCTCTCTCTCTCTCTCCCCCCTCCCTCCCCGTTCGTAGCTTTGTAAGGTAGCCCACCACATCACATTACATCGTCGTAGGAGTGGAAGCGCATGCAGTTGCTGTTGAGCGCCCTGACAGGACTGGAAACATGTTGCAGACTCGGAAGGGGGGACCATATTATATGTTATATTATATATATTATATATATTAATATAATAAGGACACCATGTTTTGCGGCTACTTGCAGGCTTTTTCGTAACTTTTAGCAAAAAGTACTGCTACTGCATCCCTGTCCAACTCACCAGTTTTTTTTTCCTCTTTTTAATTATTTTTTTATAATAATTATAATACATAAGAGTAATTTTTAAGATTGATATCCAAACTTTGACGTTGATCTATCCCAACTTTGTAAAGTAATAAATTAATTCCTCAATTATTTGAACATTTCAAATTTAGTCCTTCACATATTAATCATTTTTAGTAACATATTACACAATAATCTTAAATTTTAAATAATTTCTGATAGAATAATTGATAGCATATGTTGCATTAGACTAATCTCATTTAGTATAATATGTAAATATAGATTTTTATTTTTAATTTATTTTTATAGAATTTTTTTATAATATTGTTTTGATTAAGAGAAAAATGATCTATGTACATTTTTTTCCTTTAAATTATGAGATAATGACATGTGGCATAATAAAATTTTAATTTTAATATAGTATAGTATATAAATGTAAATATGTGTTATTTATTATCATAATAAATATAAAATTATCACTTATGATTGAAAGTTATTATCTAATATGTACTAAAAATGATTAATACGTGAAAGGAACTAAATTTGAAATGTTTAAATAGTTGAGGGACCAATTTGTTACTTTACAAAGTTAGGGTACTAACTTAAGATCAACATCAAAGTTTGGGTACCAATGTTAAAAATTACTCTAATACATAATGATTGAATTGCAATATATAGTAGCCTAATAGGTGAATTTTGAGCTAGCAAGAAATTAATCATTTTTGTGTTAATATTTAGAAGGCTACTGATGTACCATTAATTCAATTTATAGTAGAAAAATACTAATATTTATACATTTGCTTCGAGGTCTTTGATGGTTTCAAAATCTAGTTAGCTTTCGGCAATTCTATTAATCAATTATATCAACCAAACTTTGTACATCATTTGATAACGATATATTATTCAAATTGCACAAATATATTATTTTTACAATGTATATTATGGATTTTGATTGTTTTTAATTAAGAGCGGAATAAATATTAACTGTCATGAAGTCATTTTATTTTTATTAATAATTAAAAGTCGTACTATGAGAAAAAAGAACACACAAATTTATTAGGTGAAAAAATATTGATAATTTGTAAGTCGAGTTCATCTCAACCGTTGAACTTCGAGATAACTCTCTAGTCCAGAAGATATATAACAAAAATTTGTATAACTAATGAATGCAATCATTTGTATATGTTTTCCCAGTTATATATAACGAAAATTATAGACCAATGATCGAACTTAAAAATATGTAGTGTATATATCAATATGAGGTTCAATAAAGTTTTTTTTTTGTATGTAAAACGACTTCATGTATCATGCTCTTCTTATATATATATATATGATTTAAATTTTCATGATGGGTCTTTGTGTCATCAACTAAATTTGCAATTCTATTCTCGAGACAGGGATCTTGCATGTTGAGAAGAAAATGATACATAAAATTATTTAATTACACTTCCTTTTATTAGTTAATTGCTCCGATTGCATTATGCGTATCGAATATTATTTTTTTAATAGAAACTCGTGATAGATTGAAGGGCGATTAAATTCAAGTTTTAAATTTTATAAGATCTATCCTTGGATGATATGCATGTGTTACTACTACTAGCTGCTATTATTATTATTATTATTATTATTATTATTATTATTATTATTATTATTATTATTATTATTATTATTATTATTATTATTATTATTATTATTATTATTATTATTATTATTATTATTTGCCGCTTACACAATTACTACGTGCTTATGAAATAATCCATTTTTTTATTCTTATGTACCATTCGGGCCATGAAAATAATCCGATAATAGTGTAGTACAAAGTAATTAGTTTCTTTTTAAAAAGTGAATAATATTTTTCATGATCGTACGCGTGATTGCTTAATTAAATCAGTAGAATCATAAACAACAACGTTTTGCAATCTTTTCACAGGGAACAGACAAAAAAAAAACAAAAGAAAAAGATACGTATTTGTTGGTAACAACCAAATATTCGTCTAAGTCATTGCTCGAATAATAATAATAATAATAATAATAATAATAATAATAATAATAATAATAATAATAATAATAATAATAATAATAATAATAATAATAATAATAATAATAATAATAATAATAATAATAATAATAATAATAATAATAATAATAATAATAATAATAATAATAATAATAATAATAATAATAATAATAATAATAATAATAATAATAATAATAATAATAATAATAATACAACGGGTAACAAAGAAGCTCGGATGAATTGCTCCAAATGCTAGTGGCCATGTGACCGTTGTAAACTTTACGGCCACTTGTCCGCCAAACAATAAGATATTTGTTAATATGCCATTAAAACATGTCCAGTACGAAGAAAATTCCTAATAATAATAATAATAATAATAATAATAATAATAATAATAATAATAATAATAATAATAATAATAATAATAATAATAATAATAATTATTATTATTATTATTATTATTATTTCTTTATCCAAAGGAACCACTACACTATGATTCTCTAATTTTCATAATGTTTCCACTTAAATCCAGTTTGTTAATAATATTAATTTGTATATATTTTTTTATGTTTTTCAGATTATTTTTTACTCTTAAATAACAAGACATAAAAATAAGGAAAGAAGAAGATAAAAGATAAAAAAAAATGCTCGAGTGCCTTTGTTCAATGACAGACTTTGCCTTCTTATGTTGAAACTATGCCCTCATTATTTCTTATATATTATTTCCTTATTTTTTTATATATTGTCATTAATAAATGGTAAAAATATAATTTAATAAAAGACACAATGTTAGAAAATTCCAGAAGTAAGTGAGTAATATAATGTAATGATTACTTTTAGAAAAAAATCATATTTTAGAAAAGACAAAGAATTTAATAATAACAATAATGATAATAATAATGATGATGATAATAATAATAAAATAATAGATGAGTAAGGATAAAAGGAGGAATGTCTTGGCGTCAAGAAGCCCAGAGACAAGCCAGGGGTTTGAAAGCTCCATCTCACCGACCAAACCCAAACCTCCCAGCCCCCTCCTCCTCCTGCTGCGTTGCGTTTGCAACTAACAACAACACAACAAGCAAAAAGAGAAGAATACAAAGCAGCTCCCAATCAATCAACCGCTCTATAAAACCTCCCCATCCCTCTCTCTCTCTCATCCACATTCTCCATCTCTCTCCCAATGGCCGCGCTGCCGACCGCCGCCCTCCCCCCCTGCGGCGGCCGGGCTGCGGCTGGGGCCGGGGCCGGGGCCGTTCGTCCGCGCTGCAGATCCACGGCGGCGTCATTGTCTTCCATGTAGGACCCGACGGGTAGCAGTAGAAGGCAGACAGGATGGAGCCAGGCAACTGTAGCGGTAATGGTAGTTGTAGCACCAGTAGAACGAGGGCGCGGCGGAAGAGGAAGCTGAGGAGGAGTAGGAGCACTCTTCCGTATGTACATACATACGGGGTGGCATACGGATCTACGGTTCGTCATCGGAGCACGGCTTCCTCTTTTCTTTTGTGTTCTGTTACAAATTTAACGTTTCGTGTATTTTTTTTTTCATCTCGATGAATGAACTCGATGCCTCCATCCTGCTGTTCACCCCAGTTTTCGGGGATTAATCTCATACAGTGACGATTTTTACCTCAAAACGTTCCCGATAGCTCTCCTTGTTATTTTATTAATGTTTCGTCTTGTATCACCAATTTATTATCCGAGTACCAAACGCGAAGGTTTGGGAGGCGCAGAAATCTGCCACAAAATGGTTCGCTAACAATTTTAGGACCTCTGTTATTATCTGTGTAATAATATTAAGATTTTTTTTTCTCTTTGCGGTGGCTGTTGATGTACAGTACTGTTTTGGCGTTGTTGTCTCTTAAAGTATTTTTTTTTCCTGTAGATTCTTTTGTTTTTAGTTTTAACTTTTGGTTTGTTGTTTGTGATGCTATTTGACTTATATCATGTTGCTCCTGTTGATAGAATCATGTTGGTCCTGCTGAGCTCAAATGTGTGTTTAATGTATATAAACCACGATCGATGTTTGCTGAATGAAAAAGAATATTCGTTGTTGTGTATGGTGATTTTATTTGCATCTGTTGGTGGCAATGCAGCTCTTGGTGAATGATGCTAGTTTTGTTCAATATGGTTAAAAAATTTAATTCAACATTTAATAATTAAGTATTGTACTATTTCTAACTGTGGATATTCGGAACTTACGTAATCCACCCAGGTAGCATGCCACCATTACATAATGTTAGTAACTTTTGCTGTACTAATTTGCCTATTATATTAACATGGTTCCTTATGACATGGACAAGAAACTTCCGAACTTGCTTTTGTTGTATTATTAAAATGTTGATTGAATAATTCAAGATTTATTGTTAGCTATCTTGAGATTTTCTTGTCTGCTTGTTGGAGCGCTTCATTGCTCCTATGCCCATGGCGACTGAATTTAGGCTAATCAAGATTTGTTTCTTTTTTCAAAGAGATGATACCTTTTATCTTAGGGAGCGGTTGTCTTAGGACTGTAATTTTCATGAATGTGGAAGTGATGTGTGATTATTTTAATTGTTTGGTTAGTTTTGGATCACATCTCAAACAGTTCAGAACAATGATTACTTGTCTCAAAGTTTATTCACATATTCTCTTTTCACTTTTATGCTCTGCTAATTTAGTCCTGTGATTATTATTATGAGTTTTCCTTAATCCTTGTTCCTTCGAACACTTTATTTTGATGTAAGCTTGTTTCTTGCTTTATGGAACAACAACAACAACAAAGCCTTATCCCACTAGGTGGGGTCGGCTACATGGATCATACGACGTCTTCGTTGATCCATGTTCATGAGATTCGATAAGGTTTTACGCTGGCTGTCGGGGCCTAACACAACCCTCCTCCTTTATCCGAGCTTGGAACCGGCTATAAAACATAGGCGGAGTTTCTTGCTTTATGGAAAACATAATGAATTTGTGCAATCAGAAATCCTAAGCAGGTTCTTTAAGAAAGAAACGTGTGTCAATTATAGGATATCTCACCTTCAGCCTGTTCCTATGTAACAGCTAGCTAATGTAGTCTCCAAGAGAGATGAAATCTATCAACCATTTGCTATTTATGTGAATTATTTATTGCATTGCTTGTAGATATTAGATGTGATTCCTGTTTTGGGATTTGGTTCATGCTATACTTGAAGTTTTTGTTCAAAGAGATTTAGTTATGAACTTCTAATCTGCAGTTTTTCATCATTCTGATCTTAGGTTCTGGTTTTTCTGTCGAGATTGCAGACTAATTTTCCACTTGTCATTCTTGATCTTGACATTCATCCAATGAGTTAGAAATAAAGTGGAGAGATGCAATCCAAGTAGGCATCTCATTAGTCGTATGTTTCTTTACAAGGATCACATTCTTATCACATTCCTATATGCATAACTAGGTGTATGAGATTTCAATGTCATACCAAGTCAGGTAAAGTTCAACAGAATTATAATGTATGATGCTGGTGGCCTATGGATTTGACGTTTTGAGGTTTTAGCCCTTATCTACACTGTCAATTTGGAATATTTGATCTTACTAGATATTCACTGGATTCAATTATTATGTTTCTGCAAGAAACATTCTTATATTTCATAACTGCGCAGTTCCCTAAAACTTTATGTAGATGTATAGCGGAAAGGAAGCTGTCTAAGTTCAATGTTTCTGCTAGTAGGATGCTATAGATCCAATGCTTCCTTCTAGATCATGAGAGTCAAAATGGCTACTGAATAAAGTTATTTCTATGTTTGTCATTTATAGGTCCTTTAAAGTATATATTTTTAATTATTTTCATTTGAAGGAGGACAAGGTAGTCATTTTTTATAGGTATTCTAACCTTGATGTCTCTTGTGAACTTAACCATAGTCCTTTGCTGTTTGGAGAGGTTTCTATTAAAATGTCTCATGCTTATACCTAAAGAGCAGAAGAGAGGGCCCAAAAGACTCTTGCTTTGCCACTTTGGTGCTCCTTGATACATGTGCGTTTTTCGGTTTGAAAATGACAAGAGAATCGATTAGCAAATGCTATTATCTCGTTTTCTTGTAGAATATGGGTGATATCTGGTAGCTGGCTAATAGTTGGATATCATAACTCTTGCGAGGAAACACCAAGTATCCAAGCATTTTCTTTTTATTTCACATTGAAATCATGCAAGTATTTTTATTTGACTTGAGTTGCTATGTGACCTTTAAACTCAAGTTTTGCATGATGAACATTTATTGCGTTGAGGAAGATTGGTTTCATTTTTCTTCTGAGGAGGTGTTGCATCACACCTTATGTCCCTATTTATCTCCTCACTGCCATTCCTATCTTAAGACGTGACTGTAGCCGGTCAAGGACGCAGAGACCTTGTGCGCATATAATCAAATTCAACTGAAACAACTTGGAATGACCTGTCATTCTGATGAAAGGATTTCATTAGTTTTCTCTGGTAGATACTAATGGGCACAAGTTGCAAGGCTTGCAACCACCCACTTTGTAGTGAGTTTTTTTATGCAGCTTATTCTGCTTGCAACATGATTTTGGTCGTGTTATGTTGCATAGGACCACGGATTGAAGAGACTCAGGTTGCATGGTACTGCACATTGAATTCTTTCTCCTTTGTTTCTTTGAACTTGGTTCTATTCTTTCCAGCAAAACTTTTATGATCCAAACAAATGGGACCAAAATGTGACCTGAAATTGGGCCATATAGTCTCACACCGTTTGTCCTACATTTTATCCTGGATGCATTTGTTTGACAGTGAACTTCCAAAGGTGGTAATAAAATGACGGTGTTCTAAGATTTACATGTTTGTCTCTTATTATTTATAATGTCGCAAGAAAAAAGAATACAGCTTAACTAACCTGGTAAGAAACCACTAACTATTTTCTGATTGGTTGATCTCCAGCTTGGTCCACCTTAGTCTGACTATGCTGTCATGTTCTTTCATTCCCTTGGGTTCAAATTTCATGGCTTACAGCATTCAGTTGTCGTATCTGAATTGGAACACCCTATCTAAATAATTGGGTTTTGAAGCCCAGCAACCCCAAATCTCCACTTAAGCCTCCAACGACAAATGCCCTAAACCCTAATTTTCGTAATCATCTTCCCCAGCCTAAAGAATTAGGAATTACGAAAAAGCACAAGGGAGAAGAGAGCTAGAAATTAGGAACTAAGGTTCTAATTTGAAGTCTAAAGTACATGAATGGAATGAAATCCATATTTTCTCACTCAATGTGTTGCATGTATGATTGGATTGAGGTTTTAAAGAAGAAACTTATACCTAATTCGGGACCAACATGAGAATCATCGAAAAATCTATTGCTAGGCTGCGGGGTGAAGTAGGTGTATTCTAAATCAAGCTGGTCGCATTACTCTAATCAAATATGTATTATCAACAATTCCTACCCCATTGGCTCAGCACCACCTGTCTCGCAAGTGGCATCATTGAATCTTTAGATAAACTGTTTAGATCTTTTCTCTGGAACTCTGTACCAAATCACCGTAGCTCACATCTTATCAATTGGCATACTACCCAACTACCAAAAACTGAGGGTGGCCTCGGGATCAGGAACCTCCATGCAATGCAAACTTCTCTTAATGCAAACTTCTCTTATGGCCAAATGTGTTTTATCATTGTTAAACCAAAATAACTCACAGTGGATTCAACTCTTTAATGCTAAGTACGGAAGTTTCAACCTTTTAAATGCACCCTCTAACACTCCAAAGACCTCTCCAATCTGGCGTAGAATCATGCATTCTACCTTACACCTTCGGCTCAGCTTTCAAAAACATATTGGCACCGGAAAAAAAACCTGCTTCTTTTTTTATCCCTGGGTAAGTCAAGTCCCCTTCAGCAATTGGCCTACTTATATTAACACCTCGCAATCCCTTGAAAACCTCATGGTAAGTGACTTGATTGAAAATGGAAATTGAAAAGACAACTTGCTCTCTAACTTTTTTGGACCTGATCTATGTGTTATGATTAAAAGCATTTACATTCCTATTGTAGCATATGATGATGTGTGAGTTTGGATGACTGATATCCATGGATGTGCCAATGTTAGTTTATAGTTTTGTTTCCCATCATGCCTTGTCGACCACCTCTAGTGGAAGGCATGCTTTGTCAAAAATTTGGAACATTCCGATTGCTTCCAAAATTCATATATTTCTTTGGAAGCTTTTTCATAACAAACTACCAACTCTAGAGTTTTGACAGCACAATTAACCCCTCTTGCTCAATCTGCGGCCTCGTTCTTGAAACCAACTCCCACTTGTCTCGTTCACACAGTAGCTCTGGCAACTCTTCCAACGTGAGCTTAACATTTCCTTTCATTTTGTTGATTCTTGGCACCTTGACTCATGGTTTAATGAAGGTGCTGAAATGAACAATCAGTCGCTTCATGTCATTCAATCCCTTTTCTCTTATTGTCTATGGGAGCTTGAGGAATGCTGCCTACTTTAGATCCAAGCACGCAACCGTGAGGGTGGTGTGGGAAAGAGCATTGGCTGATTTTCATGATTATTCTGACTTCCACGCCCCTGAGGCACCATGATCACACCCTTAAGGCCCTCTTCAGACCCGGTGGGAGGCCCCCCTCGTTCTTGGCTGATACTCCAGTCCAAGGTAGTCAAGATCGAGATCTTATATAAGATCGGAAGGGATCCGTAAGATCGGATCGAGGATCGTAAGATCCTACCTATATATTAAAATAATAGTTTAATATATAAAATTATGTAAAATAATATATTTTAAATAAATTTTTAATATTTTAAAATATAAATAATATTATCTTGAGTACTATCCTATTAAGACTTGTTACAAATGATATATATACTATTTATGTAATAATAATTTAATATAGATTGACAAAAAATGGCAATAATATGGTGAATATGAAATAGCATTATATAATAACTCTTAATATACATTTATAATAGAGTTATTTTGTGCAAAAATATTTTTAATATTTTAATTATAACCAATAACATTTTCTTAATTTTATTTCTCAAAAAAATCATGTTGCACTTAGTGAAAATTTAAAAAAACAAAACAAAAAATTGAAAAAAATTGGATTAGTAGGATCGGTAGGATCTTACGATCTTGCTATTACGATCCTACCGATCCTACAAAAATGATCTCAAAGTTGAGATCGAGATCGCCAACCCTAGGTAGGATCGTACGATCGTACGATCAAGATCGCGATTTTGATAACCTTGCTCCAGTCAGACGGCTCCCTTCTGATAGGGGGCGGGATGGGGGGCTTTGGTTCAATATTATGCACTCACACTGGTACACTTGTTTTTGCAGGGGCATCGAGCATTTTTACTAAGACAGTGCTGGAAATTGAAGTGTGTGGGATGTTGGCTGGCCTAAAAGAGTGCGCCCATAGGTCATTGACCCTTATTTTCGTCTACTCGGATTCACTATCTCTGATCAAGATTGTAACGCAAAAGGAGAAGTACCCTTGGAGCATAAAATGAATCATACATGATATATGGCACCTGCTAAACCAGGTGCAGCTTGTGGTAGTTAAGCATTGCTCCAGAAACATGAATTAGGTCGCAGACTATCTTGCTTCTTTTGGTCGCACTTATCATAACGATATTTTTTTATTGGACAGTCTCCCTCCGGGTCTGGCCCATATTTTGTATGAGGACTCCAACGGAGCAATTACTTAATGAATACATAAAACCTTTTGAAAAAAAAGAAGAAACTTATTTCTTACTATATGGAAGTGGGGAAATTGCAGGTGATCGAAGAATGCATATGAATATTATGTGAATTTACTCATGTCTCGATTGTGCTATTCCACGTTATTTCAATGCAACTATGCTTGGAGTGTGCATTATTATGTATCAATTAGATCGAAATGTTTATATGTATTTGCATTATATCATAATTTATAAAATTAGTATGAAATTGGTCAAGAATCGAATAAAATATAGTTTAGTCCATAATATTGGGTTACAATCACAACAAGACACGATAAGGTCAGGTGAGATGTGTCGTAATCATGCAAACAAATCAGATTGTATTTGACACTCGCTACAATCATAGCGCTTCAACAAATTGGAATCATATATACATGATGAGATTGTAGCGAAGATAAAAGAAAATGCACATCTCCTTGAGAATATTCACTATACCATCAAATTCATTGGAAATCTCATGAGATCTTCATAAATTTTAATTTTCATAATCAGAAAAATACTCATCGAAAATAGTTTTTCGTCGATAATTCTTATGCCTACCACAACACGTTCTTCGGAACTTAAATTCGGTCACTGGATAGTGGATTAACCTCTATCTTCATAAACTTTAATTTTCATAATCAGAAAAATACTCGTCGATAATTCTTATGCCTACCACAAAACGTTCTTCGGAACTAAATTCGGTCACTGGATAGCGGATTAACCTCCATTGTCTCTGCTTCTTCTACTACTTATGGCGCGGTCGCCAAGGCCGACGACAATGTCGGAAGGTGAGTAGTCGCCTGCGTGGTGTTGCAAGTGTTCTCCTTGTTGATCTACAATGAGAGGTTTGGATCACATGATCGGGATGATGACATTGAGGCCCTCGACGTCTCCAGCAAGGATTGGGAGCTGTTGACCTCGATGGATCGTGGCTGAGGTATGCAGTTTAGACTCATAAGGGGTTGTCTTTGCGGCAGCTGCATACCTCAGCCACGATCCATCGAGGAGGTGTCTTTTGTGTGCCCATTGTCGACTTTGCTCTGCTTGATTTTCCTTGCCAAAGGAGGTGTCTTTGGAGAGCAAGTGCCAGGCGAGGAGGATTGATCCAGCAACATGTCCTAGCCCATAAGCGTGCCAGGATGCTCGACGTCCTCAGTGTCTCCGTCTGCGAAGACAAACTCCTCTTCTCATTTTCTAAAACTTTCATGGTGCTCTTCTTCAACGAAGCAGATGAAGATGCAACTGGAACAACTTGTATCCCGATCTGATCACGGATCACCAAGGAAAATTATGAAAGAGGAAACATGAACAGCAAGTGATTGTCAGTATGCATAAAATTTAACTCACGGGAATGTCAAAGAACTCTTCTTCCATGGCCATCATCCTCATCACGGTCGCCCCGTCATCGAGATCGAGGTTGTTCCTCGGCGTCTCCACCCCTGTGTTGCATCATACCATCAACTCACAAATGAGCTCAGCAGGAAGCAAGGAAATCCATACAGTTAAATGGAACTAACTTGATCACACTATAAGAAAGTGCCCATTTTTCAATGGAATATTTCGACGATCACCGATCCGTCTTAATTTCAGAAGGATTTTGCGGCGAAAAAATAAATCCTTCCCAATTAGAGACGACAAACTTTCTAATGGTATAGCCGTCGCAATTTTCAACGGACGGACATCCATCAAAATTTTCGACGGACTCATGTCAACTTCCGATGTTACGACCATCGGAATTCAAACTTAATATATTTTATTGTGATTTTTAGTCGGACATTAAGTTGTTGCATTATATTATAAGTATTTCGATGGTTGCACCAACGAAAATTTGTCCGTCGAAAGTCGAAATTCAAATTTAATATATTATATTAGTTTCTTTAGTCGAATGTTACCATATTATTTTATATTATAAATGTTTCCACAGTTGTGACAATCAAAATTCAAAATTAAAATATATATTATAATATATAAATGAACGTTAATCTATTATAATAATATTAATTAACTTTTGACGATTGTGTCCATCAAAACTTCTGATAGACTAGACCACTGGTACTACTGATGGCAAGCATATCCGTCGGCATTATCAACGGCTTACTGCCCCGTCGAAAATAACGATGACCGAAGGCGTCATTATAACCCTCGATAGGCTGCTTTAGGGGTGTTGGTTAGATTTTTTCAACCCGAGTCGACCCGACCCGATGACCCGATTTTTTAATTTTTTCTATTTTTTATTTAAACTTAGGCCTATATTTGCTTTAAAATTATTTTAAAAAATGAAATAAAATATTTTAAATACAGAATTAATACTTAAATAGTTAGAAAACTTATTTTTACTTTAAAATAATATTAAATAATATTTTTATATTAAATAAATATAAAAATAGTAAGAAAAATTTTTAGAAAAAGAAAAATTGGGTGGTCGGATAATCTGACCACCCGACCCGAACCGGGTCGGGTTGGGTCGGATTTGGCCCCCAAGGGGGCTTGACCCGACCTAACCCGACCAACTACCCATGAACACACCTAGGCCACTTAAAACTTGACTGCTCCCATGTTTTCTTCTGCGGTCGTCTCTCTCACTCTCTTCCTCTACTCTAGCGATGCTCGCATTGTCCGCTCCAGAGATTGCTACTCCCATTTGTGGCTTCGACGACTTAGCTTTAAACCCCTTCTCACCTCGAGGTTCACTAGTGACCCTCGCTATAGCTAGATCTGGCCCTCAACGATCGCCATCCGCGGTTGGTGGTTGGATGCAGCTCGTTGCGGATGGTGGGTCATTTATGTGAACTATCTAGAGAAGATAAAGGCAAAGCTAAATGATGAGTCATTATTAAGACGAGAGTAAGAAGTCGGATTGATGTTGAAGGTGCGTTACAATTTGCATACCGAGATTATTCACTTACATCGACAGGCCAATTCTAGACATGGAACTTATTGAAGATTTATAGGATGAATATTTATTTGATGACCTTGACAATGTTGACACAAATGACGAAACAAAAGTTGATGATGGTAGTGTCAATGAAGATGATTATGAAACTACATTTTCATAAGACGATGAAGATTAATATGAATCATGTAACAATTCTGATAATGATGAGTAACTTCATCATTAAAATTATGTTGTAATTTACTTTACAACATTGCATTACTATGACTTTCGACAATTTTTGATATTTTTGAACATATTACTTTATAGCATCATCAATGTTATGCTTTTCGTAATGTTTTTAAACATAGCTTGTGATGCATCCTCACTTCGGACTAGCGATTGCTTGATGAGGGTGAATCACTTCCGTATTCTTTATCTTCTCCTGAGTGTTTTTCATATTGATCACAAATATAAAGTTTCAAAGGAAAAAAATGATTAATTTCTTTTTTCTTTTCCAAAAGTGTCTCAAGATATTAGGAATTGGTTCTCGAGTTATATGTATGTTTCAATTGTAGTGTTGCTTGACGTATTGAACTTATTATACAAGTATTCTTCCTATGTTTTGTTTTAGTAAAGAAAAATGTAAGGGAAAAGAAAAGGCCACTTCTTTTAGATAAAGAGGAGACAAACCACCTAGACCTTAGGACATTCTCAAAGTGGAGAGACATGCTATACCCGAGGCTCCTTCTTCAGATGATGATTCGCCACTCCATCGCCTGGCATTACTGATATGGAGTCCCACTGAAGCTTATACATCAATTTAAGGCATATATACAACCAGATGGCTCATTCTGGGTAAGTGGCACCAATTGTTTTGCAACAAGTATGTAGTTATTACTACTCTAGTATAATAACACTTTCTACTATGGTTTTATAAGTTTCTACCATCAAAACCCAATGCAGCCGCTTGTACTAAAGTCATTCAACAAAGATATGATCAGTCATGGTTTACATGAAGAGACTTATACTACAAGACATATGTTCTTTAGACAATTTCAGGTTTACATCCTCCTAATTTCTCTTTGTGAATTTTATTGTTGTCGATTTTTAAATATTACGATACTACTAATATATTTTTCTTTGAAGGCTGACATGTGGTGGGACCCTGAGCACACAAAATAAATAAGGAATGCATTTAATTTTAGGTGTTCAAAATGATTGTCCTCCATGCTACCAAATGCATGGCTGCAGGAGAACGATGAATTAGATTCCTAAAACTACATGGGCCAAGTTATTAGCAAAGTGGTCAATTGAGGTGTACAAATCAAAGTGCGAAAAGTTAAGACAAATCGGAGATTCGACCTAGGAGCTTGCCTACATGTGAGTGGTTGTATATCTACATCCACAACTGCAAATAGAATGGTAAAGCACCAATGTCTTTGTAATTCTATTTAATTATCTTCGATGAAACTCAAGTTTAAAATTTGATTTTAATTACAGGAAAAAGAGATGGGTAAAGCACTCACTCAAGATGAAATTTTTCTCGAAACTCATTAGAAGAAAAATAATGTGTTTCATTTTGCTCGGGAGACATACGTAAGATTATAGATTCATTATTATTAAGAACATAATTTATTTATTAACAAATGTCGCTTCATAAATTTTAAGAGGTTTTCAAAATAAAAGAAGTCGAGCATATTACACAGGACACACACATGAGGGAGTAACACTGCTGACGTCTCGACAAGTTTGGCCGGATCATGTTGGCGTGAAGAAGAGTCGCATCTACGGTCTCGGATCATTCGTTAGTCATGCGGATATCAGTATCCAATTATCCAAGTTAGGATGTGCAATGACTTTTCAGTAACATATGGGAAAGTATGACAACAAATGCGAAAAGAGGTTCGAGAAGAAGTACGACAAGAGTTTGAACAACAACAATGGCAGATGCTAATAGCTCAACGAAAAAGAAATGAAGATAATGCGGCAAATGATGCATGGCTAACAAGATGATGATGACGACAACAACTAGTAACATTTTTAATATGTAATAAAATATTCAAAAATATTTTCACATTTTAGGCAAATTTGTGTTTAATTTTTTAATTTTAATCTAAAATATTAAATTATCTAAAAAGACTAAAAATCAAAATTTTGTTTATTTTTTGATCAAAATTTCTTTACTTTTAAAATTGAAAAATTCCTTTTGACGAATCATTGTATTTGTCAGAACTTTCGACGGATCCAAACCATCAAAACTTGTTTGAAGTTCCATGGACCAGTCTATATGTTCGTCAAAAGTTTCGACAAACAGAGCCGTCAGAACTTTCGACGGTTCTCTATCGCCTGTCGGAAAAACTTTGCGACAAGCATTTTTTGAATGATTCGTTCCCATCAGAAAAGTAGTTGTCGAAAAGTTTATTTAGCTACATTTGTTTTGAATTTGTGACAAACGAAGTCGTTGGAAGTGTCAATTTTTTTTAGTTGCAAATTAGAAGCATAAGAGACTCGAGGGGATGGTGACAACAACCCGCTGCTACTACTGTTGCCGATAGAAGTACTACCATGGCCAGAAGTGAAGAGTAGATGGTGAAAGTCCAGGTTGTGCAACATGCTGAATAAATTACACGGATTGTCTCTCAACTTTAGGTCAATATCTATGGTACCCAATTTTAATTTATAACTAAATAATCCCCGAACTTTATTTTTCTTGCACGCTTCGTCCTCCTAATCCTCAATAGTTAGTTCCCCGATTATATTGCTGACATAACGTAACAAAATATAATTAAAAAAAAGATTAAAAAAAGAGATGACAGTCTCACCGGAGGGGAGCAAGGAGGCGATACCCTCTCCTCCTCTCCCCTCCGGCACCAGAGAGGAGGGGAAGGGGCACCCATCCCTCGCATAGTGGGGGCAGGTCCCCCTTTTTCCCCGGCTCCCGCGCCGACAAGCTCGCAAGCGGGGCCGGTGCCCCACTTTTTCTTTCTTGCCGGTTGCGAAGGCTGCGAGGAAGAAAAGGGGGATGTCGCCCCTATGAGAGTTCGTGGACTCACGGGTCGGCCCTGTACGAGCTCGCAAGGGGGATCAACCCTCCCTTTTTCTTCCTCGCTGGTTGCGAAGAAGAAAAAGGGGGGACGTCACCCCCTTTTCTTCCTCTCCAGTTGCGAGGAATTAAAGGGAGGTGTCGGCCCCCCATGCGAGCTTTCCGCTCGCGAGTTCACACAGGGAGGCCGAAGGGGAGAGGGGAAGGGGCGCCGGTCTCCTTGGTCCACTTTGACAAAGAGGTGGTAGGGTCTTCCACTTTTTTTCATTTTTTATTAATTTTTATAGTATTATTATATTGAGGTTAAGTAGCATGCAACTAACTTTTGTACAACCAATAAATCAGGATCGTTATCTAATTTATTGGTTAAGATTCAATCTCTATTGAATTTAATGTTAATTTATTAAATTTAATTTCAACCATGTAATCATCATCCAACGGTTCAAATTCATTGGATGTACAACTTTTGGTTGCATATTACTTAAACCCTATCATATTATTATATTATTATACTATTTTTATTGCACCAAGTCAGTAACATAATCGGGGGCCAGAAGGAGTACGACACATGCAAGAAAATCAAAGGTTGATGATATTTTAATTACAAATTGAAGTTGGGGGATTAAAGTAGTTACCACATTCAAAGTTGGGGGACGATCCGTATAATTTACCTGCAGCATACCACCCAATTTTCAATAGTCCAGGTATTCAGGTGGTGGAAGTCCAAAAAAATATCGAGAGATAATGAGAGAGATAATATATTTTATTATAAATTACCACCTCTCTCATTTCAATTTCTGCATATTTTAATATTAATATTAAAATATTAATCATATGTCAATATTTTAATATATAACATTATAATATATTTAATTATAAATTCAATTATTGACGATCCTAGTCTTTGAAATTGTCGACGAATCAGATTTAGTTTGTCGATAATTCCAAAGATTGGGACCATAAAAAACCTTAATATTAAAATGTTAATTGTATGTCAATATTTTAATATTTTGTATTATAATATATTTAAGGATTAATTCCTTAAATATTTCTTGGACTATAGTAAATTTTCATGTCTAATCCTAATATATGAGCTTACCGTAGCGCGTTTCTAAACTATATCGAGAGTCCATCCGTCTAATTATGCTAAATTTATTATTATTTTTATTAAAGCAAAATTATTTTAATAAAGGATTTTTAAAAAAATATTGGATAATATTGTATCCCCATACAATCTTATAAAATCGATCTTAGTTTTAAAATTGATATTGTAGATTTTAGGTGGGATTGTATGATCGTATATTGATGATTCTAAACTTGATTATGCTCATATATTTTATCAAACATTTTTGTTGGATCATGAGTATATTCGACCAATGATCTTTTCGTTGATGTTTTGAATTATCTTTATTTAGTTGCTTATTTTATTATGTCATAGCTATCATTGTATTTTTTATTATGCTTGTATTAAAGTCAAGAAGATCAAGATTAATTGAAAATATAGCATCAGTTAGAATTTCACAATCAATTGAGCCCAATTTTGGAAGCCATACATGATTTCGTATTATACTTGTAATGGTGGGTGGATGATGGAGAAAGTCACTTTGAAAATTACTGATTCATGGTTTCCAAGGCCTTCATCACTATTGAGGATCAACAGATAACATGAACCATCCTTCAGATACAGACAAATATATATAGCACAAGTGATTAATGTTTCTCGCATCCACATTTTATCATCTTTTTCTTCGACCTCTGAACCAACATATGTTTTCCGACGACTCTTGATGAGCATAAAGTTTACTTATCATTGCCAACATACAAATTGCAAAATTTTTTTTTGTCATGAACCTCTCGTCGAACTGCTTCGTCGGCGACGTCCCGGAGTTCGAGCCCGAGTTCGCCGATCTCCGGGTGCTTGATCTCTCCTTCAACAACCTCTCGGGCAGGATACCGGCGAGCTTCGGCCGGTTCCCGGCGCTTCAGGTGCTGAACCTGTTCAGCAACCTCCTCACGGGCGTCATTCCCGCCTTCTTGGCAAACCTGACCGAGTTGACTCAGTTCAACCTCGCGTACAACTCGTTCGATCCCGGTCCGCTGCCGCCGGAGCTCGGAAACCTAACGAAACTCGAGAGCATTTGGCTCCCTTTCGCCAACCTCAATGGTAACATAGCTGATTCCATCGGTAATCTGACCAAGTTAAGGAACCTCGACCTCTCGGACAACGAGCTCACTGGACGGATTCCGGCGAGCATCGGAGGGCTGCGCAGTGTTGAGCAGATCGAGCTGTACCATAACAGGCTCTCCGGCGAACTTCCAGAAAGTCTGGGAGAACTGACTGCTCTTCTGGAGTTCGACGCCTCTGAGAACAACCTCTCTGGTCGTTTGCCGGAAAAGTATGCCGGACTGAGGCTTAAGTCCCTCGGACTCAACGACAACCAACTCGAAGGCGACATCCCCGCAGTTCTTGCGTTGAATCCAAACCTCGTCGAGCTCAAGCTCTTCAACAACAAGTTCTCTGGAGAGATACCAACGGAACTCGGTCAGCATTGTGAGCTGGATTACTTTGACATCGCCGGGAATGGATTCGTCGGCCATCTGCCGCCAAATCTGTGCGCCGGGCGCAAGCTACGTCGTCTTGTGGCCTTCGACAATCAGCTCTCCGGCGGAATACCGGAGAGATACGGCGACTGTTCCAGTCTCTCCTACGTCAGGATTCAGAACAACCAACTCTCCGGCGAGATCCCGGAAAGCTTTTGGAGCCTTCCCAAGGTCTACCACCTCGAGCTCCGCCGGAACCGTTTCGAAGGAGCGCTGCCGCCGGCCATCTCAAACGCGAGAAACCTGACGAAGCTGCTGATCTCGAGTAACAACTTCTCCGGACCGATTACGCCGAGCATCTGCGATCTCGCAGGACTCACGATCATCGACGCAGGCAGCAACAACTTCAGCGGCAACCTCCCTCCCTACTTCGCCGGACTGCCCAACGTCCAGATACTCAATCTCCAGTCCAACAAGTTGTCCGGCCAGATACCGGCCGGCTCATGGCCGTACCTCGTTGAGCTTGACCTCTCCTCGAACAAGCTCTCCGGCAACATTCCGGAGAGTCTGGGCGACCTCCCGGTGCTCACTTACCTAGACCTCTCCGATAACTTCCTCTCCGGCGAGATCCCGCGGGAGCTGTCCAACCTCAAGCTCAACGTCCTCAACCTATCCGGCAACCACCTTGCCGGAGAGATACCGGCGGGCTTCGATACCGACTTCTACCTCCCGAGCCTCCTGCGGAACCCGGGGCTGTGCAGCCCTTCTCGACTCCCGCCATTTCCGCCCTGCTCGACCGATACGCGAACCCGAACCGTCACAGTCTTCCTCGCCGTAGCGGCCGGTCTGCTGGTTTTTGGACTAGTTCTCTTTTCCGGTCTGATCTGGTTCCATATGAAGCGGTTCAAGGAGCCTTGCGAGCCCGAACCGGGCTCCATCTGGAAGTTGACCTATTCGTTCGATCAGGTCATGTTCGACGAGTCCGAGATACTCGGATGCCTGAAGGAGGCGAACCTCATCGGCTCCGGCGGGTCCGGCCGAGTCTACCGCGTCAGGCTCGCATCGGGCCAAATCGTGGCCGTCAAAAAGATCCAAGTCGACGCGGATGGACCCGACAAGGATCGGGCGTTCCGGAACGAGGTGGAGACGCTCGGCCGCGTCCGGCACGCCAACGTCGTCCGGCTCCTGTTCTGCTGCGCCGGTTCGGAGTACAGACTTCTGGTATACGAGTACATGGAGAGCGGGAGCTTGGAAGCGTTCCTCCACGGAGAAGGCGGCAGCGGAGGGAAGGAGCAACAGCGGGACGAGAGGTCCAAGGACTGGGGACGACGCGCCAAGATCGCCATCGGGGCGGCGCGAGGGTTGGCGTACCTGCACCAATACTGCGTGCCGGCGGTAGTTCATCGGGACGTGAAGCCGAGCAACATCCTGCTGGACGGCGAGCTCGAAGCCCGCGTCGGCGACTTCGGCCTCGCTCGCGCGTTGCCCGCGGCGAAGTTCGGCGAGGAGGACGGAGAGGGCCACCTTGTGATGACCAACGTCGCGGGGTCCTGGGGGTACATTGCGCCAGGTGAGAGAGAAACAAAAAGGATCTCCTTCCTTACCGAAAAAAAAGGATCTCCTTTTAATTTATCTATTTGTGTTGGAACGGAACGTGATTTGATCGATGTCTCAGAGTATGCGTACACGTTGAGGGTGAACGAGAAGAGCGACGTGTATAGTTTCGGGATCGTGCTGCTGGAGCTGGTGACCGGGAAGAGGGCGATCGACGACGTCTGCTTCGGCGAGAACAAGGACATAGTCCGATGGGTGTCCGAACAGGTGGCGTCGACGGAAGGCACTGCCGGGAGGAGTGACGGCCTCCGGTTCCTGGTGGATCCCCGGCTGCACCACGTCTCGTCGTCTCAGTACGAAGAGGTGGTTCGCTTCCTGCACGTGGCGCTGCTCTGCACGTCGACGTTTCCCATGAACCGGCCGTCCATGAGGAGGGTAGTTGAGATGCTGCGAGATCCAAAATCTCATCCCCCTCCGGTGCAAATAGATGTAAAGCAGTGAGGAACGTTACGTACTTGAACCGTGCACCCACTCGCATGCAAATCAACTTCTTGTTCTTCACCGTTACAGTACGGCGAGGTTTCGCCTGCCGGAAACTTGAAAGGTCATCAAATTATCACGAGGAAGTTTCCTATTTCTTTTTCCATAAAGCAACGACGCTTTGATTCCGCAGAGCATTATATTCAAAAGTACGGGCGATTTCCGTTGTTGTTATCATTCTGAGGAAAAAGGTAATATGAACCGTCGTTAAGTCGCGTGCGCTTTGGGTTGAGAAAAAACAACAAACGAAAATGAAAAAAAATGCTCTTGTTGAGAGTCGAACTCAAGACCTCCCGCTTACTAAACGGGTGCTCTAACCAACTGAGCTACAAGAGCTTCCTGTTGAAGGTATTTCTTATTCATATTATATATATATCATGAGATCTTATTTATAATTTTTGTTTGGTTGTTATTAGTGATCACTAGTCACAAGCAATGCTACACTCCTAGCCAGAGTAGAGAAATTGACACACAAGATTCAAGAGCTCTGAGTCCATTTCATTCGACCATGAGAGCTGCTTTCAGTAGAAGGTGCTTCTTAGTGCGAACATGATTTTAGGCTTCTGAATTTGGGAGTGTCATTGTTCCATGGATCACCGAGCCACTCTCGGCTTATCATCCTTGCTCTATCTCATTGATTAGTCAAGCTACCTCAAAAGATTAATCACATCTACATTCAACGAAAAGTATCTTTGTTATTATGAATTTTATCAGAGTTTGAATTCAAGAACTCTCTAAACAACATTGGAATATTTTCGCAGCCCCCGCCGAACGCTGATAACGCAAAGTTAACATGATATTTTCATAACCACATCAATATGTAACAAAATCAACGAGTTTGCTTTTTGACGCAGCAAAGCATTTCCTTTCAACATTGTTCAGGGATCCAGCCTTTGGGTTTTATGCACGAAGTTGTTCTTAAGATTAAGTTAACACATCTTCTTTCTTTTTTTATGCCGGCCGGGAAGGGGGCCTTCAGTGTCGGAAACTATTAACACTCGATTAATTTCAAATTAATAATTTATTCCTTAATTAAGATGATATTCTAGATTAGAACCTGAAGCTACACGATGATGATCAGCTCATCTTGACGCAGATGTTTTTCGTTCAACTACTTTCACTATTATGGTAGCCAGTCGTCCTCAATTTTTAACTTGGCAATCCTGGTGGATAACAAGGTGACACCATTCATTTCACCTTTTTTTCATTTATGTATTAATTCAAATCCAAACTAAAGCACGAACTGGAACTCATTAAAAAAAATGCATGTTCACAATTGTGGTTCATCAGCTATATTTGGATGAGGTGCACTGTGCAACCAAAAAAATGTTCTGAACAGCGATAAATTTTCTTTAAGATATCAATCATATTCATTTGCTTTTTGTTGATAAATTAGTACCGGATTCCCAGTTCTATGCTATCTGTCAGCATGGTGTGTTCTCAAGCTACGATTTTGATGTTGCATTCTTACTTGAGTTCACTGCACGAGAGAGGGAAAAAAGAAACAGGGTTTTTGAAACCTACGTTGTAAGGATTTGGGAATGGCTCAGGCATGCGACATTTGTTGCAAATTCCAGATCTATACCACAATTACAGCTCCAATTGAGTTATAAATTACACTAATTTGCAATACAAACAAGCAAATTATGCAATGCACGTATCGCATTTTAATGATCAGCAATATGAAAGTGAACAAGAAAAGCTTCAGATTTAACCAAGGAAGGAATCGGTTTTTAGGACCGGGAAAAAAACTACAAAGATTTCAGTTCAACCAAAATAACAGAGAACAACGACGGTAACACACTAACACGTGCAGCAGCACTGCCCCCCATCATCAGACAGGAGGAGCGGCGACGGGGGCGGCCGCCGCTTCCGGCGACGCTTCGCCGGAGTCGGAGGGGGCGAGGGTCCAGTCGGGTGGGAGGACGGGGAGCGGCGGGTAAGCGGTGGGGCCCTTCCGGCGGACGTCCCACGGCTGCGTCTTCTTTGGCCGGGTCTTCATGTGGTGCGCCGTCGCCTTCTTCTGCGGCCGGGACGAGCACTCCACCAACGACGGCGCGCCCCCGCCGACGCTCAGTAGAGACGGACGCTGCGACGGGGGCTTGGGGACGGGGATGGCGACGGCGGTCGCGAGCATCCCAGTAATCGACGCCATTGCTGCTGGGGAGAGCGGAGACGATAAGTTTGTGTTTTGAGTCCACGAATGGAGCGGATGATAAGGCCTGCGCCGCTTCTGGTATGGTGTCCGTTCGTCGAATGCGTAGCTTATCCGCTTCCTTGGGAACGGTCCAGAAGCAAAGTTTTCTATTTTCTTTTCTTCGAGTTAAAAAGGTAAAAACGGACAAAGCTAATTTAATTAACAGTCTTTTAAAATAAGATGAAAAATACTAAAATAGTGGGAGGATAAAAAAAATTGCATCGAATTAAATTGTTTTAAGTTAAGTAAATATACTTTTTCGAACTCGAAGTTCTTGAAATTGAAATGGGACGGATCTCATAAAATGTTATTGTTTCTTTTTCTAATTCTATTTTCAACTGAAAGTGCATGAGTTTGACAGTTCGCTTATCTTTGATAAAAAAATGAATGCAACAATTTTTTGAATATTCGAAGTGCCTAAGATCAAAAGTTAAGAGATCAAATGGTGAATTTTTTTTAACTCTTGTGGTTTGAAAACTATTAATTGATTATTATGATAATGCTCCAAATCAATATATTTTACCCACATAAAATTTTATATATTGGACATGCTTATTGGAAAACTCTTAGGATCATTTGCTACTGGATTGTTGCACCCGTGCCGACGAGAGAAGTTTATGCGAGGTGATATTCCGAGATTGTGTTTGAATGTCTCATGAGCAAAATTATGTGAAATGACAATCGAAATCTTGTAGTTGTTTAAAAAAGGACTCTCATTTTTTCAAGATTTCTGTTCTAGCGTATCATTTTGCTCTTCAATGCAAGCATGCAATCATGCCGAAGTCGAAGGTTTCTACTCTCACAGCAACAATTGCATGCTCGTGTAGGGGACATTTATAACGCTTCGAAATTGATTCCCGTCATGTGGCAAAGACCAACTTGAAGATGCTACGAACACTCTAACTTTGACTAATATTTAACTATGATTGGTCAATAATTATGATGCATCAACGAAAGAATAATAATTGAAAATTAATAGAGATAAAATAGAAAAGTTTTGAAGTGTGAAAGTTTAAGAGTTATGACATAGTCTCATAAAATGCTCTAGCACTATTAGATCACAATCCATACTAGGATATAAAATAAAGATAGGTAAGTCCCTAATTTCATTTTTGCCTTGCCATCGTCAAAGCTCACCACTTCATCCACCATCACTAACCTGACCATTGAAAATCTAACCCAGTAAAGACAATTCTCTCATGAGTTTTACAACCTAAGTGGAGGAAATAATAATAATATATAATGAATAATATTGAATTAGAATAGACTTATAAATCTAGATCAAAGGCATACATTTGCTTGGGATGGGATCAAGAAGTTGATGACAATAATTGATAAACATAATCAATGAACATGTGAACAATAAGCTATATCATGCGAGGGAACTATCATTCAATAAAGATGATTTAATAAATCGGTAATGAGCAAATGATGATTCATGTTCGATGATCTTTGATTTCAATGAATAACCAATTTAGGAATATTGCATAATCAAACATCTAGATGGGGAAAAATCATGTCAGGACCCGAACAAAGTTAGAGGGAAACTCGAGTCAAGTTCTGAGTTCTCAAGAGATAAGGAGGAGATTTCATTAGTGCGAAATCTGAGCCAAGTATAGGGCAACCCGAGTCGAGTGTGAAATGAGCTCAGGTCGAGCATGAAATGATGTCACAAATAGTTGCGATGCGATGTATGGCAAGCCTAGGCCGAGTTCACATAAATCCAAGCCGGGTAATAAGATATCGAGAGGTATATTGTTCTACGTCCGCTAACCTGGGCTGAGTTTAGGGTTAGTCGGGTCAAATTTTAAGAACGCGAGTCGAGGACAAAGTCGACCGATCGAATTTCGAGATGAACCCAAGTCGACTTCATGAAACCCAGGTTGTGTTCTTAAAGTGCGTTGAATCGTTAATTTTCAAAAAAATCCTATCTACAAGTATTATATCATATTAAACAACTTTGAAGACGAGGCCTACAACATGACATCATCCAAAAGCAATCAACATAATAATACTAGCTTTACTAGAATTTAACAAATAATAAATCATTGAACTTACCTAGATATTTCAGCAAAATAGACTAATAAATCGTGAATCTTTATAAATAATCATTGCTTAAACGGGGCATCTATTAACTTGTTGTCATTAGCATAGTATGTTAGAAGTTTTCATGGCCATGAATGAAACATAAGATCATTAGAAATCATAACATTAATAATACATTGGTTTGACAATAGAGAGGGAGGAAAGATTGGCAGGATTTTGATCATAAATAAATCAGATCTATTCCAATAAGGTTATTCCTATTTCACCCACCTGATTATTCAATTCATCCCCTACCGATCAAATGTCTTGTTGGCGGTCTCCCAATGTCACGTCCTCTGCTTTCTAGTAGGGAAATCGTGAAGGAGAGGGTAAGGAGCAAAACACGAGGAAGAAGGAAGAATTCTTTCCCCTTTTCTTTCTCTAATTGTCCTGATTTAGCAGCCAGATTAAAGGGGTTGTGAAGAGGTTAATTAGATTTTAAATCTCATATTTATTGGGGTTTGTTTTGAGGGATTTGATCCCATGAGTGCCTTATCTTTAAATTAGATCTATTCCAATAAGGTGATTCCTATTTCACCCACCTGATTATGCAATTCATCCCCTACCGGTCAAATGCCCTGTTGTCGGTCTCCCAACGTCACGTCCTCTACTGTCTAGTAGGGAAATCGTGAAGGAAAGGGAAAGGAGCAAAACCTGAGGAAGAAGGAAGAATTCTTTTTCCTTTTCTTTCTCTAATAGTCCTGATTTAGCAACTATAGTAAAGGGGTTTTGAAGAGGTTAATTGCATTTTAAATATATTTATTAGGGTTTGTTTTGAGGGATTTGATCCTTTGCGAGGTTGATACATGAGTGCCTTAATTTGTGTAGCAACTAGTTCTTCTTCTTCTTCTTCTTCTTCTTCTTCTTCTTCTTCTTCTTCTTCTCTACGTTTGTTTTTGGTGGTTGTTACAACATCTTAGCGTGAGTTCTATTCTTCATCTTACACCGCTTATGCCTAGTACATGTATGTTCTCTTTTGATATGAATATGAAATAAAACCTCAATTTTTATGATGTCGGTGAAGATATGTCACAAATTATTTTTCTCCTTTCCAAACCATCGCCGCTCCAAGGCTTAGGGTTCTACTTAATTACAACTATTTTCTCGTTTATGAAAAAGGAACTTTGACATATCGGGAGTGCCATGCAATACATAGCGATGAATGCCCAAGTTTATCATTACCAAGACTTATGCATGCTAAGGATATTGTGGATCGATACAGATCCAAAGAGAAAATTGTAGGGCTGCCCACATTTGGATGCTCATATTAATGTCAATGATTTGTTTCTACTTTGGTCTGCCTTCATTTTCTTACGACGATTGTGCCTTTATAGAAACCTTTTCCTCATGGTACTTGTGGCTTCTTCAGGTGGTGTGATCCTATGATGGAACACCACGGTTCAATATTTATCTTTTTTTCCTTTTGTGAATCATGTTTGGGTTGATGTTAACTAAGTTTGTATAAGTAGATCATGATCTTGCTATTCGAATAGACTTTTTTCATGAACCATGTGATTTCGAAGGTTAATTTTTGGCAGCTAGAATTCCTAATGTCTTTTGTGAATTATCGAAAGTTTGTTTAATCTAAGAACTATGTTCCTCCTTTTGTTTATCACCATTTCTATGTGCTACTTTTTTTTATAACTAAGCTTGTTGCATTATGAATGGCGATAATACAACTATTGTCACATTACAGATAATTTTGGAGACTTTATGGCAATATTAATTGCATGCAAAATTATCCAAACATGAATTCAGGTTGGAGCTAGTTATATTTTTGGATCACATTGTTTCAAAAGATTGCATCTCTATGGACCCAATAAAAATTAAAGTTGTCATCAATTGGGAAAGGTAAAATAGTGGCAAGATAGAAAATTTTCTTAGACTAGCTGAATATTATAGAAGGTTTATCCAAGACTTATCCAAACTTACTTCTCACAAGACAAAGTTGGTAAAAAAGGAGACACATTCAAATGAACAAAGAAGTGTAAAGAACAATTTTTGGAGGTGAAGAAAGTGTTCACAACTACATCAATGCTGACAATTCTTACAATAGTTAGAGGTTACACAGTATATAATGATCCAAGTGGAATATGATTGGTCTATGTATTGATGCAACATGCAAAAGTAGTAGCTTATGGCTCAAGGCAACTCAAGTCTCATAGCTAGCAGTAGTGGTGATTGACTTGAAAATTTAGCGACACTACTTATGTGGAGAAGAATTTGGAGTCTAAGTATGTGACCTCTCAAAGAGAAATCAACATGAGACAAAAGAAGATGGTTAAGATTTTTTTAAGAATTATGAGTTTGATAATTCTCTATAATACATGAAAGATCAATTCAGTAACGGATGCTTTAAGCATAAAGTGAAAATGGTAATGTCATGCCTAAAAGTTTACAGGTGGAACCTAGCAAAGGAAAGCACAAAAGAAAAGTTTATGATGCATTATGTCATCCAACTGGATCTGCTGGATAGATAGCACAAACATAGAAAAATAATCCTCAATATAAGGACATTAAGGCTTTGTGTGAAAAAGAACATAGACTACAACTCTGACGAGGATATAATAATCAAGTTGGCACCGGATGATAAAGAGATTAAGAAATAAATTTCGAATGAATGTCACAAGTCGGAATTTATCATATATCTTGTAATCACTAAGATATTCAAAGATCTAAAAAATGTCACAAGTCAAAATTTATCATACATATTGTAACCACTAAGATATTCAAGGATATACAAAGATTATTTTGATGGAATGATATGATAATAGAGATTGCAAAATGTGTCTCTAAATGTTTGTTTGCCAATAGGTCAAGATTAAACAGTGCAAGCCACCAAAATTAGTGCACCCATTGCCTATACCGCAAAGGAAGTGGAAGGAGATAATAATGAATTTCATTATTAGTCTTCCAAAGACAGAAGAGTCACGATGATATTTGGGGTCATCATTGATAAACTGGCGAAATCGCTCATTTCTTATCATATGATGTGGATAGTCATCCAAGTATGGTGAAGCTCTATGTAGTTGAGATTATCCGATTATATAATATTCCTATTTTTATTGTATCAGATAAGGATTCTAGATTTATAATATAGTTCTGCAATGATTGCAATATGCATTTGGTACAACTATAATACCACATTTCACCCTCATATTGATGAGAAAAGTAAAAGGACAATTCAAATCTTATAAGACATATTAAGAGCATGTTCATTGGATTAACAAGGAACCTGGGACAATAGTTACCACACATGACACTAGCTGAGTTTGCCAACAACAATAGTTATCACTCCTCCATTAAGATGACATCATTTAAAGTAGTTTATGGAAGACCTTATAGGTCTCCAACATGTTGGAGTGAAATAGAGAAGAAGATTGTTAGGTTCTAAATTGGTAGAGAAGTATACAAAAAGTTGATTTGAATAAGAAAATGATACTGATGGCTCAGCTGTCAAAAGAACTATCCTATCAAAGTATATCAAATTACGAATCATATATTGCTAAAAGTATATCCTATCAAAGGAGTCGTGAGTTCAGTAGGAAGAATAAGTTGACTTCAAGGTATATAAGAATCCTTTGAGATTCTAAAACGAGTGGATGAAGGAGCATACAAACTTATGTTCCAAATCATTGATCTTCTTATGTTTCTTCAACATGCCATAATTTATAATATTTTTATGCCATTAGATTAATATTTTTTATGCTCCTTCACATGCCATAATTTATAATATTTTTTATGTGCCAATGTTTCGCAGGTATACATATGATAACTCTCATGTAGTGGTGGCTGAAGAGTCAATCATTAGAGAAGACCTCACCTGTCCCTAATGATTTTGGAGTATGGTTAATGTTGTTTGAGTAATAAGGCCATTAAAATGGTGAAGATTGCATGGAAATATGTAATAACCTAATTTTTATTTAGGGGCATAGGATTCATTTGATGGAAATCCTCATGCTCCCCCTATAGAGTCCCTAATTTTCACATTTTAATTTCTTTTTTCCATCTTTAAATGTGAGAGCTGGGGCTTAAGAAAGGAGAAAGAGAAGAACGATGAAGAGGAAGAAGAGGAGGGAAAAGAAGATGATGGAACTAAAATTGATAAGATATGTAAAGAAAATACAAACCCTCTGTCCCCTCTCAATGTTCTTCTTGTATTGAATTGAAAGTGTTCAAGATTATAATTTATAATGTATATGTTTGAAGCATTAGATCTAATAGATTTTATATTTTCAAGACTTAAATAATCATAAGTCTGTATTCTATATAAATGTTCTTGTTTATATTTGGGGGAGCCCTAAAATTATGATAATGATGCCTTAAAGTCGTGATTTATGATCTTCTTATGCTCCAAATCATGTAGATTAATGCATGATGTTTAATAATTCATTTGTATGTTTTTTAAAATTATCTTGGTTCAAAAATTGGGAATTTCAAGATTAAAATTGAGATTTTAAATCTTGGCATGTTCGTGACTGTCCTAATAATGATCTTGATCAAACGTAGGAAAAAATGGGTGAAAACCAACCTTCAGTCACACTTATGAAACTCAATTTCACGACCATGACAAGGCCATTGTATGGTCGTGATAGTCCTATCACAATCGTGACTGAAAGATACAAAAGTAGCAAAAAGGGGACTTCGATCACGGTTGTGAATTAGACATTCACAATCATAATGAGCTTAGTCACGGACGTAACCACAATGTTACGACCGTGATTGATGAAGAATCATATATATGTTATTATAGAGCTATTTTTTTAAAAAACAAAAGTTATGTGCCGATGATTGTATAACATACCTAGATATTTGTGATGCAAGCTTAGTCATATTAGTCATAATGAGGTCAAAATCTGAAGACTTAGAGATGTAATTGTTTTGCTAAAATATAATGAACCAATTGAAGAATATGTTCTTGCCACCCATCAAAGTAAGGTGAAGTTGAGAAATAAAATTCTTACACCTTATGTGTATGTATTTTTCGGGAACAAAGTTTGGCAACACTGTGTGTTACTAAGTTATTTACGGATAAGGTTGTCAAGATCAAAGGGGGGTCATAAGAACGACAATCGTAAAATTAGATCTACGATCGTAAAATCCTACCTATTAATAAAAAATATTTTTTAAAAATATTAAATATGTTTTTGATAAAATTTTCACATTTAAATCTTAAATTGTACCCCCATTAGGTCATTTTTTTATCTATTCTCAAGTCATATTATATCAAAACATATTAAAAATGAAGAAAATATATTAAACTTCATCTGAATTAGTTTTTATTACCATAAATATATTTTTTTATTGATATTTATATATGAGATCGTATAGGATCATATAAGATCATAAGATTGTGTGACCAAGATTAAGATCGTGTTAAGATCTTGCACATAAGATTGAGATCGGTAAGGATCAGTAAGATTGTAAAATCATGAGATTTTAAGATTTAAATCGAGATCTTAATAATATTATATACATACATAGGGAGCATTATGCCTCCACAACCTAGCTAGCATAAGTGATGGAAGTTATTTGCTTCTTCCACTAGGTTATGATAAGAAATTGTCGTAAGATAAAGTAAAATGAAATGTGAAGTTTAATTTTAAGGTGCCGTATAACAAAAGAAAGAAAGTTAATATGATGACAAATAAAGTAAAATTCAAAGGATTATAAAGCAACCCTATGAAAAATTATGATGCAAAAAAGAAGGCAAAGTATGATAAGTCACATTTATATGCCTATGTACGATGAATGATTATGTATGTTTCATACTATATGTAAGATGTACATATGTTTATGCTTGTGATATCCATGATGATCTATCTGATGTAAGTTATTATTGACATATAAATGATCATGTTTAGCTCATGTCATTAATGCATTTCCTTATACATATGTGAAAATGCATAAGTATGCCACATAGTATCTTGTTTAGGATCATTGCATACATGACCCTTACATAAAAAAATTCTGCACCCAGGATCCATGCGGATAACCAAGAGTAAAGATGAATGGTAGCTCTTGACAAGATGCTGAACATGGCATAAGGATGAATAAACTCTTATGTAGTAGTTGAATTTGATTGACTAATGTTTTCATAAATAATTAATGTTTGTTTATGTTTTACGTCTTATTTATGTCCCTATTAATTGGTAGTTGAACTAGTTAGTTTTATGAAGTTTTCCACTAAAATTGTGTAAAATATTATTCAAAGTCTTCCACTGAAATGTGTATGAATTATTTTATTATGTTCATGTGATGATGAACATGATAGTACATCGCGAATTCTCTTAATTGCTCTCAATTTTTAAGATGAATTTTTGAGAATAATTACTCTCAATTATTTTATTATTATTGTCACCTGAAGACTGTGAATCACATTTCATCTCGAAAGGGGAGGATGTTGATATTACAAACCTGAGCTTAGATGATGTCTCCGGTCGAACAATAGTTGAATAAACAGCCAGTACATATCTTTAGCATTGAAGGTAGATACATTTTTTAAGAGCTGGCCATCATGAAGGAACTGCAGTAAGCACAATAGAGAATTCACCATCCAGATTCATCATAGAATATTTACATATGTTCAAATCCATTTGATCATGAAGGAGATCGGTGTCCTATTGATTTGGAGGATATCAATGTCTTTTGTACTGAGAAGGGTGTGACATGTTATGAATCCTATGATTGATAAACCAACTAATTCAAGAAGGCAGGTATAGTTCAGTATTTAGAAGATATTTTAAGTGTCGTCATAAGGACACCAAGGTCTTCCAACTTTTAAGTTTTGGAGTAGTTTTGGCTTGTACAACCATTCTATTGTCAACCTCATGAATGAATGTGGGACAAATATTTGAATGTTCCTATATGGTGGAGATGATAGGGTCGGTCCATGGATTTTCATATTATCATCAAATATTTGATAAGCTTAACTTTTAACAACAAAGTAAAGACTTTGATTCTATTGTCTTGTTTGCTAAAAATTGGAGTGTCACCATGACAGTAATAAATAGTTCTTCTAGATGTGCAAAGTTGAAATTTTTTTATAAAAAGATAAGATTCAAAGAAAGAAAGAATCAGTTGAAGCTTCTGACATAATGTTGAGTGATTCAAACAAAGAAAGAAAGAAACAATCGTGACTCAATCGTGACATATCAAAATCAAGATGAAGAAGTCAATCTAGACAATGTTAGTCCAACTCAAAAAAGTGGGATGATGTCTATTAATGTGTGTTAAAACCCATTTAAAAAATTCTAGAGTAAAAGCGGACACCTAGTGGACACAACGAACAACCTTTTATGACACTGTCATAGGTGAGATTGATATAGTGGACACTATAGTACAACTATAGGATGACTCACTTACAAGATCAGTAGTTGTGAATGATTTTAGCAGATGCTTACTCAAAGGAGAGAATGACAAGTGATGATCAATGAATGCCATCAAGGGAAGAGCGCCCAATAATTTGGAGTGATTCCATTGATCTCAAGCGGATTCTTAAGGGACTCAACGGTTGTCCAGGTACAAGCAAATGAATTATATATATTGGACAACCACAAGAGGGAGAGGACACCTACTGAGTTCAACGGTAACTGCCAATACATTTTAGTGGATGACCACAACAAGTAAAGGACATCCATTGTATGAAGTCCAATGGCTTCATTGTCAAAGAGGATGATTGAGAAAAAGTGTCCAAAGTAAATTCCAATCCAATGGCTACTTTTTGGTAGAACGAGTGATCCTTGTTAAGTCGATTGCCTACTCAAATGCTAACAAAAAGCTATTTCATGCCAACTCTCTAACAAACTCTACATCAATTATTCCATTGGAGAACAAGTACAAAAGAAGACTTAAGCACAACATTTAAACTCTCTTACAAAAGCAAATCAAGTTTGAAGCAAGCTTGAGTTATATTGGCAAAATTTGTTCTTATTTCTCTTTTGTTCTCATGAGTTTAGCTTAACACTTAATAAAGGAGAGCATAATTCTTCTTAATTATGTAATTGATGTGTTGAAGACTTTAGTGGAGAAAAGATGATGAGGTATAAAAAGTTTCTTTCCCTATTCGAAAAGAGTGGATCCCCGAATCTCTGAAGGCATGAAAAATCACAATAAGAAAGTACAAGATTGTTGAATATCATCAACAAATAGTCTATATGTTGTTCTACTCATTTGTTTTTTTCTTAAATTCTTGAAGCAGTCACTTTTTTGTGCTCGATTTTAATAGAATTTAATTGGTAATGAGTTTTACTTGAAATTTTAATACAACAACCCCCTCATTTTAAACAAAACAAATTATCAAGTTCACATGGTAAACAAAACAGAAAGTCACCTGAAAGAAACTATAAAACACCAAAGAAGAAACTAAATAATGAAGAGTTTACAAATGCTACAATAAATTTTGACTACTTTAGTTTAGGTATTGATAGTCTAATCATAAAATCATGGATTCTGAAATCAGTAGAAGAACAAAACAAATTATACTTAGTGAGATTTTAGAATAATTTATCTCACTTATGATGGGGCTTGATAGGTGATTTGAATATTATATTTCAAAGATGAAGTATTAACATCAAGTTCTAATTGATAAAAGGAGTTTGGCTTAGTGTACTGACTTTTCCGATTGCTCAGTCTGTTTGCTATTTTCTCATTATTCCAACTTACTCTTATTCCTCTTCCCTTCTCGTCTTGGTCACTAGACCCTCAGGCCTATTATCTATAGTTTCAAGCTTTGGTTACCAGTATCGAGTCTGTATTGATTAAACGATTAGTTAAATGCTAAAAAACATTATAATTGCAAAATGATTAGTTAGGCCACTGGTGTTGTCTTCACCGTGGCATGGGCATGGCCAGAAGGTCAGCATGTCATATCTCTTCTCCACTTCACATTGTACCTCATGCCAAACAATCATTCTTTATATTCTTGTTATATGAGCGAGCATGAGTCCAAATAACTCATCTGCTTCAGTCCAGTCCAACTTAATTCGGCCCAATTATTTGATTATTTTTTCATCCCAATTAGTTGCTAAAAAGTCTAATATATATTTTAAAAAAACAATTTCAGTCACAACTGGTTTATTCATATATTATACAATTTTTTCTAAAAAAAGTATGAAGCATAAATTGATTTTATCTGAAAGAAATCATCAAAAAATGATCTTAGATGAATTATAATTAATATTCTTAATTTTTTTTAATATTTTTTAATATAATAATAGAAAAATTAAGTCAGTACAACCAAATATTCTTGAAGTAATTCTTGATTTTAATTTCAAGATCGGATCAAAATCTGAATCACGGCCCTAATAGCACAACAAGATTACAAACTCAATGTTGCTAATTAGTTGGAGAATTATAGTCTTTTCTTATAATAATGATATGAAAATTGAGGGGATATATATATATATATATATGATTTTAATGGAGGTGTAGATCTATATTGGTGTAAATCACTCTTTTAAGGTAAGTTATTATTATTTTATTAATAAAATTATGTATAACAAGGAAAAAGAGTTGTCAATGGGTACCCTTGCAACTTATCTAAAATAGTTGACTTACACATGTAGATCCACACCTTGCACCATCATTGTACTCCATGCATATATATATTTATATATGAAAAAATTACACCAAATGCCCACAAACTTTGACGTTTGCTCAGCCATACCCTCTAACTTCACATTATAATACAAATGCTTTGCATCTTCAAGTTTGTTGCATGGAATGCCCTCCCGGTTCTCGGTCAGTCCAGTGACATGGCGATGCTCTCTCTCCACCATACAGAAGAGCATTCGACGTGGCAGTGCCACGTTAACAAATTAATAAAAAATATAAAAATAATATAATATTAAAATATAAAAAATCATATCTCTCTCCAGTGTCCTCGCCGAAAGGAGAAGAGGAGGCCGGCGAAGGGGGACCTCGCCCACCTTTGCGACCTTGTAGAGGGGGGGGGGGGGGGGCGAGGCCCCCTCCCCTTGCTCTTTGCCCACGCCGACAAAGAGAAAAGGAGGGGGGTGGGGTGGGGGGGTGGGGGGTGGTCGCTGGTGAGGTCGCAGTGGGGGCGATGCCCCCTCCTTAGCCGGCGAGGTCACAGAGGGGGCGATGCCCCCTCCTTCGCCGGCCTCCTCTTCTCCATCCGGCGAGGACGAGACAAACTATTTTTTAAATATTTTATCATTTTATTTTATTAATATCTTAATAGAAAAATTAAGTCAGTACAACCAAATATTCTTGAAGTAATTCTTGATTTTAATTTCAAGATCGGATCAAAATCCGAATCACGGCCCTAATAGCACAACAAGATTACAAACTCGATGTTGCTAATTAGTTGGAGAATTACAGTCTTTTCTTATAATAATGATATGAAAATTGAGGGGATATATATATATATATATATATGATTTTAACGGAGATGTAGATCTATATTGGTGTAAATCACTTTTTTAAGGTAAGTTATTATTATTTTATTAATAAAATTATGTAAAAAAAGGAAAAAGAGTTGTCAATGGGCACCCTTACAACTTATCTAAAATAGTTGACTTACACATGTAAATCTACACCTTGCACCATCATTGAACTCCATATATATATATATATATATATATATATATATATATATATATATATGAAAAAATTATATCAAATGTCCTCTAACTTTGACGTTTGCTCAGCCATATCCTCTAACTTCACATTGTAATACAAATGCTCTTCATCTTCAAATTTGTTGCACGGAATGCCCTTCCGGTTCTCGGTCGGTCCGCTGACGTGGCGATGCTCTCTCCACCATGCAGAAGAGCATTCGACGTGACACTGTCACGTTAACAAATTAATAAAATATAAAAAAAATAATATAATATAAAAATATAAAAAATCGTCTATCTTTCTCTCCGGCATTCTCGCCGAAGGGAGAAGAGGAGGCCAGCGAAATGGGACCTCGCCCACCTTTGCGACCTTGCAGAGGGGGGCGAGGTCCCCCTCCCCTTTCTCTTTGCCCGCGCCGACGAAGAGAAAAGGAGGGGGGGGGGGGGGTCTCGCCGGCGAGGTCACAAAGGGGGTGAGGCCCCCTCCTTCACCGGCCTCCTCTTCTCCATCCGGCGAGGACAAGATGAAATTTTTTTTATTATTTTATTTTTATTAATTTGCTGACATGATGGTGTCACGTCGAATGCTTTTCTGCGTAGCGGAGAGAGAGCATCGCCACATCAGCGGACCGATCGAAAAATTGAGTATTCCCGATCGGGAGGGCATTCCGTACAACAAATTCGAAAATGGAAGGCATTCGTATTATAGAGTAAAGTTGGAGGGTATCGCTGAGCAAGCGTCAAAGTTGAAGGGCATTTGGTGTAAGTTTTTCATATATATGTGTGAATTCCGAAAAAAATGGTGTGATTTTAAGGTAAAAATAATAAAGTAACCTTCGATGAACTAATTAAATATGTGTCTGCCTGTGTATATTTTCTTATGCAATATTCCTCCTTTTATTCTTTGTTGCTCCGTTAGAATCATGAATTTTTAATATATAATATAGGTTATGCATGCGGTAACTATTCCAAATTAACTGAATTATTTAGGAAAATCAAAGAAAAATTAATGAATTGATGATAATGTATTGGAATCATCTTAGAAAGATAATAACTAATCCGGTAGTGCAAAAAAATTAAATTAAAGAGTTCAACTAGAGTTCATAATCATCTCTTAACAAAGTAAAGTCGACCCAAATTAAGAATTATTAGCACAATTGGATAAATCATAGTCACAAGATTGATTTCTACAATCACCACGAATAAAATTTATTCACGTCGTTTCCGTCCGAATACTAAATTAATCAAATGGTGACGTCTAAAGTCGACCCACATATTGACATATTTTTTCGGACGGAATAAATTATCACTTTCATGGATACCAAATTTTGGTATTTTTTTTTGTTAATGTTCGTTTACTATTTATTAATATTTAATCTTACTCATTAAATAGTTCGATGTATACAATCCAAAAAGATTGTATCAGTAGATGGTTCACTGTGACTACTCTCGAGTTCCACAGATAGCTCCGAGGAATCAGAGGTGCAGCGCTCGGTTCGTCTCTCATGACCAAAAGACAAAGGAAGCGGATCAATCTGAACAGTGGCACCGGATGATGTACTTGCACCATCGACAAGATCTACGAGCTCGTCGTCGCCAGCCAATCTGCCGCATTCATATCCTATCCTTCCATCAGAATCATGTTCTCTTTTCTTCCCTCTGAATCTTGTTCTGTTTTCTTCTCCGGCGGCTCCATTGGCCTCTGAGCTGAAGCTAATGTCATGGATCCTCACATCCATCCACACGCCACTCGGACAAGGAGACGACCACTTCGGCTTCTGCGACGTCGCTAGCTCTCGGATACGATCGGCCGGAGAAGAAAAGCTGGCTTCCGGGGAGCTCCATACATCTGAAGCGGAGCAGAGGGATGCAGATTCGTACAACTGAGGGAACTCCAATCCACTACTCCTCGGAGACGGCCGGATCGAGCTGCACGCCTTGTCGACGTCGATCCCCGCGGCGTCTTGCGCCAGTGCAACAAACGGATGCTGCAGAAGCATATCTGCGGTCCACCGCTTGGCGGGATCCCTCACAAAGCAACGGCGCAAGAAGTCCTTCCCTTCCTCGGACAACTGCGGCGGGATCTCAGGCAGCTCTTCTCCGTAGCCAATCCTCCACAGCAACCCCCACACGTCGTCAAAGGGCCTCCACGCCTGCGCGCCGGTCGCCATCTCCACGACCACGCACCCTAGCGACCAGACGTCCGCGGGCGCCCCAAGCTCCCCGCGCGCGACCGATTCCGGCGACATGTAGGCTGCCGTGCCGCGGAAAGCACCCGCGCCGCCGGGTCCCCCGGTCTTCTTCGCCAACCCGAAGTCGGCGATCTTGACGTCGCTTCCGCCGCCAAACACCAATATATTTTGCGGCTTGACGTCGCAGTGCGCGTATCCGCGTGCGTGAACGCACCCGAGGCCCCGGACGATCGAGCGCGCGTACCACCGCATCACGGGCTCCGGGAGTGCGCCCCCTTTGCGGCGGAGCGCGTCCGAGAGCGTACCTCCGTCCGCGTACTCCAAGAACAGGTTGTAGAATCGGGCGCCGGTGCCCGCGTCGGCCGTGACGTCGTCGCCGAGGCAACGCACGACCTGCGGACAGGCTTGCAGGTCCAGCAGCACTGCCTTCTCTTTCCGGAGCGAGACCGAGTGTGCCACCGGCACCGACTTGACCGCCATGACCGCCGGCCGGACGTCACCGGCGGGACGAGCGAAGGCGAGGTTGACAGCGCCGAAGCTGCCCCGCCCGAGCAGCGCTCCTCTGGTCCACTGCGTTCCCTCCATCAATCCGAATGCCATTGTATGCCGTCCTTGAGCAGATTTTTTCTATTGCAACTTGCAAGGCACGAACAGAAGTGGGAATCGGCTCAAACGTTGCACGTGGGCAGAAGTAACAGCAAGTTGTCTGGAGAGTTTTCCAATGGCGCAGAGAGGAGGCGGAAGACTGTTGGAGGAGAAGGAGGTTTCTTGACCAGAATCAAGAACTGCGCAGTAGAAGCAAGAAACGGGTGGGGGGAGATGATATATGTTTCTTGAGTTGTTTGGTATGCGCGATCGAGGGGGTTTTCTAGTCGTTACAGTCACAGAGAGCGTGACCATTTGTGCGAAGAGAAAATAAAAGAAACACGTGCGTCAAACAATTTGTCACGTTCGTTGGGATACGAGGTTAATTAATGGAATATTTTCTTATCGAAAAAAAAATTAATGGAATATTTTCTTTTATTTATTCGTAACATTTTCTTGGTGATGATTTATTTATTTATTTATTATACTTTTTTTTCTTGGACCGGGGGATGCTAGTGCTGCACATTGCCAAAATCCAATTTTTTAATCTTATATATATATAAGGATTATAATTTAAAGAAACATATTATGATAAACGACGTTTCTGGATCAATAATTTATTTTTGATTAATGGGTCTTAAAATATTTCTATAATTTTATTTGATATAGTTGAGATCTTTTACACATTCTTGACATAGTTTTAAAATATTTCGTTGAATGCTTTCCTAGAAAAAGGCATTCCATTTTCTAAAGAATCAAGAAAAAGAATTAACTATCAGCAATGTACATTACCTTATTTACTATGTATAAATAATCTTTTCAGCAATTTAAATGACACTATACTTTTTTTACTAAAATACCTTTTATCACTAATATTAAGTTAAATATTATATAATTCAATTAATAACTCAAATAAAATTAATAAATTAAATAAATATAATATAAATATTTCATATCTTTTTAAAATGAAAATAATGGTAATGTATATAATATTTAAAATAATAACTTAATAATAATATGCAATTCATATGAATAACAATAATATAATAAATTAATATTATTAATTAGATGGTAATAATATTATTTGTTATTGTTATATAAATTTTTATATTATTTTTATGTTTTGTTTGTCTAAGATTGGAAATGACAGAAATGGAAAGAAAATAAGAATAGATTTTCATTTGGGTGACAATCTGTATTGACATCTCCTCTTAGTCAATGTGGATTGTCACTTCATAAGTAATCTGCATTGTCCGCAGATTACTTACAAATTAAAACAAAATAAACAAGACAATGAGGTGTGCCCAAATAATTTAATTTCATATTACCGATAATCTAGAAAGATTATCTATATGGAACGCCCCTAACTGTCTCTTTTCAACTTCTTTTCAAGGTTGTGGCCTCTACTCTTTTCAATTTTCTTAAAGTTTTAAAATTCTATCAATCTTTCAAAAATACCTGTTTTCATCTTACAAAAAAAAACATTATTAATATTTTTAAAGATTATTTTATTATTTTTATTAATCCCTGCATGACTCTTCAATTTTTTTTAGAATATAGCTAATGATTTTAGGAGTTCTAGAAATTATAAATTCTTGAATTCTTACTCACCGAATTGGTTAACTAAACTGAAATGATATATAAATTTGTGGACATAATTTATTAGTTTCTTCATATTTATATGTTATATTTAATTTCTTAACGCCGAAAGACAAGTATTAATGAGTTGATCAAGGAAAAAAGTCATGAAATCTAGAAAATATGATATTTTAATTCATCAAAATATTATAGTTAATTTGTTATATCAATTTTTCTAATATTTTTATGAATATTAATTATAAAATAATATGCACCCATTAACTTTAGGGTCCTATAATATCAGATATAATGTATATATATATATATATATATGTTTGTGGATAAAAGTGGGTAAGTAATTTATTTTCACTTAAAAACGACTTTTAACTAGCAATTTTAAGAAATACGTGAAAGAATTGGAACATAGGTCATTTTTTTAAAATAAGAGAAATTCATTAACACGAAAGATGACTACTAGAGTCATTATACAAAAATTGATGGAGGCCGGGAGGAGGACTATCCATCCAAAAATATTCACCATTTTGACGGTCAAAATTTGCTAAGTGGTCTGCGACAGAGTAGTCATACAATGTAATAAACAAAGAAACAATAGCGGCAAAATATGGAAGTAACACATAGCAGTGATATGATATCATTGTCCAAAAATTGATATGCAAAATAGAAAAGTATATATGTAAACACAGAACATGAACACATAGAAATGGCATAAATACTTATGCAACTTGTGTTAGGTCAAAGTTTTAATGCTTTATATAATTATATTTTGATGATACAAACCTCAAGATTAAAGAAATACTGAAAAAGTTTAAATAAAATGGATAACTTTATGCACTACATTTTGATTAAATAATTGACTATGATCTTGTTAGATTATTGATAAATCATGAATATCAAAATTGTAGAGAATCATGTTAGCTATCCATGGAATCCAAGATTATCGAATTTGGATAACTGTGCAGAAAGATATGATCAAAAAAGTGCAGGGCAGTCAACCTGCCGATCGACATAATGAAAGTCGATCGAGAGAACACCGGTCGACCGAGGTGGAGATACCGGTCGACCGAGGTGGAGATACCGGTCGACCGATCAATAGATGAGCTAACCCAGTTGACGTCAAAATGATACCGGTCGACAGTCCAGTCGTCCGACCATGGGCAGAAGCTGAAGAAATGAGTGCAACGGTCATATAGATCGGTCGACTATTCCATTAATACGGTCGACCGATCAACTGTGATCAATGAAGAAAATAAGTCAACGATCATATAGATGAGTCGACCGGTCCATAAATGTGATCGATCGGTCTACTGCTACAATAAATAGTAACTGCTATATTTCAAGAATAAAAATGTGGAATAAATTCTGGACGAATTTTACACATACTAAAGCCTATAAAAGGAGTGCCAAAGCCGAAAGCAAAGCACCCATCCAAGCATTGAAAAAGAGAAACCATTTTTTCAGAAAGATTGTGAGAGCTCCCGTGTAAAAGAGGTTTCAATCTTACCTCTTAAGCGAGAGTCTAAATCTTACCTCTTGAGTGAGAGAAAAGATTAGCTTCCTAAGATGAGAGGTTGTCTTGCCTCTCGAAGCGGAGAAAATATGGTTGTATAAAGGGCTTTTTTGTTTCCATTTGGAACAAAGGAAGTGCTTAGTGGAACCTCCGACGGTCTCGAAGTCAAGAAGTCGAAACGGGGACGTAGGTCAATGTGTGACCGAACCTCGTCAACAACCATCCATGTATTTTGTGTTTGCTTTCTCTCTTTCCCCATCTCATATTGTGTTTATGATTTGAATTGCAAATGTTTTAATAATCGATTTTAAGCATCTGCGACGATTTTTGTGAAATCGATATTTTTAAATTGAACACCAATCCATTCCCTTCCCCCCTCTTGGAGCCCTTTGGGATCTTATAATTGGTATTAGAGCGGGTTGCTCTTGTTTTAAGATCTAATCATTTTTAAATTTGATCGTTTCAAGATTTGACCGTATTGTTTTAAGATTTAACAATCTTTAGGAGTCATGGAATCAAGTGGATTTAGTTTTTCCGAAGGTCAATCCATTGTTCGTCCTTCGCTTTTTAATGCATCTAATTTTGCTTATTAAAAAATTAGGATTCAAGCATACATATGTTCCATTGACATGTGGGACATTGTTGAAAAATGCTACTATTTGCATGAAAAAATACCTTCAAATTATGATGAACGACAAAAGATTTTTTCAAAATTGGATTGGAAAGATAAAAATATTTTTTTATTGTGCTTTGAATTCAACGGAATTTAATCGGATCTCTAGTTTTCAAAGTTCAAATGAGATTTGGAAAAAATTTATCACTACTTACAAAGGAACGCACAAAGTTAAAAAATCTAGATTAAACATATTAAATCACCAATATGATTCTTTCAAAATGCTAGAAAATGAGTCCATTAATGATATAGTTGTTCATTTTAACGATATTGTGAATGACTTAGCCTCCTTGAGCGAGCCAAGATCTAACTTCCAAAAAGTGAAAAAGGTTCTCAGGTTGCTCACTTCATGGCATACAAAGAGGACCGTGATTGAAGAAAAAAACTTAAATAGTCTGAATTTTGATGATCTAATTGGTTCACTATTAACCTATGAGATCGAAATTCAGGAAGAAGAAGAAGAAGAAAAGCCCCCAGGAAGAAAACATTGCCATTGAAAGCGAACGAAAGTGGAGAAGATTCAAATGAAGAAGAAGTGGACGAAAAGAAATTCGTCCACTACACAAGAAAACTAGATAATATCTCAAGTTGGTGAAAAAGAAAAAGAAGAATGAAAAGCCAACCCGAAAATTACACAAATATCATAAAGAAGAGAAATCTCAAAAGGGAAAAATAAGAAATATGAAGAATTTAAGTGAAGATGAATCAAATGACTCATCAAGCTCTTCTAGTGAGAATGCATACCTATGCTTGATGACTCACAACGATGGGGTAATTTCAAGCCTTTCAATTTCAAATAATGAATCGTTGAGCTTTTTTGAAGAAAACATTCCTTTAGATGTAAATAAATAACTTTTCTCTCTCATAAAAAGATATTTTTCAATTAAAGAGAAAAATGAAAAATTACTACATGAGATTGAAAACTAAAAGAAGAAAAGAATACATATTTTATGGAAAATGAAAATCTCAAAAATGAAATTGAAACTTTGAAAATTATACATGCATGTGAAATTGTAAAAATAGCATGTTCATTAGAAAAAGTAAAACAAGAAAATGCCTCTTTGAAAAAATACAGAAAATAGTGATATGACTATTTCTCATATAATGATAAACAATCTTAGGAATTATTTTGCACATGAAAATTCTTATTGGAAATTTAATCATTCATATGGTGGAAAATCACATCTCAAATGTTTTACATGTGGATTTTATGATCATTATGCATATCAATGTAAAATGAGAAAATAATCACAACATAGCATGATTTGGGTTCCGAAAGGAACATTGTCTAACAAAAGAGGATCCAAAAAAGTTTGGGTACCAAAAGTTAATTGTTTTTCAGGTGTGCCTCACATGTAAAGCAAAGTACGAATGAAAATGAAAATGTGAAGGCATAAAAGTTATGGTAAAAAGTATCATTGGTTATACTCTTGTATTTTTTATGGTTCTTAAGTGTTAAGCCTATTTTTTTATTTTACTCAAAATTTCAAAATTTCTATTTCTTTGAAAGAAAAAGAAAGGAACAAAGAAAATCGGTCATAGTGATAGAGGGAGCATATTAAAACTTATTTTGACATATCATTGTTGCATCAAAGTTTTATACAAAATTTTGATTTTTAATATATTTTTCTGTGTCTTTCATAAATTGGTTTTTCATTATAAAATAGCCATAAATTTAGGGGGAGTTATTTTTTAAAATCTTTATGATGCAATACTTTACATGTATGTTATATGAAAAAAGGGGAAGAATATTTTTTTTGAAAATATGATTAAGGGGGACTTACATATGGTTTCTTATATGCTTCATATACAAATTATTCTTTTTTATGAAACAAAAGGGGGAGAAATATAGGAGAAATATGATTTGAATATAACCTTATATGAAGAGTACCTTACAATTAATATTTATGAGAATATCCACCATTGTAAGGAAAGCTAAGTGTTAGGGGAGTAAAAATAATATTTACAAGAACTTTACAACTTTTTCGCAACTTATATATTTTTCATATTTCTCGACTTGTCTTAATAAAAAAGGGAGAGATTGTTGGGTCAAAGTTTTAATGCTTTATATAATTATATTTTGATGGTAAAGAAATATTGAAAATTTTTAAATAAAATAGATAACTTTATGCACTACATTTTGATTAAATAATTGACTATGATCTTGTTAGATTCTCGATGAATCACAAATATCAAAGTTGTAGAGAATCTTGTTAGCTATCAATAGAATCTGATGCGTGTAGAATTGATAGCAAATGCTAACAAGTGCACTAGCCGCTCAAATAATAAAGTAAATGAGTATAGTTATCGTTCTCACGAGGACGGTTAATAACTTAGACTCTATTTTAACCTTGTTAATTGAGAAATTAAGAAAATAGTTGATTTCAGCTGTGAATAAAAGGAAAATAATAAAAATAAAAGAAATGATCACCTGGAGAAATAATGATTTGATGATTAGAGCACCTAATTATCACCACTAGAATGCAATGAATTTTCTTAACTTAGAATTAGTTGAATCAATAACAAAGTGAATTTCCAAAATTAGTTAACCAATGTTTCAGGCTTTAACTACTATCTTATGTAGAATAAATCAATCCTTTCAGTTTTTAATTTACTTAATTAAATCATAAGATGCATTCAATCGGAATTAATATTAAGGACTTTCTCAAGTCACCTTAATAACTACACGAATTAGGTCTCTTTTGATTTCCCTAATTGTGACATGCAATAAATAAGATCAATCCTAAAAACTACTATGAAAATAATCACTTCTTCTCATATAGCAATTAAATCATAAATCATGGAATCAAAGGAAAGCATTAAACATGAAATTGCAATGCTATTAAATATTCAAATCAAACTAATATTAAGAAAGACTCCAATACATAAATAGGGTTCAAATAGAATGACCCTAATAAAGAAATAAATCTGAGAATAACAACATCAAATCTAATGTAAATGATTGGGAAAAGAAAACAAAGAACTCTGGCATAGGCTAAGCGCGTCCTCTCTCGAGTTTCCGACAGAGCTTCGCTATTGTCCTTGATCTTATCCTCTTTATAGGCTTCAAAATTATGCACCGGGGATGCTTTTCCAAGCCCTTTTCTGCCTTCTTTTATAGGTTTTCTCTCTCCCAAGGAAAGAAATCGAAAATATATCCAAAAAGTAGATAAAAACGGCTTTAAAATGGTCTAACAGACTGCCGTCACGGCCGTAAAGGGCTCCGGCACGGCCGTGATAGAAGGCTGAGAAATACTTAGCCAAATTTCTGCTGGAATTTCTCTATCACGGCCATGACAGAAGCTGTCACGGCCGTGACAGTAACAGCCTGATTTTTCTATGCTGAATCTTTCTGTCATGGCCATGACCACAACTGTCATGATCATGACAGTCTTCTGAGCTGTTTTAAGCCTTTTCTTGCATTCATTTCGACGTTCTCTCATATCCTGCCATGAATAATTTTCAGATTTAGGTAGAAATAAAATCTAAATGAAATTATATGAAAACAAATCAAGACTCTTCTTTTTTAAACATAAAAACATTCTAAAGTGTTAATCAAATGACCCAAACTAATACATGATTTCCGTGCATCAGAATCCAAGATTATCTAATTTGGATACTATGCTGAAAGATATAATCAAAATAGTGTAGGGCGGTCAATTTGCCGGTCGACATAATGAAAGTCGGTCGAGAGAACACCGGTCGACCGAGTTGGAGATACCGGTTGACCGATCAATAGATGAGCTAACTCGGTTGACATCGAGATGATACAAGTCGACATACCAGTCGACATGGTCCGGTCGACTGACCATGGGCAGAAGCTGAAGAAACGAGTGCAACGATTATATAGACCGATCGACCGATCGACCGATTCATTAATGTGGTCAACCAATTAACTACGGTCAATGAAGAAAATAAGCCAACGATCATATAGACCGGTCTGAAGAAATGAGTGCAATGATCATATAGACCAGTCGACCGATCCATTAATGTGGTCAACCAATCAATTGCAGTCAATGAAGAAAATAAGCCAACGGTCATATAGACCTGTCGACAGGTCCACTACTGCAATGAAGAGTAACGGCTATATTTCAAGGAGAAAAATGTGAAATAAATTTTGGACAAATTTTATGCATAATGAATCCTATAAAAGGAGTGCCAAAGACAGAAGCAAAGGCACCCATCTAAGCATTGAAACAAAACTTCAAGAAATCGAAAAAAGATCTTTTTCCTTGAAGTTATCATTTTGAGCTTTCTTTCTTTCTCTTTTATCTTCTTGTGAGTGTTCTATTGTAAAAGAGAAAAACCATTTTTTAGAAAGATTGTGAGAGCTTCTGTGTAAAAGAGGTTCCAAATCTTACATCTTGAGCGAGAGAAAAGATTAGCTTCATAAGAGGAGAGGTTGTCCTGCCTCTCGAAGTAGAGAAAAGGTGGTTGTGTAAAGGACTTTCTTCCTTGCCCCATTTGGAACAAAGAAAATGCTTAGTGGAATATCTGACGGTCTCGAGGTCGAGAAGTCGGAGCGGGGACGTAGGTCAAGGTATGGCTGAACCTCGTCAACAATCACTCGTGCATTTTGTATTTGCTTTCTCTCTCTCCCTCTCATATTGTGTTTATGATCTGAATTGCAAAGGTTTTAAGAATTGATTTTAAGCTTCCGCGATGATTTTTGTGAAATCGATATTTTCGGATTGAACACCAATTCACCCCCCTCCCCCTCTTGGTGCCCTTTGGGATCCTACAACTTGCACATTGAAGTCGTATGTTAAAATTGTATAAAAGCGATAAGACGTCAACATAATGCATTCAAATTAACCAACATAAAGTAATTTGCTACTTGAGGAGCCGAAAGCGTAGACACAATAGTTGCAAAATAGATCATGTTCCTACTAGCAAAAGTCGTATTAAAGTGTACTATAATTAGTAGCTGCAACGTATGGGTCAACGAGAATACAAAGCTCTTGCAGAAGTTGAGCCGCCCGTTGGTGATGGAAGAAAGGAGAATCCCATAGAAGTTCCAACAATTGACCTTAAAGCAAACTCTTAATTCAAAATAGGTGGGTTGTAACAGGCGAACAGAAAAAGTTGTGGCAGAAGTAGTACATAGAATTGAGGAGATGATACAAATGCAAGAGATAAATTTCTTGGGAGCAAACATTGAATCAAATATGGAGAGTTGGATAGACGTTGATGCTGTTCTAAAGCATCTAGTTGGTATGGAATGTGAAGAGCGAACTCATGCACCCAAAGTAGCTAGATGATTGCCCTCTTTGTAGTCGCTTTTCTATACTCCTCTAGTTGTTCCAACATTCATGGCTCTAACATGTCATCTTCACAAGTCATAAAACTCAAGAGAGCAGTTAGTAAACTTCTCACATAATTTAGCTCAGAATTATGTCTTGATGTATGGATTGGCTTCCTTATCCTGTTGTACTATCTCATCCAACAACAATACAAATATTTTTTTTTGTTGTGCTATTTCCTTCATAATTTTGATTGCTTCCCCATTGTTTTCCCTACCCTTTCCATGCCTTCTTTTGTGAAACACCAACTTGGTTCATTGTTTGTAGTAGCATGACATAAATTCATACCATCCAAGGTGATTTCAATGTCATCAATATCATCATTTTCAGAGGGAATTTCGAACATGGTTCTAGCGAAGGCTCTGCTCCTAGTAGTAAAGTTCTTAGAGAATATCCACTCCAAACACACGGAAGGGCTTGTCCTTTATTCTGACATATTCCTTGTTTTCCTACTACAAATAAGAAAGGAACAGTAATGAAGCAAGAGTATAAATTGTTGCACAAATAGAATTTATTGTTGGCATCAAGCTTATCGTTATAACTTCTTTCTACATGTTCATTTCGACAGAGGTAGGAATTGTCTTCTCATGATCCCAACCCCATCCGCTTTAGTAAAGTTGATTTTGGTACATGGTATAGGACTTTTTCAAAATTTGTCTGCTATTTTTCAAATTTTTCATATCGTAACCCTTCGTTGTCATCTTATTAAATCTTAACAACATGTGCTTCCAAGTGTCGGTTGAGAAGACACCATTAGTAAAGTTTCCATCAAAATGTTCAAGTTTCATGATCCCGAAAATTACTTTATTCAACTCATAATTCCAATTGGTTAATCACTTTTTTTAGTGAGCCATCTTTGTTTCTAGAGCCGAGTTATTGAGTCATTGTGATACATCCTTACAACATTTCACATGGATAATAGTTTGACCAATGAATTTAAACTCAAGCGAAAAAATTAATCACTATTTGAACCCTAAACCCTAAGAAAATCTGATCTAATTTGAAATAGAGCATGAAGCAGGACCGTGATAGATGTTAGTGATAGATGCACATACAACAATAGGAAAATACATGCACATCAGCTAAAGAGGGACCTCAACATAGATGTTAGTAATACATGCACATATAATAGTAGGATTCTATCATAGCATTAGAAAAAGGAGGAACTCTAATAGCTACCACTATTTTCTAACTTATACTTGCCTACATAAATCTAACATTTGCCTACAAAATTTAGAAAGAAATTGTTTACAATTTTTCTCACTTATGCACATATGGATACAATGTGCTCGGGCTAAGCTATAGAAGGTATCAGACATGCACGATTCACTAACATGTAATATGACAATAGGAATAGAGGCATAATCACATGATGAAATTCAGCTTGTAATAATATGAACTCTCATGATGATTGAGAAAAGAGGATATATTACAATAGTATGCATGAAGCCAAAGGAAAGAGGGAAAATGAAAACACCTATTGGTCATGATGTGCTCCAAGCGGTGCTAAAAATCTATGACAAAGATGAACACACGAATAGGCCTAGGACAATTGACCTAGATGTTGACAAGGGAAAAAAGGAAATAATTAAAAAATGTCTTAGGAGGAATCAAAAGATGAAGCAACGTAATTAAAATGGAGAAATTTGAGCTGAAGGAAAAGAGGAAACATTTGACATACCTCTCGGTTGTGATATCGAACTTGGCCGAAGATCCTGATGGATACTTCATAGTGGTCATTGTCAAATAAAGATTGGGTGGACTTAGATCCGCTGACGACAATGTGGTGTTGTGGCCCAGGTCAACAGAAGCAGATGTTGACAAGGGAAAAAGGGAACTGGCGAAAGGGAGGAGTAAAAAGAATAATCAACAAAAAATGAAAACATATCACCGCGAAAGGGACGGGGACTTGTGAAATACATTTCACAACATGTTGAATATATAATCAATCACAACTCTCATGTCGAACTTGTCCCAAGTTGTATTAGCGAAGACGATGATGATAACTCAGTTTTGTGGCCTAGGACAAGAGTAGCAAATATTGGCAAGGGAAAGAGCTAAGCCAGAGGCAAAAAAATTGTCACCCAAAAGAGGAAAAAAATCAAACATTCTTGCAGAAGGAAAGGAGGGAACGTCTGAAATACTTTCGTAGTGTTGTCAAAGTTGTCATTGATCCTCTAATGGCGAAGAGTTCCTCTAAGATGTACCAACAAAGACGACGAATATAGGGACCTAGGGCATGAGAAAACAATGTCGGCAATGGAACATGCTATTGACAAATGAGAAGAGGGTTTTCGTCAAAGTCACATGAATAGTGAAATTGCATTGATAACCTTCTACTAATTTCAAAAAACATCGTAATGCAATAGCCTGCCAACAAAATTAACCTACTTCAATTTTTGTGCTAGTGATGTTGTGCCTCATATCCAGATGCATGTTTAACATTATTCCATAAAATAAGCACTTATTCGGATAGATAATCTGAAAACAAACCGCCCTTAGACACTATCAATCGTGGATAGAAGTCAATTTTGATTGTTAAAGCAATATGTTAACACCAATAAAAAAATATTGATTGTTATTGGGATACTTTAGGGTACACAATTGTAACTCTTCTAAAATTATTTTATTGTGAATAGCCCATAAATTTTAGAATAGTATTTTTGACAGTTAACTAATGAAGAAATATAATAGGATAGGGAAGTATACGATAATGTTGACGAGTTCATGTTTGAATGAAAAATATTGAGAAAGGATGAAGTAAATTAAACCACAATTTTTAATAAACTATTTAAAACATGGATTTTAAAAGATTAGTTTAGACAAAAAATGATCATTTATGTTTTATTCTTAATTATATTACTTAGTAAATTGTTTGCTTAAAAGTAATGCAATTTAATGATGTAAGACCAACTACAAGACTCGTTGGGAATGTTCACGAATAAATTTTAACAAATTTTATAATGTTCACGAATGTTTACAAAGTAATTCATGTTACTAGTGTACATAAATTATATATGTAACAAACTGTACAAAAAGGAGAAAAAAGATAAATAATAAATTAAAGTTGTTATGAATATCTCATAAATGACTTTCCCATAACTCATAAATATGACACCAAATGCCAAGCATTGGCATTGTTCTTGACTTCACTCATTTCTTCGTCATGATGCAAGCCAAAGAAAAATGCACGACAACGTCATAGAGAGGGGACATCATGATCATGAAAACTAAGAAAAGGATTGGATCTATCTCAGCAAAAGGTATATATTTCTATGATATTTTCATGGATAGTTGTGACTTTCTGAAATCGATTTGTTATCACTTCATCCTTTCATTTCTTGACTGAGTATTGCATATTCCATTGATGTTGATGCCTATGTATCGCACCACGTAAATTCATACACAAGATAAATTATCAAAGAAAAAATCATACACAATAAATGTCACACCTCTCAAATACACACGACTATCATACCAAGTACAAGGTTGTCACACCAACAATGTTGTTTGATGCTATTGCACTTTTATGTTGTGACAAGCACCAAAGTTGTTGTATGTCATGCCTAATAAATGTTGCGGCACTAGATCCTCCTTATCGTGGCGCTACAGCATTCATGGGTGCTATAGAACTTGGTTCTCGCAATCGTATTCCCACATGATTCAATTTTTAGTACAACCGATCTTCTGAATACGTTTATATGTCATACGGATTTGTCTGTCCAAATGATTTTATCCAATCACATTTATGCTAAATGTATTATCTAATAATATGATGTGTTTAGTTTCAAAAACTTATTAATTTTATTATTTTATTCAGACTCAAATTCGTAATCCTTTTTTTTCTAAATACTATTTATCATTGAAGCTTATAGGTTAAACAAGATAAATGACAAAAAATGTTCAATGGATAGATCTTATGATTTTTTTAAAAACAATCAACCTTAACCAAAAGAGAATCGAAGAATATTCCACCAATTCATGTTTTATCGAGTTGAAAATAAGGATGCTCACGGGTTGTTGGATCTGACTCGGAGCTTGACCCAACATGACCAAAACTTGGTCGGGTCAGGTCGAGTCGGGTCAGATTGAGTCAGGTAGATCAAAAACTTTTTGAAAGCTAGACTGGATCACCCAACATAGGTCGGTTCTATAGGATCGAAAGCAACAAGAGGGTGGGGTGAATTGGTGTATAAAAATTAAAATCGAAAAAGTCATAAAAGTCAATTTTAGAAAATGCGATCACAAGCAAGTAAGAAGAGCAAGAGAAAAGAAAGACGCGATATGTTGACGAGGTTCGACCCAACTCTCCTTGCCCTACGTCCTCGCTCCGACTTCTCGACGATTAAAGAAAGACGCGATATGTTGATGAGGTTCAGCCCAACTCCTTGCCCTACGTCCCCGCTCCAACTTCCCGACTTCGAGATCATCGAAGATTCATTAGCCTTCTCTTTTCTTGTAGGGAGAGAATAACCCTTTCTACACCACAATGCCTTATTCTTCACTCAAGAGATAAGTCACACCTCTTCTTACAATGAGCTCTCAAAATTATCTAAACAAGAATATAAGAATTCCCTCCAATGCTCTCTTCTTACAAAGAATGTTCTCACTAAGAAACTAAAAGAGTGTAGAGATGATTTTCAAACTTTAGCTCAAGAAAAATGCTTTGGACTTGAAGGAAGCTCCAGAGTGATTTGCCTTGCTTGGATAACCGTCCTTCAATCTTTTGAATCTCTTTTATAGGCTTCTCTTGAAAATATGCCCATAGTAAATCAATTCAAAAATGTTGTCCTGTTAGCTTTGAAACGGTCGCCCGTTTTAATATCGATCGTCCATTATGCATAGTAACTAGTCGTTATCCCTTTTGTCGCATATTCAACGGTCGTCCATTATGTTATCGGTCATCCGTTTAATAAAAAATTATATTCGTTATTTTTGTCTTTTCTGTACAATTTTCATTGTTCGTAGTCCATAGAAGAATCATAGCCGTTAAATTAATTCTTGCTTCCATAACGGTCGTCCGAAAGGGAATCGATCGACCGATTTTAGAACATCTATGCTCTCTGTAATCTGCGGTCGTCCATGCAGTGACTTTAGTCATCCGATTTTCATATTTTATTCTTTGTTGTACAAAACGGTCGACCGTTATAGTTTCGGTCATTTTTGGAAGTGTCTGCGCTCTCTATAATTTGTGATCATTCATTCGCCAACTTCGGTCGTCTAATTTATACATCTTTTACCTTTACTGTCCAGAACGGTCGATTGTTAACATTTCGGTCGTACGTTTTAAAATTGTCTGTGCTCTCTGTAATATGCGATCGTCCATTATATACTTGGATCTTTCATTTAATACATATAACGGTCGATCGAAAATAAATCGGTCACCCGATTTAGGAGTGTCATTCTCTCTGTAATTAGTGGTCATTCCGGCTCCTATTTGCTCGTCCATTATAAGTCAAAACGGTCGCCCGTTTAACCTTTCGGTCCACCGTTTTGCTGTAGAAAAATATTTCGACTCTTTTTCTTCGAAAAATATTCAATCTGTTCACACTAACACTTCTAGCATAATTAGTACATCATCTTCCTTGTTTGTTATCATCAAAATACTTAGAATATGATCCTTGGACTAACAATCTACCCCTTTTTATGATAGCAAACAAGGTGACGAGGAGGTAAATAAATAACAAAATGTAAGTTCCTCCTCCTTAATTTATGCTTATCTTGTGACATCAAAAGATATTATTTACTCCCCCTCAATCAAAGCATAATTTCTCTTTATAAGACGTAATGATACCAAAAGAGCAAAATCATAATGATACATTGTTAAGAACATGGTTAATGACAAATATAAGTGAACAACATAACCAACACAACCAACATATCCATACATAAACATAGTCTCCATCACATAAACAACACATAAGGTCACATATATAGTGACATACATAATAGTCACAAATGTCATAACACACATACACACATACATAGTATCCTCCGGCACATTCATCTTCTCCCCCTTTTGTCATCATCAAAATGGGGAACAAAAGGAATAAGTAAAAAAGTAAAACCAAACATCCGGGGCATCATCAGGTGGAGGAGGCGCAGCCTGCTCATAAGGGGAAGTGTCGAAGCCTTGAGATCTAAAATATGCAAATAAGAAGTCCTGAGTGCGACGATGATCAAGCTCTAAGTGCTCCATGTGTGCAGTCATATCATCCAAGCGCCTATCAATCCTGTCCATGCGTGTAACCATCCCATCCATGCGCGTGATCATCCCATCCCACTCATCATGTGAAGGCACTATGGATGCACGCCAAACACTCATCGACTCAGGTCGAGGACATATGTATTGCTCCCAAGAAGGTCCGGTATCCTCCACAGGAGCTCTCGTAGGAACCTCTGCACTTGCTCCTTCATCAGAGTCTGTTGTGTCTCTTGTCCTTTCTTTGAAAATGCCCATTCGTTATTAACGAGGACAAGGCCCTTTCGCTTCAATGTGACTTTCCCAATGATATCAATATATCTCTCAGAAAATGATGGCTCAATCTCAGGAATAGTAATGTCTTTCTGACGAAATATCCGAATAAAAAAGGAACCAAAGTAAAGAATCATATTGTGAGAGCGTTTGGAGTCTATCTTCTCTTTGGTGGTGATGAAGTGATAAATCATATAAGCTCCAAAGTTAACCGGAGGAAGATCATTTCGAAGAAGACAATAGAGAAGACGTAAATCATAGAAAGTCAATCAGTATAATGACCGGATCGAGGGAAGAGAATGTGACTGACTATATGATGTGCAACAAGAAGGGGAGGAGTCAACTTTTTGAAAAGTCCTTTCATGGGAAAGTTATCTACTTCACCACAAAAGACAATTTCAAGGGTTTCAGTGATAGAAATATCGGAAGGCCACCTATGAGTCGCAATGTTCGAAAGGCCTCCTTTGGAAACATCAAAAGTCTCACAAATGAAAGATTCAGTGATCTTAATGGTACGCCCAAAGATATGAAATGTCACATAAGATTTGGATTCAGGGAATGACATATTTGCATAGAAAAGTCGAACCAACCTAGGATAGACAGGGGAAGCCAACCTATGCCATTAAACAAATCATGGACAAAATTTATGTTGAGGGAGGTCCAACCTACTCTCATGCCATGTGCTACTTCTCTAGAGGAATATAAATGTTCAAAATTGGATGCAATAGACATCTTAGCAAATAGAGAAGAATCAAATTCTTCGGGAGGTGTTGACAGAGAGTCTGACCGTGGGTGAGAAGAACTTGGTTCCTTCCTCTTTCGAGGACCAGTGACACACTTCTTCTTTGGTGGCATTGTTTACAAGATCAAATTTAGGGAGTAAATCGAGAGTCGACAAATAGACAGAATCGAAAAAGGAGAAATAGTCGACCACTAGAAGGAACGATTGATCGTTTTTTTCTAAGACAAAACAAACTATCGTTTGATCAATCGATTTCAATATCAAACTTTACAATCATTCAATATCAATCGACAACTTATATAATCAACTGTGGATGATGACTATGTGTAGATCATGATCGAAAGAAGAGATTTGAGAGAGAGACCAATCTGATATCAAAGTTGAATCACATTCGAAGGCACCTGCAATTCGAATCCATGGCGTTGAAAAAGGTTAGGACATTCAATTGATGAATCATATTTGCCATCTATGCAATTCGACTTACAGGTCGGGTCACTAAGGGTTGAGAGGGATTGTCGAAATCAAATTCGCCGGAGGTGGTGGTTGTCCGAAGTGGCAGTGGCGACACTCTCCTAGCAGCGACTTTGGTGGCGTCGATGGATGAAATAGTGAGGCAGCGCTCACGGGTACAGTTCTCAGACATGTTCGACGCATGGTGGGGGAAGCGGCGGCAGGGTGCGGCTCTTCAGCGTTTGCCAGACGAATCGACTAAGTCGATGATGATGAAGAAGAACCCCCTAACCGAGATAGTCGACGACGATGAAGACGGCTAGCTGTGGAGATTCGCTGGAGAGAAAGTCGTCGGCCAATAAGGATCGCTGAAATTGACTTTGCCGAAGTCGATGTCGCTGCCATCAACCGAGACATTTCCGATGTGGATCACCGGAGAAGTAGAGGAGGATCTTCAAGGAGAATCGTCGGAGGTGATGGCCGAGAGAAATTGCCAAAAGAATCATCGAAGGCGAAACCACGAATGTCGATTTCGCCATCGATCGAGTGACTGAAGAAGATCGATTCTTCTCGTGGAGAGTCGCCGGAGATCAATCAACGATGTGGAGGATCGTCGCCTGAGAATGATCGCCGGAAAAGATGGAGTTTTTCGGTGATATGGAGCGGCGGCGGCGCAGAGGGTCGACCGATATCGAATTTGGGAAAGTTTTGGGAAAATTTGTCGGTGGCCCTTTTATATCGCGTCGAAAATGGTCGACCAATTTTATGTCGGGCGACCATTATCACTTAAACATTATAGTCAATCCATTTCGTTTCTAACGATCGTCCGAGATGCGTTAGGGCGACCGTTCTGGAAGTGCGTATTCCAAAGAAACAATCGATCGTTCGATAACTTAAATGGTCATTCGGTCAGATCTTATAACGGTCGACCGATATGATAATGGTCTACCAATCTGACTGTATGTGTTGTGCAACACAATTTTATATTCAATTCAATTCATAAATGATACTTGCATAACCAAGTCATTCATGAGTTGAATTGAGAGGCAATCATGTTCCTAACATTCCAAGTTCACGTCTAAGCATATACAATTTCTCCTCACTTAGGGATTTTGTGAAAATATCCACAAGTTGAATTTCGATGGACACATGTTCAGTAGCAATGTCCTTAAGTGTCACATGTTCTCTGATGAAATGATAGCGCAAATTAATATATTCAGTTCTAGAATGTTGAATTGGGTTTTTAGTCATTTTCTATTGCACTTGTGTTATCGCACTTCGTGGGTACACTTGAACAACGTATACCATAATCAAGCAATTGTTGTTTTATCAATAATATTTGTGCACAACAACTACCGGCTGTAATATATTCGGCCTCAGCGGTAGAGTGTGCGATGGAGTTTTGCTTTTCGCAAGCCCAAGAGATAAGAGAGCTACCAAGAGAGCAACACATCCCACTAAAGCTTTTCCTATCAACTTTACATCCGGCAAAATTCACATCGGTATAGACATGTAAATCAAAGGATGAGTTCCTATCATACCAAATACCTAAATCACAAGTATGCTTCAAATAACGTAATATTCTTTTAATGGAAACTAAGTGTGATTCCTTAGGTGCGAATTGAAATCTTGCACACAAGCATACACTAAACATTATATCCGTCCTAGATGCCGTCAAGTAAAGTAAACTAGCCATCAAACCTCTATACCTCTTTTGATCAATGAATTTGTCTTTCTCATCTTTATCTAATTTAGTTGTAATGCTCATGAGAGTTTAACTTAACTTGCATTCATCCATTCCAAATCTATTTAGCAACTCCCTTGTATACTTCTCTTGATTAAGAAATATTCCATCTTTGTTTTGTTTGACTTGTAATCCTAAGAAGAATGCGAGCTCACCTACAAGACTCATCTCAAACTCTTTTTGCATAAGAGATTCAAACTCTTTGCACAAGCATTCATTAATAGCACCATAAACAATGCCATCAATATAAATATGAACTTTTAAAATATCATCTTCCAAATGCTTAAAAAATAATATAGTATCAACTTTCCCTTTTTGAAAACCATTTTCAATAAAAAAAACGTACTTAGTCTTTCATACCAGTTTAAGTTCATAAAGAGCTTTAGAAAGTTTAAATACATGATTAGAAAAATCTGAATTTTCAAAACCTTGAGGTTGCTCAACATAGACTTTCTCATTTATAAAATCATTTAGAAAAGCCGATTTTACATCCATTTGAAAAAGTCTGAATCCTTTAAAACAAGCAAAAGTTATGTGCATTCTAATAGCCTCAAGTCTAGAAACAGGAGCAAAAGTTTATTCAAAATCAACTCCTTCTATTTGTGAATAACCTTTTGCTACAAGTCTTGCCTTATTTCTTATTATAATGTCATTTTCATCTAGTTTGTTTCTAAAAACACATTTAGTACTAATTATTGGATAATCTTTTTGTCATTCTACAAGTTTTCAAACTTGATTCCTTTCAAAATTATTTAATTCTTCATGCATGGCATTTATCCAATTTGAATCATTCAATGCTTCATCAATGTTACTTGGTTCAAATTGTGCAAGAAAAACCGAAAAAACACACAAGTTTTTTAAAGAGTTTCTAATCTTTATACCTTTGTTTATGTTACTTATAACTTGATCAAGTGGATGTGATCATGCATGTTTTCAATTCCTTGGAATAATTTGATTATCTTCCACTTGTGGTTATTTATTTCTTCCATATTTGAGATATCCATTCTCTTTTCTTCCAAATCTTTTTTGGATTTGCATGTCTTCAAAATGTCTTTTCACTTCAACTATTTTTTTATCATCATCATTCACTTGTTTGCTCATCAAAAAGTCATTAGTTTCATTGAATTTAACATTAATATATTCTTCAACAACTAATGTTCTTTTATTATATACTCTATTGCTTTACTTGTACTGGAGTATCTAAGAAACACACCATCATCACATTTTGCATCAAATTTGTCTAATTTATCTTTAATATTAAATATATAACATTTACAATCAAACACTTTGAAATATGAAATATTTGGCCTTTTTCCATAGAAAAATTCAAAACATGTTTTCTTTTCAAGGGGTCTAAGTAGGATTCTATTTAAAACATATCATAATGTGTTCACGGCTTTCGCCCAAAACTACTTAGGCAAATTACTTTCATTTAGTATTGTCCTAGTCATTTTTTGAATAGTTCTATTTTTTCTTTCTACTACTCAATTTTGTTGAGGTGTCCTAGGTGCAGAAAAGTTGTGTAATTTCATTTTCTTCACAAAATAATTCAAATTTGTAATTTTCAAATTCACCTCCTGGTCACTTCTAATTTTTACAATTCTTAACTCAAGTTCATTTTGTATTCTTTTTGCAAATTTATAAAACATATTTATAGTTCATCTTTACTAGTAAGAAAAATAATTCAAATAAAATGAGAGAAGTCATCAACAATCATAAATACATATTTCTTTCCTCCTAAACTTACTACATCAATAGGTCCAAATAACTCAAGATGTAAAAGTTCTAAATACCTATGTGTACTAATAAAATTTCAATTTGAAGCTTTTGATTTGTTTACCTTTAAAACATGAATCACAAACATCATTTTTCTCAAATCTAATTTTAGGTAAACCTCTAACTAATTCATGACATGAAAATTTGTTTAACAACTTAAAGTTTACATTTCCTAATCTTTTATGCTAAAGATTTATATCATCAAGCATAACACTACGACATTTTTCACTTTTCAAATTTTTAAATCAATCTTGTATGCATTATTATATCTAGAACCCATATGTAGAACTTCCTTATTTTCATCTAGAATCAAGCATTTGTCCTTTTAAAAATTTACTAAGTAGTTTTTATCACATAATTGACTTATACTAATTAAGTTATGTTTTAAGTTTTCATCTAGCTAAACATTTTCCAAGTATACTTTGTCATTTTTACCAATATTACCTATATCAATTACTCTTCCTTTGCTATTATCTTCAAAATGTGATTTTTTCTCCATTTTTTTTTAATGTCATGAAGTTTGACAGGTCACCGGTCATATGTCTTGAGCATCCACTATCCAAATACTATTTACCTTTATTATCCTTTGGAGCTCCCTACAAGAAAGATATTAACATTCTCATCTTTTTTATACCCAAATTTGCTTGGGTCCAATTTGGTTAGTGATGGTCCTTTTAGGGACCCAAATCTTCTTCATACCACTATTTAATCACATTTTAACTTTACATTCATAAGAGTAATGCCCTTCATAACCACAATGAAAATAAGTGATATATGATTTTGCATAAAGATTATGTGATGCTTTAACAAATATAATCATTTTATTCTTCTTATTATCAAACGAGCTAAAGTCAAGTCCATTTTTGTTGAAAGGTCTTCTTTGTATTGATAGCATTGCATATAGCATTTTTCCATCATTTGCAAATTTTTCAAGTTTACCTTTTAAAATAATATTCTCATTTTTCAAAATTTCAACACTACAAGTATTTTTTTCACAAGATAATTTAAGGTATTGTTTCCCATTTTCAAAACTTCAATCATAAATTCTAAACTAGAGTTCTCATCATCTAGTAAATTACAATTTTCACAAACTTTAGAATCATGTTCATTTTTCAAATTTTCAAATTCTATTTTCAAATCATCATGTTTCTTTTTAAGGCATCTATATTTATTTATAAGAATTCTAAACTCATCATGCATGTCAAAAGATTCGTCATCATTGGATTCGGATGAGTTAGATAATACTTCATAACTATTTGTCATTAGATATATGTAAGCTTTTTCATCATCACTTTAGGAGGTATTGTAGTCACTTTCTTCATCTTCACTTCCTCCAAGTGGTTTAAAGAGCTTTCTTTTTCTTATTCAAGTTTTCTTCCTCCTTTTCTTTCTTAGCTAGATTTGGGTACTCATTCTTGTAATGTCCAACTTTTTGCATTCAACTCAAATCATTTGATTTTTGCTTGATGATCTTCTTTTGGAGAAGTCACTCTTTTTCTTTTGCTTGGCAAATCTAAAATATTTGTCAAGCTTTTTGGCATATAAGGCTAGCTTCTTTTCATCTAAATCTTCATCTTCTTCACTTGTTTCACTTTCATCCATCTTTGCTTTCAAAGTCAAGGTCTTCCTTTTGAAAATACTTGTTTTTTCATTTTCCTTGATTCCAATCTCATAGGTCAAGAGGGATCATTTGAGATTATTAAAATCTAGGTTGTTCAAGTCCTTCTCTTCAATCATGGTTATTTTTGTATGCCACTTGGAAGAAAGGAACCTAAAAAATTTCTTCACCTTTTGAGAGTTAATCTGTGGTTCGTCCAAGGAGACTAAGTCATTTATAATATCATTAAAACACACAATCATTTCATTTATAGATTTATTTTCATGCATATTAAAAGAGTCATATTGATGATTCAAAATATTAAGTTTAGACTCCTTAACCTTATCGGTAAATTCCGTTGCATCTAAAGCACACAAAAAATGATTTTCTGCTTTCCAATCTAATTTTACAAGTAATCTTTCACCTTCGGTGTATTCCAAATGTGACTTTCCATGCAAATCAAAACAATTTTCAATTATATCCCGAATATCAATATCAATATAGCATACATAAACTTGCATTCTAATTTTTCAATAGGCAAAATTTGAAACATTAAAAAGTGGAGGAAGATTTGTAGATTGACCTTCACCCAAAGTAAAGCCATTTGATACCATAGCTCAAAAGCTGTTTAAATCTTTAAAACAAGAGCAACAAGGCTCTGATACCAATTGTAGGATCGAAAGCACCAAGAGGAGGGTGAATTTGTGTATAAAAATTAAAATCGAAAAAGCTGTAAAAATTGATTTTAGAAAATGCAATCACAAGCAAGTAAATGATAAGTACGAAGAGCAAGAGAAAAGAAAGATGCGATATATTGACGAGGTTCGGCCAAACTCATTGTCCTACGTCCCCATTCCGACTTTCCGACCTCGAGATCATCGGAGATTCACTAGTCTTCTTTTTTCTTGTAGAGAGAGAATAACCCTTTCTATACCACAATGCCTTCTTCTTCACTCAAGAGGTAAGGCACACCTCTTCTTACAAGGAGCTCTTAAAACTATCTAAACAAGAATACAAGAATTCCATCAAATGCTCTCTTCTTATAAAGAATGTTCCCATTAAGAAACTAGAAGAGAGAAGTGATGATTTGCAAACTTTAGTTCAAGAAAAATACTTTGGACTTGAAGAAAGCTCTAGAGTAATTTCCCTTGCTTGGATAACCTTCTTTCAATCTTTTGAATCCCTTTTATAGGATTCTCTTGAAAATAAGGCCGTCGTAAACCAATTCAAAAATGTTGTGCTGTCAGCTCTGAAATGGTCGCCCATTTTAATATCGATCATCCGTTTTGCATAGTAACTAACCGTTGTCACTTTTGTCGCATATTCAACGGTCGCCCATTATGTTATCAGTCGTTCGTTTAATAAAAAAATTATATCCGTTGCTTTTTTTTTCTGTGCAGTTTTCCATTGATCATAGTCCGTAGAAGAATTATAGCTGTTTAATTCATTCTTGCTTCCATAATGGTCGCCTGAAAGGGAATCGATCCATCGATTTTAGAACGCCCATGCTCTCTGTAATCTACGGTCGTCCATGCAGCGACTTCGGTCGTCTGATTTCCATATATTTATTCTTTGTTGTCCAGAACGGTCGACCGTTATGGTTTTGGTCGTCCGATTTGGAAGTGTCTGCGCTCTCTGTAATCTGCGGTCGTTCATTTGCCAATTTCGGTCATCCAATTTATACATTTTTTATCTTTACTGCCCAGAACGGTCGACCATTAATATTCGGTCATCCGTTTTAAAATTATATGTACTTTTTGTAATCTGTGGTCGTTCCAACAGTAATTTCGGTCGTTAGTTATATACTTGGATCTTTCATTTAATACATATAACGGTCGACCGAAAATAAATCGATCGCCCGATTTAGGAGTGTCACTTCTCTCTGTAATTAGTGGTCATTCCAGCTCCTATTTGCTCATCCATTATAAGTCAAAACGATCATCCGTTTAACCTTTCGGTCGACCATTTTGCTGCAGAGAAATATTTCGACTCTTTTTCTTTGAAAAATATTCAACATGTTCACACTAACACTTTAAGCATAATTAGTACATCATCTTCCTTATTTGCTATCGTCAAAATACTTAGAATATGGTCATTGGACCAATAGGTTCGGGTCATATTCTTTCTTAAGGTTGGATCGGATCTAACCTGATCTGAGTTGGGTCAGTACAAACATTTATTTTCTTAAATTTTTAATCTTTTTATTATTTTATATAAAGAATATTTATTTATATTATAAAATAATTCAAATATTTAAATATTATTTCCACATGCAAATATTTGGTTTTTAAAAATTTTGTAAATAAAAATATGAGTTAAATTTAAAGAAAAAAATAAAATACGTCTTCGGGTCATGTTGGCCGACTTAGATGAGTTCACCCGTCAACACAATTCGATGAAAACTCCTAGTTGGCAGGCATTCCACCGTTAGAGTTAAGATCTCCTCTTAGGCAATAAGAAAGTTAAAAGATATTCCACCAACCTATATTAAAGAGAATTGAAAGACATTATGCAATAAGTATAATATAAATAGAAATAAAATGAGTGATTATTATCTATGATGATGAACTATGATCAATGATATTATTGATTCTTTTATGATAACTCTCAATTAATTCATCATTGACTATGCCATATTATTATTATTATTATTATTATTATTATTATTATTATTATTATTATTATTATTATTATTATTATTATTATTATTATTATTATTATTATTATTATTATTACACTTGCAATAATTTTGTCGTTCATCTTATGATACCACATTTCATATTGTCAATTGATTGTCGTGTCAGATCCTTATAATGATATTATTGTCTAAGATTTTTATTTCATATGATTATTAGCTCATGGGAGATTTATTTTCCGTTTATCTTCAATATCACATGTAACAATACTATCTACTAAAAAGAAGGTAGTGCAGACCTTGACGTTGTGGTGGCCTTTGCACTAATGTCGAATTTCTTTATCATTTTAAATTGTATTTCACTTATGTAAACTGTTTGGATGCACGAACTTGAATTCTTATGAATTCTTGAGAAGTAATTGATTAGATAGATAAATTATTATTTAGGTGTTTGAATAAAAAAATTATAATGATGAAGAATTAAAAAGGTGATTTGATAGATAAGTTTTAATGGGTATTTAGATAAAAAAATAAGAACAAAGAGATAAATTTATCTTTTATGATATAAAAATTATATTTAAATAATAATATAATTAATTATTATTTTAGATGATGTAAAAATAGTTTAATAAATTAACGTACATAGTAAATATTAATTAATAATATTTTATTATACCATAATACTAATTAAAATATAATAAATAAATAAGAAAGTAATTATTTAATATTGAATTAAATAATTTATTTTATCATCTAAATGATAAATTATGTATATATATTTATACATATTTTAAAAAACTAATTTAAAGCAAAAAAGAAACAAAAGCTAAATAAAGTAAAAAAAATGGTCCGCCTTCCAAGAAAAACTTGTTATGTTCGTGTTAGAAGTAAAAACTGAAATTCTCATTTTCTGCCTCATGTGATAGGCTGACCACAACCAAAGTTTTGGTGGGCTCCATGAAAAAAAAATAATGGGTGTTTGGCATAACTTACTTAAACATAGTTGATGTCTAAATTACTTGAAACTCAAATATATTATGTTTTTATAACTTTTGCAATATTATATTATTATATTTTTTATTTAATTAAAAGTCCTTTTCTTTTCATAATTTACATCTCTTTTAATTTAAGTCAATATTTTAGCCAATAATAAACCCATGTAAACAATGTCGTCTTCAAGACATATTCACATGAGAAGTGCATTTTTTGAGAATTACAATATATATAATTTTGTAACATGGAATAATGTGATTAAATGATGTCATAATTTTGACATTATTACAGCACAAATAATTGTTGCACATTTTCTTTTACAAAGATAATTTGCTTATATATTTATCAGTTATACATTTTTGCATAATAGAATAGATAACGTTAACGAGAAAATATATTAGCATTTCTCTAATTTAAGTATATATAATATTCAACTGCAAAAGTAAACACAACTATATTTTTTTAAAATAAATGTAAACTATACACATGTTTTACCTAATAATAAGAGTATAATAAGACATTAAAGATAAGAAGATCCATCTATGGCAAAAGAAAGATTTTCAAAGTTATGATTCTTTTAGTTCTCACCTTTTCATTTTTGTCAAAAAATAGAAATTATGTTGTCTCCTAGTTAAAAAAATTTAGAAACTTTAGAATCTACAATTCATAATGAAAGGTTTTCAACAGCCAAAATGATAGCTACAATAAATGTGAGGATATTTAACGGTTTAGTTATTTGGGCTCAATGCAATCATTAGCAAAAAGACTATCAATTCTACATGTGTAGCACTTTACTTTTCTTTTATGAATTTTGTTAATAGGCTTTCCACATTAACATGCGTGGTGTGAGTCCTTCTTAATTACTCTACATTTTTTCTTATTTTATTCTAACCACTTTTTTAGAATATTTAATAACATAATTTTTTTTGTCCAGACAATTAAATGTCTTCTCCGAAGATGGCACATAATCATTCAAATTAAAGGATATCAAGATATCTGAAGCTTTATTCTACATCAGTGTCATGTACAATTTTTTGTAAGTTATTTCTGTCATGTGTTAACTTTTAACGTAATTGTTTTGAATTGGTCAGCATACAAAATATATTTTGTTTTGTGTATTGTCTAGGGTAAAAAAGATGTAGACAAGAAAAATGAGTTATTTCCTACATATCTTCTCATTGCACATATTTATAAATACATCATAATGATATTTTGATGCAATGACATCTAGATTGATATCTAATATTCTCCCACTCATTTATTACCATTCAAAATACATAATTAATTCATTAAAAGTAAATATTTTACTAATGTAATATTCTAATAATTTTGATGAATAAATATTCAAATAATTTAAATCATATGGTGTGATAACATGTCATGTCAATTTAATATAGTAAACGTGTTACTGTGCACTAAGTACATGGATAAGAGGATACTAAAGTTTTCACCTATAATTTCTTTATAATACTTGCTTATACAAGTATATTTTTGCTTAACACTCAACATAAAATTACTATATTAGCAATCATATGTACAAGTGCTTAGTCTTCCTAAAACCACATATGTTTCATTATTTTTCCAAAGTTAGTCAAATGCGAATTATTTTCATCCTAAATTTCAGAAATATGCCCCATTCATTATACATATTTTACACAAAAAAAGAATAAACACGGCAAAATAATATATGAGTATCTAGTCACACACAAATAGTTATATAATTCATTTATATATGAAGGAATATTATTTATCACTCTACAATAATTAACTTAACCATGATTATGAATATAAATTAATCAAATGATTATCATTGCATGCATAACTCAACATTCGTCACATTATACTCAATTACACGCATACTAAAAAAAATTGAGAATATCATGCATATAATGTGAACTAAGTTTATTGTGTGCATTTGCATTATATTAAAGCTTATAATCATATCATGTGAATATTTATTGTCACATAAAAATAATAATTTTGGACATATATTGTCATGACCCCAATTTAAACTTTGGTTTAATTTGCGGGTAGCGCTATTATACATGTAGTTGTGTACAATTTATGGAAGTGTGCTATAATTCATTTAAAAGATATAATAATGAAGATATCCAAATCACACAATATGATATTATATTATTGAGAGAAAGTAGCATTGAATTTTCTTTACTTATACAAAACTAGTATCACATATTACAACAAAACTTGTCTCTTTTGTTCTAACACTACACATCCACAATGCTTCCTTTCAAGGGAGCTCAAAAGGCCTATCGCACATATAAACTTCTTACCAAAAGTACTTCCAATCTTGGTGGAGGATAACCAAGCACTATACAGACTTATCTACTAATACGAAATATGGAGAGTAACAATATAAACAATGGCTCAATAAATAAATAAAACTCATAATTTATATATTATTACATATTCATTTGTGTAAAACAAGACTGAACATTATTTCTTCATACTTGAGAGGTGTTTATAATTTTATTTTAGCGTATATGATATAACAATAATTTATAACCAATACATGCTTTCATTAGGTCATACAATCCAAAACACATGTATATGATTATGTCATGTCAAAGTTACCACATCATATCACATATAAGACAAATTAATGCACCAATCATATATGTATAAATGCACCAATCTTGTACGCATGTACATGGCATATCACCATCAGGCTAGAGGCATCCCTTTTGGGATAATATCCCAATCTTGTCGAGGAGGCTATTGGATTCTAAAGGTGACTCCTATGAAGTAAAAGATGGATGTGATTCCACAAGTTGATTAACGTGACACTTAACTCCAAACAACCTAAAATTCCTTTTGAGATATTTGGCAGCCATATAAGGTCTTTCAATCATATATATGTAAGTTGTCGACCTTACAAGATTTTTCAATCATGCAAGGATAAACTCTCGGTCTTGTAAGTTTTTTAACTATACAAGAGTAAACTGTCACTCAGTAGGAGTATTGCAATGTATGGTAATGAGATGAAAATGCATGTATCACATCGTATCATATCATATTATATTTTGATATATCATGTCATATCATATCATATATTGTCATGTCATACTATATCTTGTAACAAATAATTGCACACAATAATTAAATCACTTTATGAATGCACATAGCACCTATCCATGTAACATATAACTTCATATCATATCATTCACATAGCATATGATCATATAAGCACAAACCCTTTGTTTTTATTTTGCATATAACATATTGCACTTGTACAATATAAAATATATAATAATGAATGTATATCTCCTATTGATGTCAAATAAATTCTCAATGACAAAAGACTTCTTCAAGTGTAATAAGCATAAAACTCATAATTTCACTCATTATAAATTATATTCTATTTCACTTTAGAAGCTTGACAGACTGCACAAAGTTTAGCTTAAAATTCATAACTTTTCAAATATAAATTATATCGCATGGAATCAAATTTCTACTAACCAACCTTATAATATTTATCATTCTATATTAACCTAGGAAATTTGAGATGTTCTGTCAAAATTTTGAAATTGGCAAACTATATGTTATGCATTAAAAAAATTATAATTCTTGGTACATATATTCTTTTCATAAAATCCCAATTGATCTAGAAAGTTTACACTTATGAGTTGCTATCCCTTGAATTACAACATGGCATCCCAAGTTTTCAAATTACGATCGAATTATCATTTCAACCTGGGTACTCTATGCAACAACCTGAGTGCCCCTAGGGATTAGTAAATTTTTGATGGAAGTATACAATCACTCCAATTCCAAAGGACGAAAATTAGACTTCAACAAGTAATTTCAAATTTAATTTCATTATTCTTGAAAGTTTAGAATATATAAGAACATAATTTAGATGTGACAGATTCATATTTCATCCTAATTAGGATTTGTTCTTCATTTTGCAACTCACTCTTTCTTAATCATATGAAATAAGAGAAGAAGGAAAACTAACAAAGATCAAAGAAGAGTTGTTTCACTTCAATTTCATATGGATAATTCATAAGAGAAGAGCTTTCAACTTACCTAAACAAAACCCTAAAAATTGTCTCTTCATTATTGTTGAATCCCCTTTTTCCTTGGTTCCTTTTGCTCCCTCTTGAACTCGGAACCGAATGGCCAAGGTGAGATAAATGCCTCTCTTTCTTAATCCCCTTCTTTTCTTACTTACTTCAAGTAAATGGTTTGACATTTTTCATATTATTTATTTACTTAAGACATTTTATGTAAATAAGAAACTACCTTCCATTTGTATTCAAATAATATATTTATAAAATTAAATTCCAAAGAAATTGAAATCTGAATTTTTGTCTAAAAAATAAAATCGATAGTTTTTTTTATTATTTTATTTGCGCCACTATTTAACCTAACCAAGAATTTGCCTAAACATCATTAAAAATTTGCTTTTAGCACACATTAACATAGGGAAAAATATTACTATGACTTTAATTTTCTTAATTCAAATATTTTCAAAAATAATATTTTTATGACTTAAAATTTCATCATTTTTTCGACACTTAAAATTGGACCTTCCACACATATATATCATGACATAAAATTATGGCATAATATAACGTTAATAATTTTAATCATATGTGATTGAGGTGGGGATATTACATATGTTCACATATTTATTTAATAAATAAATAAAATTATCATAATATAGTTCAAATAATATCATGAACAGATGTGCATAATTATCCAAAAATTTCACTTTTAATTCATAACCACATCTCATGCACAACAATTGTCACGACATTGTTCATATAATAAATTAAATATGCATAATGGCATAATATACATTAATCATGTCATGCAATCTTTATTTCATATTCATAACATAATTTTAATACTAATAGAAAAGGAATAATAAATCATTAATGCTCAATTTTGAACTAATTTTGAAATAACTTCATTTACTCATATTTAGAATACACGTAATATGATAAAAGTCAAATCCTATCGAAATCACATAATAACATGACATAATATGAAAATAATAATCACTTAGTGTGAATAATTATATTTCTTTGGAACACAGAAAAAGATGTTCACATTTTTCGAACAAAATAATGTGCATAAATTTTGAAATGTCTTAATTTTGCATAATATGTTTGTCATGACTTAAGAAATATATAAACTTTAGAATTAAACAAGAACCATATAAATATGTCATATATACATCAAGTGGAATTTTTTCAGGATTTTTGGAGTTCAAAAATATAATTTTCTAATTTTTTTAAAAAAATTGAAGTTTTCTAAAATCTAGTTTTAAAAATGGACGAGTTGTCTGAACTTTGAGCCCACAACATAACCCATGGGTTTGAGCCCATCAGTTCTCACATTTCTGCAGAGTGAAATGTAGCAACTCGGGCCCACAAATCTGCTCATATGTGGACTACTTGTAAGAACGTGCATGCAGCTGAGGATGCGACTTAGGTGCGTTTGATTGATTGATCCGATTGATTGATTGATCTCTTCTAATTTTAACATTTTAAGAAATATGATAACTTGGAATTACATTTAGTTAAAAATAACATTTAGATTTTATAATATGTTTCTTTTGTCCAAAACGATCAATATTTTCCCGCCGGAAAATTGTCAAACAACTAAACGTAAAAACAGAGAAATCTTCAACAACAAAAATTCCACGTAAGAAAAAAAGTACTTTATATCCGAAGAGGCTTTTACTATGCAAGTTGTATGTGACACTTGGTATGAAAATGCTACTAAATTTATATGGATAAATTGCATAGAAAATCCTACACAATCCTACACCACGTACAATATTTCTTCTATTGAGCATGATCACATGCATCATCATCCTCTATCATCATCTCATCTGCATGAATCTAGATGCAGAAAAAAACTCATGAATATAAAAACATTCAGTACGTAGGATCTAGCCATAACAATAATTTATAATCAACAGTGCTCAATAAATCAATAATAATATGATACAAGCAATAGAGAACTAGATGGAATAATAGGATAGGAACTCAATAAATTATCAATAAATCAATGTAGCCATAGATCGAAGAGGATCAGGAAAAATGTCAAAAGATCAGTCGATATTAATTAACAATTAACAATAATCAATTATACCTTATCGCTATGACACTATCTAATTTAACAATTTCAATTTAATATCACTATCAATGATCGTCAATAACAATTTCCATGCTATTCAATGGGCGGAAGCAATGTCAGACAACGTCAATATTCGAATGATCATAATTCAATTTTCATTCTATTCGATTCGATTAAATTCAATTTAATCTTTGGAGTTGTCCAATACAATGGAGAGCGCTCAATCAATTAATGAAAATTTCATGTCTCTTTCATATAGGTCAGTGGGGGACCAAGTCGCAGCAAGCGCTCTTTAATAATTACGTTAAATAATAATTTGTGATGGCGGCCAATCACAGGACATTCATAATTTTCCTAAAAGATAATCTCTCAAACATTTATGTATACTATCTGCCCCATACAATATAATAACACTATAGTTCAGGGGACTTAGAGACAATTGGAGAACATGAAGACTCAATAGTTTTCATCTTTTATCTTATTTATCTAATAGACCTACCTTTAACAATTTAATTCAAGTTAAACAATGACCCAATTGGAAAAAATACTGGATTAATACTATGATGAATCACATAATCAGATGGAACAATAATCTCAAAATCAGATCTAAATGATATAATGAGGTCAGATCTGTTAACAATATGATCACAAAGTTCAAAAAAATGATTAACCATAATAAGCATTCAATAATCCATAATACAATATTCAAAAATAGGTTTTCTGCCCAAAATCCGGCCTGCTTCGGGTAGAATTTGGACCGCGTTCGGAAACAACCAAAAACCCTCGATCAGGTGAAACTCTGGCCAGGAGGGATGTGAACCCGGCCCGGGTTGGCCAGTTCACGCTCGTGACCGATGCTCGATAAAAACATGGGTTGATAAACACGGACCGTGTCATCAGAAACTCAAGTCGTGCTGTCGTTGACCCGGTCCGCGTCCGAATCCGATCTAATATGCATCAACGCCATCCGGGTTCAATAGAACTCGGACCATGTTTACTACAACTCGGGCCATGTTGGCCTCAACTCAGGTCGTGTCGACTAGAACTCGGGCCGGATTCTGTCGACTGGCGGAAAAATATGTTCCAACATGATTTTTCGGTCATCATAACTATACTATACGATATCTAAACGATGCACGATCTATATCAATGAAATCTGGTACAAAGGAGATGATGATAGGATTCCATGTCGGTGAAAATCGACGACCCCTATGTACCTAAAGTTGGCTGAAAAATCAACCGAAATCCCTCTAGTGTGTAGATTGTCCAAACGTCGAACTTTGACTGGCGATGTCCGCTAAAGAAGATAGAGATCGAGAGATGTGGCACTCCACATAATGATTTCGAAAGACAAGAAATAGCTGTTTTAAAAGGCATCGGTTGACTTTAATTAGCAGGCCCAAGTCCACAGTCCCAGGCCTTAGGTCCTGATTTTCGTGACATGACTTTGAAACTCATGTCTGTCACTTCTAGCCTCTTCTCCTATCTCGCGGGCTTCGAAACAGCCGTCGGATGCCCTCTAGAACGTCTCAGTTCGCGTAGGAGGATAAAGTTGGACTCTTGGTGCAGAAATTTTGTTTGGCCGAAAGGGAGTTCGCAGCCACCCTTTAATGTCTATTTATAGTTGTAGGTTATGATTTTCATTTCTATTAGACCTTAGACTTTTTTTATAATCAATCTTGACCATCCGTCACTAATTAATCTTTTCATACTTTTTAAAATTTAATTAAATTCGAATTAACTAAATAATCTCATAAATATTTCGATAACAATTTCACCTTTTTCTTAAACTCCATCTTATCTTTCCAACTTCACCTCTAATTTTCATTAATTTCATAATTAAATAATTTCAAAAAATTAAATAATTATTTTTCAAATTCAATAACTAATTAAAATATCATTTATTTATTCCTAAAAATTCGAATACTTACATTTCCAATTAAACTTTGTAAATTTCTCTAATCATCATTGCATCATATGACTTGTCTTTTTGGCTCGATTGCTAACTTTGTTAGCCTAACTTTGTCAGATGATTCACGTTTCTTGTACTTGATCCGGTTTAGAACAATTCTTTTTTCTCACTCTCTATATTATAAATACTTTTAGAAAGTTAGGTGAATCTGATCGTGCCAGACTACCACTGCTGCAGAACCAACAACTTTTTTGGATTAATTGACATGGACGGCCGTGTGCAATTGCTACCCATTTCTTCATTTTGCCGTAATTTGACCAGCATCAATTCCATCTCTATTGCTCGTTTGATGGAAATATGAGCATTCGTGTGGCACAATTCCAATATTTTTTTTATAACGCCTCCTAATTTCATCCTATCGCGTGATAAAATACGTTTTAAAGAACACTACGGGCAAACATCATATTGATTAAAAATAATGGTCAGCTAAACATAGAATCATAAGCGAAAGAGTAGTTATCATATAAGAGTAATGATCAAAAGACTAATAAAAGGAAACAGTTAATACATCATGAGAAAAAAAAGGATATGAAAATAAAAGACTGTGCTACCATTATGAGACCGTTGATAATCATCATTAAGACTAATTTGACCAGCATCAATTCCATCTCTATTGCTCGTTTGATGGAAATATGAGCATTCGTATGGTACAATTCCAATATTTTTTTTATAACGCCTCCTAATTTCATCCTATCGCGTGATAAAATACGTTTTAAAGAACACTACGGGCAAACATCATATTGATTAAAAATAATGGTCAGCTAAACATAGAATCATAAGCGAAAGAGTAGTTGTCATATAAGAGTAATGATCAAAAGACTAATAAAAGGAAACAGTTAATACATCATGAGAAAAAAAAAGGATATGAAAATAAAAGATTGTGCTACCATTATGAGATTGATCGATCACCGTTGATAATCATCATTAAGATATGAGTCTACACGTATGAAGACACAGGAAAATAAACATCTCTATGAGTTTTACAATTTAATATTTAAATAAATAAAAATATCATAAGATCATAATAATAAATAGAAAGATAATTCATGAGAACATCATTATCATATAAAAAACGTCATCATGGAAGAAGGATAAAAAAGGATAGCATATTAATTGAAAATCAAGAAGATCATAGTAATGGCAAAAGTCAATCATAATTTTTTATTATTAATATGATTGCATCTTCTTCATCGTTATCATTTTCATGTTAACAATTCATTTTTTACTTATAATGGGGCATATTCAACTGGTGGAGAGTGTGTTTCAACTCTAATAAGATAACTGATCGAGGTAAGCCCATAACTGACCGTCGCTAGTCCATAAACATAAGAGCTCTTTATTTAATATTTTTCATCTTTTAACTTGTAATTTTCAATTTAATTTATTAAGACATAAAAATAAGACTACAAGATAATATCACGAAGAGTAATTAGATGTGCATGAACATCATAATCATCATCATAACATAGATCAAGAGTGAGGACATAATCAAATATCATAACTTAGAGTTGTTCTATAACTTTAACGAGATAATTTCATTTTATGTGTTGATATGAATACGTTGATGTTTAATTACTTAAACTAGCATTCTATTTTTTTTATTTGATTGACCCTCAATATTTAATTCAATGTTCTAAGTATCTTTGTCTTGCCAATTGAACAGAAAGATTGAGATATTTTATTTTCATATCTCAAGTTGTGCTATCAATATATTAATACCTTGAGAGAGGTTTAATCTATTAGAACATAAGTTGAGAGTACATTTTCTTTTGTAAAACTTGTGATTGAGTTTCTTTGAATTATTTTACATGTGCATTAACCAGAAAGGAGTTAATTATTTTCTTATTGTGGTGCTTCATGTGATAGAGTTGGGAGGAGGATCCTAAGAGGGATTATCCTCTCTATTGGAAAGTGTGATCTCGAGCTACGATAGTAGTCAAAATGGCATTCTATGCAATGCCATTATAGTGAGAGCTGAACAAGAAAAATTATGAATGATGTGCCTTTGAATTCAACACATATGGATGTGGCAAAACTGCTGTCTTTTTTTAACTACTTTCTCTAATTGGTTTTCCTCTTGCAATCATGTTCTATTAGTTACTTTCTTTGATTACATTTTGTTACTAAAAATTAAAATAATACAGGAACTCTAGATTTTATTCTACAATTATAATATATAGTTTCCTTTATATTTTATTAAAAAATAATTATTCATAACTTAAGATATTTATCTATTATCTAGTGGTATCGTTTTCCTCCATGTGGATACAATATTATGCGCTTACAACTAATTCAGTTAATATAGTTTTTTAAAACTCTAAATTGTATCACTCTTGAATAGCGCATAGATGAAAAGTGAAATTTTGGCTCATCCAAAATTATTTACTTTTCCTAACATGATAATCTTCGCTATACACAATTATTTACTTCATAAAAAGTAAAATTTATCAAACACTTATCTATTACAACATCCGATATCTACTAGTGAGACCGTTATCAAATCACTATCTGCTTATTAAATTATTATAGCGCCAAACATAACCTAAATATTACCCGCAACGTGAATTTCTTCGTTATCCATCGAATGTACAAGCATTTATTTTAACATTAATTAACTACACCAAATGCCATAAAGAGTTAAATCCGTGTGAATCTTTTTCTTCCATAAAAATATTACCAAATGAATAATAAGGAAACTATTTTTACAATGAAACTATTGATCTTGTAAATAAAATAGCATATTTATCCAAGATTCAGATGCCGAAGAAATCAAAATTTTAATGTAGCTCATACTGATATATATATATATATATATATATATATATATATATATATAATGCACATGGGACGAAATCGAAATAAAAATTTAAAACTCAAGATTCTTCAATTACTTCGGATGTGTCATCATTGTGTCAAGTTTACTACAGTAATTACGTTATCTTTTATTATAAGGTGTTAACATCATTATTTTTTAACACTTCTAACATAATCAAAATATTATTCACTCTGAGTTTCGCACGAATTTAAAATATATTTTAATAAATAAAAATAATAATTATGATCATCTCCTTATTTTATTCATATAAAACTATTCAATTAGATCAATCCTTAAACTTCATATCATTACAATATTATAATTTTCTTGTTATTACAGTTTCTTTTGTTGTCCATTATATCTTTTTATTCGTATAATATTATATATATAGAAATCTGACGAAAATTTAGATTTGACTATCTAATATTGGGAAAAAATACCCGTTAAGCTAATTTGATAGTTCAAAATAAAATATAAAAGATCGTAATGATCAAATTTCTCAATTCCCAATTTTTTTCTCTCGCGTCGTCGTGATCACGAACCAAATCCAACCGTCACGGTAACGGAAGATTGGAAGACCTTCGTCACACCACGTTTCCGTTTCCACGTTTCCCATGATGTCAATATCTCGGCTCCCAAGGAAAGAATTATAAAGACAACGTGGGACCCACTTAAATTGTTCGCCACGTGTCATCCTCCCGATACATTCACCCCGTCTCGCTCATTAAAATGCACGCTCCGCCGGCTCTCTCCCTCTCTCTCGTACTCGTAGCGACTACGACCCACGCGCTTCTCTCTCTCTCCCCCCCCCCCCCCCCTCCCTCACGACACGCTTTGCACCCTTTCGAATGAGAGCATCCAAATGCTCACCACCGCCTCCGACGACGACAAGAGGATCGCCGCCGCCGCCGCAGGGCTTCCTCCCCGACCCGGTTGCGCCGGCCGCCGCGCGTGCTTCTCCTTCGCCGCGTACGCGAAGGCTGTCGTCGCCCAGCTCCGTGCGGCCGGCGTCGCCGTCGCGTCCGGGCTCTCCGAGGTCGAGATCTCCGCTGTCGAGTCGTCCCACGGCTTCGCCTTCCCCCCGGACCTCCGTGCGATCCTCCGCGAGGGCCTCCCCGTCGGCTCCCGCTTCCCAGACTGGCGTTCCGGGCAGACGCAGCAGCTCCGTGCGCTCCTCTCCCTCCCTGTCGTCGGCCTCCTTCGGGAGGTCTCCGGCGGTCGGTTGTGGCATCCCTCTTGGGGGCCTCCGCCTGAGAACCTGAAGGAGGCGGCGGAAAAGGCGAGAGCCATCCTCTTTCGGGCGCCGGCACTCGTCCCGATCTACGGCAGCTTCTACATGCCGATCGCACCGAACCTTCCAGGGAACCCGGTTTTCTACATCTCCGGCGGGGAAGTGCGACTCGCGGCGCTCGACCTCGTCGACTTCTTTCGGCCGGACGAGTCCGCAGGCGTGCCGGTGCCTGCCTGGGCAGCAGCGTCCGCGAGGAGGATCGACGTTTGGACGGAGTTGGAGGCCGCGGGGAATGGAGCGATGAGGAGCCCCGTGCCTGGCGGGGCGGCGGAGATGGATCGGTGGTTCGAGGAGATCAAGCGGCGGCTCAGGGACGGCGGGTGGAGCGAGGAGGAAGTGGCGGACATGATGGAGGCGCGGCCGGACGGCGAGGTTGCCGGTACTGAATGGACGGCCGCGAGCGATCGCGCGGACGTGGCGCGGCGCGTGCGGTCGATGGCGCTCGAACTGCTGCGCGGCGGGTGGAGCGCGGAGGAGGTGACGGAGTCAATGGGCTTGTACCGAGGGCCCGCGGGTACTGCCGGGGGCCCGGTGACGTGGCGAGTGGAACCCACCAAAATATTTATGGAATTATGGTAGGTCAGAATAAAAAAATATAATATAAAATAAAATAACAGGCCTAGTCATATGATTAAATTATTTAACTGATTTAATATTAACTTCCTCTACTTTTGGGAACTCATGGTTTATTTTTTGCTTTGTGTCTCTCTGAGTTTGACAAAGAAAAGCTAGAGAGGCCGTTGCAGATGTTGATTATTATTGTTTTTACTTATTTTTTATTCATATAGCAAGAGTGTTATATTCTTTACTTTAGTTCTTTTGATCATTTCCTCTTTTATATTGGAAACATATTGACCTGGTAAACAGGTCATTTAAATTATAAATAAGATGTCAAAAAGATTATAGAACTGCATATGAGAACTCATAAATGTTTTCTTCTGGAAAGATTCTTCGTCAAATTCGATCCACCTTGGGATCTCGTTCAATTTTTGTATGAGCTCTTTTTTTTTTTTTTTTTGAAGCAGTCAGTTAATGAAATTTAGCCTTTTCTCTTTGAAAAGAAAACCATGTTGGATGCGTGTTGAAAATGGGTGAACATGACATTATCGCCACCGCATTGTGACGTTTACCCTGGGCGTTTAGTTATCTACGACGTACGTTAACCAACAAGAGAAGACAACTATATTATTCGTTGGCATTTCTCGGCGATACCTGGCGTGGTCATATTCATCTTATTAATAATATATTCTAATTGTAAGGCTTCGAATAAGCCTCGTGACACGTTTCACGAGCGGGTCGCAAATGGGTCTCGAAGAAAAAATTATAAGTATTTAAAATTATTACACTTTAAAAATATAACGAAAACGATAAACGGATCATATAGCCTTATTTATTGGTAACACACTTAAAAATGCATTCACTGCATTATTATTCAAAATTACCTAACAATATAGATCATCTCTCAGAAAAATTATCACTTGTTAAATTATCAGTAATGTACATTACTTTATTTAGTATGCATAAGTAATTAATCCATATTAGTTATTTATAAAAAATACAGATTTATGAGTTAATATATAGTTTTTACCAATATATCTCTAATAAAAAAATTATGCCTAATATATAAATTATTTTTAACTTTATAAACTTAAATCACAAATATATATTCTCACCCATAAAATTAAAATTTATAAAATAATTAACTATTTTTAAAATATGATAAGAATATAGTCGTAATAATTATAATATTTATTTAATTAATTTTATAATTTATTTAATTACTATTATAATTTATTCAATGTGTTATAGAATTAATTTAAATAAAATTGTAAAGGACAAATACGGAAAGTAAAATTTAAAAGATTGCAACCCAAGTGGTAATATGAATTGCCCACCCTCTCATAGACAATTTGCATTGTCACTTCATAGACAATGTGGATTACCTAGGCAATTGCCTAAGCAATGAAGATTACCCATTACCTGTCACAAGTGAACAAGGTAATGGGTGGGCTCAGATAATTTAATATAATATTACCTAGTAATCTATAAAGATTACCTCTAGAGAAACACTCCCTAAGTCCAATGACATCAAAGTGTGCCACGACGGATAATCCAAATATAAAGTTTACAAATAGTCTAAGTCCAATATAATTCATAACATAGTCCCATAGGCCGATCCATATATGACCTATAAACAATATGAAATACTATGGCCCAATGTAAGGTGGACATCATGTACTAACCGCTCTCATGAGCTCGCCACCGACATCAACATACTCTTTCATACTTGCACGAACCCGAATGCAGAGGAGGTCCACCTCCCGTTAATTGTATGTAAAGGCCATTCAAACAAACAATTCAATAATCCATAAAAACATCTCGATTAAAATGATAATAAATGAACAATAAGGATCTCAAAATAAATCATGAAAGTCAATTCTTAATTTCATATTTTAATTCCTTATATCTATTCATTAATACAATTTCATGCCCAATTATACATATCCATAGTGGTTAAGAACATTTCATTGCATTTATTTTTGAAATGCCCCATATATCACATTAACCATATGTTCTTGTCACTTGATCAATTATCTTGAATATTATCAAACAATTTTTAGTGAGCCTTTGTTAAAAGATTGAGGTACTTGCTGATTCTCACGTCATAGGTTGGCTAATCCTCGACATCTCAAAGTCATGTCATTCCCATCACCCTTTTCACACAGATCCACACAATGATGCATCTTCGTCCAGTAAGGGTCAAGTAAATTCTCAATGTGTCCTTTCAATGCAATTATTCATTTTAATCATACGGTTTAGTATACATTTCTGACATTCATATTAATAAAAGCATGATATCAACTAGTGAACAATTGATAGGAAAATCATTAAGTTAAATCTTCAAAATCATATATTTCGATTGGCTACGGTCGACCGATCGAAATAGTGGCTTCTAGTCTCTATTTCGCTTATCGGAGCAATCGACCGCTTCCTTGGCTGGTCGACCGATTTAACCAGGATCTTACGACCGATAGTCTGGTCGTGTTGTTCAATCGACCGATACCTCAATTGAAGTAAATAGTGGCCTGTTAAACCATAAAGCGATCGACAGACTCACTCGTCCGATTATACTAGACTTTCAACTCGGCGGCCAGTCGTACCAACCGGTCGACCGATCACACACCCGATTAAAATAGTAACATTTACATGTATTATCATTTATAGACCAGTCAATCGCTCGATGCGACCAATCGATCGGTTTATGCCCGAATATCATAAAAATGTATTGTCCATTAACGCATTCACACCTACAGACACTCTATGCTCTACTTAACATGTTTCATATGTTAAATATCCATAAACAACAATAAAATCGAGAGAAAGAACCATGATTTTCCAAGGTGAACAAATTTAACACCTTATCGATTCAAAGTCCATGACTCACTCTATATGTCACTAAATTAACTAATTCTAATTTATCTTCACATTTTACACCTAGGACAACAATATATAATTTTTACCAATTTTTATTCTTTTACCATTTACCCTCATAAATTCTCATCATTATTATGTGCCATTAGGCATAGATATGCATCCTCACTGGACGAATTTGATGATTCATTTGATTCATCTTCACTTGACTCATCATGCTTTTTCTTCTTCCTTTTATGAGATGTCTCTTATTTGTGATTTTTGTATGATCTTCGGTTAGGCTTCACATTCTTTTCTTTCTTTTTCACCAATTTGAGATACTTATAGAGTTTTCTTGAGTAGAGAGCGAGTCTCTTTTCGTCCACTTCTTTTTCACTCGAGTCTTCACTTTTGCTTGCTTTCAAGGCCAATGCCTTCTTTTTGGGAGCATTTGATTTTTCTTCTTCTTGGATTCCGATCTTATAGGTTAGAAGTGAACCAATTAGATCGTCAAAATCTAATTTGTTCAAATCTTTTTCTTCGATCACCGTCCTTTTTGTATACCAACGGGAGGAGAGAGACCTGAAAATCTTTTTCACTTTTTGGGGGTTAGTTCTAGGCTCGCCCAAAGAGGCTAAGCCATTCACAATATCATTAAATCGAGCAACCATATCATTTATAAATTTATTTTCATGCATCTTGAAGGAATCGTATTTATGATTCAAAATATTTAATTTAGATTCTTTAACTTTATCAGTTCCTTCGTAAGTAGTGATGAGTTTGTTCCAAATCTCAGTTGCACTTTCACAATTTGAAATCCGATTAAAATCCGTTGAATCCAAAGCACAATAAAATATATTCTTTGCTTTCCAATCCAATTTCGAAAAAACTTTTTGTCTTTTGTCATGTTCGGATGGTAATTTTTCATGTAACTAGTAGCCTTTTTCAACAATATCCTACATGTTTATATCAATTGAACATATATAGGCTTGAATTCGAATTTTCCAATATGCAAAATTTGATGCATTTAAAAGGGGAGGACGGCTAATTGATTGTCCTTCGGCGAAAACAAATCCACTTGATGCCATAGCTCTTAAGATTGTTAAATCTTAAAAAATGATTGAATCTTAAAAATGATTAGATCTAAAATGATTAGATCTGAAAACGAGAAGATTCAAAAGATTAAAATAAGAGCAACCCGCTCTGATACCAATTGTAGGATCTCAAAGGGCACCGAGAAGGGGAGTGAATTGGTGTTTAACTGAAAATGTCGATTTCACGAAATTCGTCGCGGAAGCATAAAATCGATTCTTAAAAACCTTTGCAATTCAAATTATAAACACAATATTAATGGGGAGAGAGAGTGAAAGAAATCAAACACGAAGACACAGGTGGTTGTTGACGAGGTTCGGCCACACCTTGGCCTACGTCCCCGCTCCGACTTCTCGACCTCGAGACCGCTGGAGATTCCACTAGCACTTCCTTTGTTCCAAATGGGGCAAGGAAGAAAATTCTTTACACCAATCACATTTTCTCCGCTTTGCGAGGCAAGACAACCTCTCCTCCTAGGAAGCTAATCTTTTCTCTAGTTCAAGAGGTAAGATTTGGAACCCCTTTTACACAGGAGCTCTCACAATCTTTTTGAAAAATAGTTTTTCTTTTAAAATGAAACACTCACAAGAAGAGAAGAGAGAAAGAAAGAAGGCTCTAAAATGATAATTTCAAGAGAAATGATCTCCTTTTGATTTCTTGAAGTTTTGCTTCAATGCTTGAATTTGATACTTTTGCTTCTGGTCTTGGCACTCCTTTTATAAGCTCTGGTATGTGAAAAATTCGTCCAGAATTAATTCCACATTTTTCTCCTCAAAATATAGCCATTACTGTTCATTTGAGTAATGGACCGGTCGACCGCATTTATGGGCCGGTCGATCGGTCTATATGACCGTTGGCTCATTTTCCTGATTTGTCGCAGCTGATCAGTCGACCGCATTAATGAACCAGTTGACCGATCTTTATGACCGTTGCGCTCATTTCCGCAGCTTCAGCACTTGGTCGGTCGATCGGACTGTCGATCGATATCTCGACCGGTACAGTCTCGCAGTTTTGATTTGAGCAGCTTATGCCTTGATCGGTCGACCGGTATCTCCGATCGGTCGGCCGGACTATCTCGATCGGCCTTCATAACTTCGACTTACAGGTTGACCGTCTTGCACTATTTTGAGCATAACTTTCTGTACGATTATCCAAATTAGATGATCTTGAAGTTTATGGAAAGCTAACAAAATTCTCTACATTTTACATTTATCCAAAACTAATAAGATCAGTGCTAATTATTTAATCAAATGTAGTGCATAAAGTTATCTCTTTTTCTTTAAACTTTTTAGCATTTTATCTTTACTCATTCGAGGTTTGTATCATCAAAATATAATTTAATATGTTAGTAAAACTTAGATCCAACACAAATGAGATGAAACAAAGACCTCTAGAAACTAGACTCCGAGACCTTTCCAAACATATATTATATATTATTTTAGATAACAATAAATGATTTTAAAATGCATTAGAACAGAAGATATCAAATCTGGACAGATTACGGATGAGCATGCTTCTAACTCTTAGAACACATGACTATCATCATATATCTATATAACACTAAGAAACCATACTCTCAATGGCATTTATAACATAAACATACATGTGAATCTAATAAATATTCTATTCATGTCATGTTAATCCAAACCATTAGCCAATACTCTTTAATCAATGGGTTAGATGAGTTAGAAGGGGTTCACCCTTACATACGTTTTTGTCCAAAAACCCTTGCAATCCAATTTTTCCTCTTTCTCTTGATCCCTTCTTCTTCTAGACCTCCTTTCCTTCCAATGGAGCTCTCCTCTTCAATTGGCCGCCTCCCCTTTCTTCTTCTTCTTACTTTGTCAGTTGCTATAGGTGAGAGGGAGTGAGTGAGTGAGTGGGAGATGGAGATAGAAGGGGTGGCTCCAATGTTGTTGTCGGCGGGAGAGTGGGGAAGGGAAAATGAGTGAGGTAGAATGTGAGGGGCTGAGTGAGAGGGAGGGGGTTTGAGGGTTGGTTATTTTGTCCTAATCCGAATGAGTAGTTTTCCCTCCAAGCATCCACACTTTTAGGGGTATTTTAGTCTACTTTTTTTATTTTTTTACCCAAAAGTCCATTTTGTCCCCAAATATTCTTTTACTTGAGGTCACTTTAGTCCTTTTAAAAATTTAGAATGTTACACTAATTTCCTTTTGGGACAATTTAGAGACAAAGAAAGGAGCGTATGGTGTCGTGCTCATTCCGATCACAATACAAATCGTGTCATATTAGAATGATATTATGTCTTGACACGATTTGCATTCGACTCAATCGGGCCAGCCGGACTAGATTGGGCCGAGTCAAACGACATTTTTCCCTTAAAATTTATAATTTTTAATTTACTTGTTATAGAATATAATTAGTATTATTAATTATGCTATAATGTATAACTCAGTGAGTAGTGAAGTCATATATTCATTATTAAGTAAATAATTTGCAAAATGAATAATTGAGTTATAAGTTATAACCTTAAACTTTACACATACAATTAATTGGTAAGTACTTAATAAATATATATTATATATAATGTATTGTATAATTCAAATAGTTGAATATCATATTAGTATAAATCTATAACATTATTAGTATAGATAGTTAAGTGCTAATTTACTAGGATTTAATGGGGGTCATACACCATCTCAAGCATATGGGACGTGATCGACGGAGCAGGCGCGACGGCGACTACGATCGACAACGACAAAGGGGGCGCGATGGCGACTACGATCAGAGGAGGGGGCACGGCGGTGACTATGATCGGCGGAGTAGAATGCGACAACTACTACGATCGGCGGAGGAGGGGGCACGATGGCGACTATGATAGACGGAGCGAGGCATGGTGGCAGCTGCAATCGACAGAGGGACCTAGAAGAGGACGAACAAAGAAGATGATGGCTTGACCTGCAATATACGTCGTTGAGCATGCTGATGCCCTCGTGACGGTGGAGGATGCGACGGATGGCGCGTCGACACCCCCCTCTCGCCTGTGACCGCTGCCCCAATCGACCTCCTCTCCTCTTCCCCTCCATCGTCGTCGTTGAGCTCGCATCTATGCACCTCCTCTCTAGATATGCATTGCCATCCTCGATCCATCGTCCGCTATCCTTGATCTGCGATCTGCGATCCTCTCCAGATTTGAGTTGCCGTCGTCCCCCATCTGCCGTTTGCCGCCCCTTACAAGCCGCTGCTATCGGCACCCCCGATCGAGCCCTCCTGTGAGCACCCGAGCCCCTGAGTCCGCCCCTCTCTCCCACACCCTCCAATCGCCTCACATCCTCGATGACTAGGAGCGCCGCCGACTACAGTCGACCCTCTCTATCCCGCTCGACCATCGTCAGTTGCAAGCGCGGAGAGCCACAGTCGAGATCCGACGTCATCGATCATCCATGAAGCTCGACGACGTCTATCACCCACCGTCCGATCTAATCGGACGGTGGGAGCAGGCGTATAAGGGTCATACGCTTCACATGGCATATGACCCCCATTAAATCCAATTTACTATATACTAAGTTATAAAATGAATTCTTGACCTCGTGCTCGAATATCTGCATCAAATCAAGTTATAAGATTCTATAATGAAATGCATGAATTTAAATTTCAAACGCACACTCGTTTGTCGAAAATCCTAAATTCCTGCATTTCATGATATCATTTTCATAACAGCTGCTGCATCTTTGACATTGTGCAATTATATATAAGAATGAGATTATGAGAGTGAGTGAGTGAGAGTCTGAGAGAGAGAAAGAGAATATTTAAGACTTGACAACTTAGAGTTGAGAGTAAGAGGAGACCGATAATTATTGTATAATTCATAAGTAATATAGATAATAAAGTACTAATTTATAATATATTAAAAGTAGTAATGGACACAGAGATTTATGTGGTTTGGCTATTTTAGCTTATGTCCACAAGAGTTTTAATATTTTATTATTATTGATTATCATGAAATAATCAATAAATACAAATTTACAAAGAATTAAAAATTGCATGTCCTACAATAATTAGTTTATGAAGAATTATAAGTGGAGGAGGAGTCTATTTCATCATCATCTTTTAGTAATATGAATTTATGACCTTGTACTTGAATATCTGAATCAAATCAATCTTTTAGTAATATACAAATCTCCACCGACCTAGAGTTTATTTTATTCCACCGACCTAGAGTTTATTTTATTCCTTCTCTCGTCCAAAATCTTAGAGCTTCCAGAAAACATTATTCTAATACAACTGTAGACATAGAAACATCTAAAAATCTCGAGTTAAGATGAGAGAATTGGATACATATGACCATTTAATCTCCACCAGGTCAATACATCGATTTCACTATCCCATTCATTTGGACGTGAGAAGTAATCTTGTAGTTCATTATACAAAGAGGCAGCTGAAGTAATCTTGTAGTTCACAGTTAAAATATAATTATCGAGTGCATGCCTAAATGGAATACATAATTTAAGCATGTCATAAGTACTATTACATCTTGTAGACATCAGTGTTTAATTTTTTTATATGAAATATTATATTTTTTTAAAATGTTTGTCTCATAGGTCTAGAGTGACGTCAATTTACAATTGATGCTCTAAGATTTTAAAGTACTCAAACAAATACTTTTAATCCTTTTTTAACATATAAATTAATAATATGGCGTGCACATCTTTAATGAAAAAAGAATTTCATTTAAATGAAGATTTAATCATTGAATTAAAAATTATGTGTAACATCTCGATGCTCACATGATTTTTACGTGCTCAGAGTCGTCACAAAGGCGCCACATAATTCACTATAAAATAATTTTACGAAAATATAAACCATAAAATTTAAAAAATAGTAGTAAGGACATCAAATCATTCATAATATCAAAAGAGTTGGAACGTTCATAACTCCATAACACTAAAAGTGCAAAAGACTAATAACAACTAAATAACTCTAGTAGGATTCAGTCCTACACCATGTGTAACATCACTAAGTCTGACCACGTACAACACCATCCTCTATTATCAACTCACCTACGTAAATCCAAATACAGGAAAAAATAATAAGTATAAAAATACTCAGTAAATATGGTTTAACCATATTAATAATCAATAGTTCTCAATAATTAAACTCTAATAGAATGATAGAGTAAATAATATAATGATACAATAATCAATAGAGCATTGGATGGATCAATAGAATAATAAATCAATAAATCGATGAAACCATATATCTATATTGGGGATCAAGAAAAAGGGTCACAAAAGACCAATCAATACCAATTTAACAATTAACAATAAACAATGATGCCTTATCACAATGGTACTATTCAATTTGACAATTCAATTTAATATCAATTGTCATTGGTCAATAACATGACCATTTGATTCAATCGACACAGACAATGCCAGTCAATGACTGTGATTCGATTCAATTACATTTCAATTCGATTCGATTCGATTTAATTCAATTCAATGTTTGTAGTTATCTCAGTCAATTAGGAGAAACTTCATGTCTCTTTTATGTAAGCCAATGGGGGATCCACCCACGGTAAGCCACATCAATACAATAGCGGTAACAATAAGCGAATGACAGGGGACCATTGGCAAACATAGAACATCTATAGCTTCTCTAGAGGATAACATCTCAAATCTCTAAATACACTATCTGTCCCATACAATTAGAATAATATAGCCTAAGGACTTACAAAAAATCGAAGAACATGGAAACTCAACGATTTTCATCTTTTATCTTGTTTATCTAATAAGTCTATCTTTAACAATCCAGTTTGGGTTAAACAAGGACACAATCAGGGGAAAATTACTAGATTAATTCTAAATTCAATTACATGATCTGATGGGATAAGAATATCGATAATATCAAGATCATATATCAAAATCATGATGGGGTCAGATTGATGACATATGATCAGGGATGATAAAAAATACTTATCCATAATAACTATACAATTATCCATGATTAAATATTCAAAAAAGTTTTCCATTCCCAAAATTCAACCCGTGTCGAGTAGAACCCGGGCCGTATTCGGAAACAATCAAGAAGCCGTCGGCCAGGACAAACACGGGCCGAGTGTATAGTGAACCCAAACCGAGTCAGCCGATTCACCTCCAAATACATCACGTCGAGCCGTGCCGAAGCTAGAACTCGGGCCATGACAATAGGAACCTTGACCAGGTTCTTGGTCTGATTCCAATTATGATCGGTCTGAGCTCCATGCAACTCGGGCCGGATTTTGCCGTTGATAGGAAATCACATTCTAACACGATTTTTCAATCATCATATATATGTCATACAATATATAAGCTATGCAAAATATGTACCAATAAAATCTTTATATAAAGGAGAAGAGCTTAGGGTTCCATGTTGCAGAAAGCCGACGACATGAGGATTCTCCCTACGTATTGAAAGTTGGCTGAAAAACTAACTCAAACTCCTATGATGCGTAGATTGTCCAAACGTCAAACTTTAGCCGGCGATATCTCCGCGATGTAACTATAAAACTCGTGCCCATCACCTCAAGACTTCTCTCCTATGTTGGGACTTCGAAACCAACTGTCAAATGCCCTCTGGAACGTCGTGATTTGCTTAAAAACAAGAGACAAAATGAGGCTTGTATTGCAGAAATTTTATTTGGTTAAAGAGGATTTTCAACCACCCTTCAAGGCTTGTTTATAGTTGTAAGCTAGTGTTTTAACAATTTAACTTCTGTTTTTTTTTGGAAAATAGAATTAGGTATTAATATAGCAACGCGAGGAATTGAAATACAATTTAATTAGGCCTTGAACTCAAGTTAGGCCTTGAACTTTATTAGGCCTTGAAATATTCTTGAGTAATCCTGATCGTTCATCATTGATTAATTACTTCATATTTCCTCATATTTAATTAAATATGAATTAAAATAATAATCTCATAACTATATCCATAACAATTTCACCTATTCTCAAACTCTATTTTTTCTTTCCAACTTCTCCTCTAATATTTCTTATTTTCATAATTAAATAATTTCATAATATAGGATAATAATATTTCAGATCTAAATAACTAAATAAAATCTCCTTTTATTTATTTAAGAAAATTCAAATCGTTACATAAATAAATTTGTCTTCAAACTTTGCATAAAAAAAATTATATCAATCTATTTAAATAATTTTTGAAAAATCCTTCCCCATCTCTTCCTCCAATTCTGAGATGACATCATCATCTTTGTAATGTGTCAAAACCACCTTGACCATAAGTACCATATTGTTCTTCAAATGCTTGATCTTATACTCTAAGATCTCTATAAATTGTCATCATTAGTACTTGCGTATTTGACACATTGAAGACATTATGCATGTATCTATATCATAGAGGTAACACCAATTTGTAAGTTGCATCTTCAATCAAAGTAAGTATCTTAAAAGAACCTATCTTGAGCTCAACTTGTTTTTCTTGTTGAATCTAATCTCTTTCATCGCAGAGACTTCAGATCTCCAACTTTAAAGATCTCTTCGTTTCTTCTCGGCGTGTCTTTCGTTGGAAAAGCAAAATCAGGTCGAACCCGGTTCACGTGTTCAACCGCGATTTTTATTCGGTTTTCTTGCTCCACAATTTTTTCTAAACAGATCAACGTTTGAAGACTTGGACGCTGCATACCAATCGATCTCTCTCTCTCTCTCTCCCCCTCCGATCCCCATCTCAACTATTCCCACACCTGACCGCCTCGTCGCCGCCCGCCAGACGCCCCACCGCCACTGCCGCCGCCGCCTCCTCACGTTGATCTCCGGTCGCCGGATCTCGTAGTTCCAGCGCCAATAGCTTCCAGTCCTGGCGCTCCACTCCATACGATCGCCGGTCGACCAGGGCCACCCAAGAGACGAGCTCCGAAAAGCCCTAGCCGTTTTCCTGCCCTCCTCACTGTCCTCTCTCCACCGGTATGATTCCTGTGCTCCACTTCTTGCGTCGTCGATCAGCTTTCGTTCTTCTTTCAGTTGGATGATTACTGATCAAGGGTTTGGATTATTTTTTCTTCTGTTGTTTATTGATATTTTTTTTTTGAGAGAGATTGTTTATAGCTATATAGCTGTACATAAAACTATGTTTCCTTTATTGGGAATGAATCTTAAATTTTTTTGGTAACCACATTGTCAACTCAACAAATTGATCGTGCAGAATCCACAAATTTTTTGGTAGTTGAAAACTTATGATTGTTCTTTCTATCTTGAGAAAATTTACCATCACTTTGAAAGAAGATACAAAGAAGGAAAATCATGCGTACTGCAGCCTCATTTCCTTTTCAGTTTACTCCTTTCTTTTTTTCATTCAGTTCATTGTTTCTTTCATTGAATCTTGAAACCTTGGTCCAAATTGGAAATCAAGGTGAGCTGAATGTATTTGGCTTTTAGCAACTTAATTTGTTCAGTTCAGGTTGAAATTTGCCCCTAATCAATAAAATGCTAGACTACAATTTGTACTTGCACGATATGATTTAGGATTTGCTTTTAGCAAGTTTAACATCCTAACTATTTTGAGGGCGTGTAATCTGTCTTCAGCGGAAAAATATGAACCATACCTACTTCTCTTTTTCTTTTTCTTTCTTGTTGCGTATTTGCTTATATGATGGTGAGAGAGAATTTAACAAAATTAGAAAATGCCTTCTGCTAGGAAATTTAGACGAAAACACTTAGGTCCCTTCACAGCCTGTCATCTTTTGGACCCTACTTTTCGTCACAAGATTTGATGGTTTTACCTCACAATTGCTTCTTTCTGCTCATTGATAGTGATAGATCATGTACGAATGTGTTGCTTTCAGGAAGAGGATAAGTAATACAAGGTAGCGGAGTTATTTTAACTGGGAGGGGAAACAGCATTTCACTTCATAGCAGAATCACCATGTTGAGGGGGGCATCCACTAGGAACCAAAGATCAAGAGGGGGCTTCAAGATGAAGAATATTGTTCAAGCATGTGTTTTGGTTGTGATCTGTTTCTGGTTGCTTTACCAGATGAAGCACTCCCATGAAAAGAAATCGTATGATAGAAGGGACTCCTCAGAGTCTGAAGAGAGCCAGGTTGAGAGTGCCAGGTTTGGAAGAAAGGTTCTGCCCGACCTAAGTGAAAGTGAGCCTGTGAGGGGGCAGCAAACAGAAGGAACATACAAAGAAAATGTCAACACCATAAGACGAGAAATCAAACATGAAGAAAATGAGGACGGAGAGGGAGTTGTCAGTTACCAGGAAATGGATTCTCAAAATCAAGAGAAAACTCAGGGGAACAGTTCACTTGAAGGCATCACTCACACAGAGAACAAATATGGAAAAGATGTGGACTCAGTCACGCTGGAAGACCAAGAACATGACACGAAATCTCATGAGGCTCGTGAGAAAAGTTTTAGAGGTGACGATGCATCAAGTGAGGTCTTCCATGATACCCAAGAACCAGAACATGAAGAACCATCTCATGAAGCACAAGAAAGAAGATTTAAAGGTGATGATGCATCTAGCGCCGTGGAACATATTGCAGAAAACAAAGAATCTGAATCTGCAGAAGATATAAGCTTAAAAGATGATGACAGATCAAGTGTTCTAGAACATTTTACAGAAGAGAAAGAATCTGAAACTGAAAATGGAGGTGCAAAGAATTTGGATGAGAAGTTGATAGAGAACGTGACAACAATAAAGAGGGACTCTGATGATGTTCCAACTGTTGATTCCAGAGCTGATACAAGTGTTGTTGAACTGTTAGACACATTTGAGGGAAGTAATTCAAGTCTTAGTAAAGGAGAAGATGATAGTCCGCCCATCAGTATGGATACTGTGAATTTAACTGCTCATGGGGCAAAGATAGAAGAACTTGTACCTACTGTGCTTGAAGAAAAATCTCCTTCAGGTTCAATGAACAAGGAATCTGATGTCGCAAAATCCACGAAAGTTAAAACCACAGACACCAAAGAACAGATATACCTGACAAATTCTGTTGTCAATCAAACAGATATTGCTATAGATTTAATAGACAAGTCAAAAGATCAATTCAAACATGGGATGAATTCTTCTGCACTACCTCAAGGGCAAATGCATGCTGAGATTTTGTCAGTAAATCTAATGCCTGACGCCACACATCCACAAGATAAGTTGGCTACATCCCATACAACCACTCCATCTCCAAATGATACAAGTATCATAAAAATTCCTGGGGAAGATTTCAGCTTACCAAACAACGTGTCAGAGGAGGCTAATGTGCCTAAGAAGTCGGGCACGTCTTTGAATCCAGATGAAACGGTAAAGAGCTCTAACACATTGTTAGCTACAGAAACTAGCACGTCTTCACTTACAATGGATCAGAAGGAAGCACAAGGAGACAATCATCCATCTAATTTTCAGAATATTGAGATCAAGGTAAACGTTACTAAGTTAGAAGCTGCAGAGTGATGCTACGGCTCAGACGGAACAAAACAAAACTTGACTGTATGTAAGCCTTTGGAGCTCAGTGAAGATGATGAATTTTTGAAAAGCTTCACATGCAGATCCCTCGAAAGCTTTTAGGAACATTTTGCTTCTACATTCCAAAGCGTGTTCGTCTTTGATGTCAGTGTTTACAAGAAGTTAGCGGTCGAAGGATGCATACTGCTGCTCACATTATTTATCATGAGGAAACTTGAGACAAAAAAATGTACAGAGCTTGATGCCGACATCTATATGTGTTCGACGGCATCGAAACTTGGGCTCTATCAGTTCATTATTTCTTCAAGTTGATCTATTCCAAGAGCCACATGTTTCCTTAATCCTGGTGGAAACATTCTCATGATTATTAACTGTAAGAATATGAATATGTGCTTTATCATGCTTCTATAAATAAAATATATAAAAGCATTTTGTGGAAGCAAGAAATTGGATATTGGAGCGCATACGTCATGTCAGTTAATAAAGTTTTACTGTGTTTAAATCAGGATTTATGCAATGCTAAAAAAAAGTTATGTTCATGCACTTGGCTATACAGGATGATGATGCATGCACATTGCAAATGTTAATATTCTACTTCCAACCTTGTATTAAAGTAGAATTAATTGCTAAGTACTACGTGGATCATGAGTTAGACGATACCACGTGGCTTATCTTGAGAAAACGTTTTCTCGTAATAAAAAAACGAGAAACCCTCATTAAATTCATTAAATGCATTAAGGATGCAAAAATAGTCCACGCGTGGAAAATAAAATTGTAGTAGGAACAAATTGGATGACGCTAAATATTAGATGTCGATTCTGAGTGACATGTTATTCGCTTAGTTTATATATGTTGTAGCTTCTGTATAGTTTAACCTTAAAGAAATTGTTGTTTTCTAAATTAAAAATTGCATATTGTTCAAAGCATAATTTAAGGCGTTATTCGTCAGTATATATAAATTAACATTTTTTATTATCATTTTAGTAGACATGTACTTAAGAAAAATATATTTTAGAACTTGCCATTGGATTTGCCTTCAATTCTTGAAGAAACATAGCATATAATACATCAAGCATAATTAGTTTTTTTTCAATCAAAATTCACCGACACATAATATGAATAAATTCGATTATGAAAATCGAATTTAAAATTATTAGCATCTGATAAAAAAATATTTTTAAAGAAAAATATTCTTTTTCCAATGTTTCGTCTCACGTAGAATGTAATTATCCTTGTTTCTCACCAATTTTTTTTCCCAAGCCCTTATTTATATGCACACACTTTTGTCAAAGTCCAAGTTTGGTCCAACGCTCCACGAATTGATTGGACGATGAGCAGGAGTGTGAACAGGAAGGAAGATCCATTCCTGTTCCGAGTTGGAGGCATAAAAAAAGTCAAAAAGTAAACGCCAATGGAAACCTAAAATTTTGTTCAGGAATCAGGACCTCCCACTACGTCCAACAGACGAGAAAAACAAAAAAAAAACATTCGAAATTTTTCTCATTATTATTATTATTATTATTATTATTATTATTAAAAAGAAAGCACAGATGAGATGACAGATCTAATTAAAGTTCACTGGCCATTCTGATGGGCACCAGCAGCCACTTTCTTCAAATGAAACTTCGCCAAACATTTTGACTGACACAGTATATTTATGCGTTCCCAACTCCCCCCCCTCCGAGGCTCCAACCCTCTAAGTGGCTGCTCCCCCCAAGCCAGGATCATTCAAGTAAATGATCCACCAGCTTCAGGTATGTGTTTTCCTTTTTTTCTCTTTTTGTGATCCTGTTTTATCTTATCATGTCTCTGTGGTTTCTTCTTCTTACTTGATCAACCTCATGTTAAGTTCTGAAATATTTTTTTTGTGTGTGTTTTGATTCATGTGGAGCTTATTGTTTCATGGCCGTAACAAGTATGCTACTGTGTTAATCTTTGGTCTGAGAAAGAACTCTGTTCCTATTTCTTATTTTTGCTCAGCTCATCTGAGCTAATTGCCAAGAATCGTTTCATGAAAGATTGATGGATATCTGCATCAAGAAAGGATGATTAGAAAAGGAGAAAACAAAGTATACATTTGATAGCACGACGATCATTAGCGTCAACTCGTGATTAGCTCGAGTGTTTTTCTTTTTGTTCTTTTGTTTTTTCTCTGTGAGAAAGGAAGTTACTGTGAGCTTTTCACTTTCCACCTTCAAGTCCCCTTTCTTTTATATTCCTCTTTTCAGTAAGCTGCATCCATGCCGAGAGTATTTGGACAGACATTTTTAGAGACCTTGGAATCCATCAGTGAACTTCCTCAGATGCCAAATAAATGAATAATTTTGTCCAGAAGATTCATTCTTTCTGCTGCGTGGATTGGTTTTGATTCTGTTTCTTCTACAGGAAAGAAAAAGACGGAATAAGCAAAGGGAGATACAGAAACAGGTGAAACTGGGAGGGGAAGTTATAGTGCTTGATATTATAACAGGATCACCATGTTGAGGCAAGTCTCCAGTAGGAACCACAGATCCAAAGGGGGGTTCAAATTGAAGAATGGCATCCAGATGGGTCTTTTGGTTGTGATCTGTTTATGGTTGCTTTATCAGATGAAGCACTCTCATGACAAGAAGCAAGCATATGTCGAAAGGCATGTCGAGGAGGACCTGGTTGATAGTGCAAGGTTCGGCAGGAAGTCCCTGCCTCATATAAGGGAGATCAACCCTGAGGAAGAAGGGAAAGAAGATGCTAAAGATTTAGAACAAGGAGTCAAACATGGAGCAAAAGAGGAAGAGGGGCTTCATACAAAGACAGGTTCTCAAGTTCAAGAGAGCTTTGAGAAGAGATCTTCACATGAAGAAGTCATTGCTCATGGAGCACACAGAAATGGACAAGTCGGAGACTCCTTGCTTGAAGTTGAAGAAACTCGCGAGGCTCGCGAAAAAAGTTTCAGAGGTGACGACGTGTCTAGCAAGGTCGTCCATGATCCGCTCGAAACCGAGCACGATGAAGCCTCTCATGAAGCTCAAGAAAGAAGATTCAAAGGTGACGACGCGTCCAGTGCTGTTGAACACTTTACAGAAGTGAAAGAATCAGAGTCTGCAGGAGGAGGAAGTTTCAAAGATGAGGTTTCCAGGTTTGTAGAGCATTTCGGATTAGAAAATGAATCTGAATTCGAAGAAACCGAAGCCAAACAGAATTCGGATGAGAGGCTGAACAAATACATGGAGAGGAGAGACGGAGAGGTCAAAAACATGTCCGGTGCAAGTTCAAGTGTTGCTAAACTATTAGATACATACGAGGGAAGCCATTCAAGAGTTGTTGGCAACAAAGGAGATGAGAGTCCACCTGACAGAATACTTGGTTCAAATGCAACAGCTAAAGTTGAATCCCTTACTCGTTCTGAAGAGAATCCTCGAGGTAAAATAGATTCGGCACATCCTATTCACGATAACCGGACAGAATTAGCAACAAATTCAACTTATGGACCAGAACATCAAATCGACCTTTCCATGAACTCTTCAGCTTTACCTCAAAGTCAAGTTGATTCTCAGAAAATTGTAGTGGATCTGGCAACTAGTTTGGCATATCCTCAAGGTCAGTTTCCTGTTTCGCATACACCTCGAGATCCAAATGATTCGGCCATAGAAATTCCTGGGGAGAATTACAGGCTAATGTCAACAGATACAGTGGCGAACTTGGGGGCAATGGAAGAGAGCTCTAGATCTCCTCCAGAAACAAATGAGAACGGAAAAAGTGTTCCATCTGAGCTTGGACTTCCTTCACATGGTGTAGGTGAGAAGGAAGGACAAAGAGATGCTCCTCAATTCAATCTACAGAACGTCCAAAGCACAGTAGAGAATGGCAACTTAGAAGCTGCACAGTGATAGTAGTTGTGGAGCTTGGATGTAAGCTTTAGTTCACTGTAGCAACCGATGTTGCTTGCTGAAGTAGAAAAAATACGTAGCAAAATCAATGTTTTCTTTTCCTTTAATTTATCCTTGTCTTCTTTTACTTGTTATTTTTTTTTCTTTCTGACTAAGAAGTAAGAATAGCTTCTCGCTAACCATTAGAAAACTAGGTGAATGCACTGAATATAAGTGACCTCATCGCCGAACAAATTTAACAAGAACAAAACATTAGAATATGAAGTTTTGTATGTATTTCGAATATTAGTTATGTTCTTATTATGAATAGAAATCAATTTTAATATTATATGAATATTCAATAACGTAAATCAATTATTAATCATTAGGTTAAACGCAAGGAATAAAAGACAGCTTGAAATACAATGTAAGAAATATAACACGTGTAACGCAACTAGTGAGACGTATGCATTTTCAATCTTTAATTTTCTTTCACCAAAATGATTGATAGTGATGCAGTACAACACCGTGTGAAATTTATACCTGACGTGTGACTCACTATTTTGTTAGTGAAATTATCAAAATTTAAATTTACTATGATACAATTATATATGGGTTGTCAATAATTTTATAATGATCATAACTCCTAATTTAAAAAAAAAAACTGATGCCTGCACTGCCATATAAGTTGTATATAAACGGTGTACTGACTGCCCCTAGAAGCCCTTCATTGAACACAGTAGAAAATCATAGCCTAAAAAAGCCTATTAACAAGCTACAAAAAGCCTATTACCTTTGCTTGGATTTAGTATTTGAAATGGGGAATCAATACACCGGACGGAATAGAGCTTTTTTAGGTCATTCGGCAAATGCAAGTGCATTCACTAATGGCTAGGAAAAAAAATTGTGAAAACGAATATATCACACACCAGCTCAGATTCCCAGATTTATGTGAAAAAGAACCAATTAAACCGTGATAAACATAAGACACGGCCCTTCATACCATTTGGTAATTTTTCCCATGAAATGGACAAGCATAAAAGCAAGCACCTTACAGCAGGCAATCAAGAGTTCACAGTTCTGTCACCTTATTCAACAACGAAATTGGGAAGACAAGCAACTTGCATCTTCCACTGTTTCAAACTTTTTTGAGAAAAGGAAATGCTCCAAAATGAATAAATGGAACTAGAATAGCAGCATCATTTTTTTATATAGTGATAGCAGAATCAATGAAACTGTTCAGTGTTCAGAATGCTTGACCTCAAAAAGACCATCAGGACCTGGGATTTACATTCCAAATAAGAACAGTGGATCAGTTCCATTCATCAAGGAGAAACATGAGTATTGAAGAGAATGTGTAAGAGGCCATGAAAAGATTTAAATTAGAGAAGACAGAAATATTTTTCATTTTTCATACATTTTAAGAAGAATAAAGTTACAAAATTTCTACCTATACAAGTAGCTAATGAGAAATGAAGTAGGAACAAGCAATGTTTCATGTAATATGGCATATGGGGAAGTGTTTGTTGAACAGTATTACACGTAATAACCATGAGAATCATTTGATAAGAAATGGAAACATGAGACATTCTTATGTTTGATGTCTTTTCGTCTCCAATAGCCAAAAGTTACTGTTTTGTAGTGGGGTTTGGATAAGAGTTGTATGTCGAACTTGCTTAAGCTAGTGATGCTTAGTTTACGGAAATAGTTGTTTGAAGAAACATGCAAAGGATGAGAAATTAATGCTTCATGCTCTATTATCAGTCACCCTATACACGATACAGAAACATATTGATGTACAAAAGACACTGAAACATGAGATATTTTTATGTTTGATGTCTTTTTGTTCCAATAGCCCTGTTTTGTAGTGGGGTTTGAATAAGAGTTGTATGTCGAACTTGCTTGGGCTAGTGATGCTTAGTTTTAACGGAAATAGTTGTTTGAAAAAACATGCAAAGGATGAGAAATTAATGCTAAATGCTCTTCCATCAGTCAGGGTATACATAATGCAGAAACCAATTCCTGTGCAAAAGACAATGAAACCAACAACACTGCCTATCCACCTAGGTCAATCAACAGGGCCAAAAATTAGTTGGAAAGAATGTTGAACAAATGAATTTGTATATATGATCCTTATATTTTTTTGAGGGGATATATGACCCTTATATTAAAAAAGGACAGATCTTAACCTGGCAGCGATGACTACAAACCATAAGTTTCTAGATTGATTGGATCACAATTAATTCTAGGAAAAAAAAATCAGTTCGCCAGCTAGTACAATTAGTTGACACTTCATAAACCGCTTTGAACAAAGAATGATAACATAAACCAAAAGACTTGAGAGGAAGATGACAGCACATCAATACGATAGAGATCACTAACGACATAAGATGATAACATTAGGATTCATAACACGAATAAGTGCGATAGAGCAAACTTGAAAAAGTCAGGTAAAAGCAAACATACCCCAAGGGAATTCCTTGTTACGGACGTGCAGATACTGATACGCCTGCAGAGATAAAGAAAAGGAAAAAAAACAAGATTATTTATAGCTCAACCCATGTAAGAAAGCAGTTTATACAATGAAGAAGAAACAAATAAGCCCAATTTTTATATGAACAATAAATCTTTCACATCTCGTAGAGCACGAAGAGATTACCGGGGGTTCATCGTGGTGTGGGTGACCCTTGGAAAGGTTATAGATGGAGAGGATGGTGCAGGTCGCAATACCAGCGTACGTTATCTTCTCCCATTTCGCCGTCTCATCTGCAAAAGAAGAAAAACACAAAATATGTATCTGGCAACGATCGCAGAAACAAATCTGATGGGATTCAACAACGCAAAGCAAAGACGACATTAAGAACCTTAACGGACACCAAAAATGAAAAATCGCAAATGCCTTCTAGATCGAAGGGGATCGAACCGAACGAAAACCCAATCGGGAACAAGAAGAAGAAAATTACATGCGTCGTCGTGGGCGGAGGATGAGAAGCTCCTCTTAGCATGGGCTCCGGACTTGGGCGCTCGCCGGAGGACGAACGAAGCCCAACGTTGGCCGGATCTCGCCATTGATGTCGCCATGGCCGCTACCGAAGCGCGTTGTGCTCTCTCTCTGCTACGGAGGTTTTAGAGAGGAACCAAGGGGCGCGGGGCAAATGGTGAAATATTAGACAGGATCAAATTGGATGGCGATGAAATAGCTTTGCCTAATGGGCCAGACGGCCCGGAATCTTGTTGTCCAACCCATTACGGCCGCACCAATTTGAATTCGAGTGGGATTAATAGGCCGGACCTAATTTTTAAACCGATTATTATTATTCTATATACGGTAACTCATTCATTAATTAATTAATCATTAAATAATTTAATTATTGATTTATTAATAATATTTAAATATATATTTATTAATTATATAATAATATATGTTAATAGCATATGCTAATAAGCTTTTAAAATAATATAATAATTAAAATATAATTGATTTGCTCATGATTAACTTTGATTTGGTACTATTAATGAAAACATTAAAATGAATATACATCCAAAAAGTAGAAGTACCCAAGTTCTGGATGTTAAACACATCCAAGAAGTAGGTACAATAATAAAGATTTTACATCATCAAATAAATATAATCCACTAAATTTAAACTAAGTGTTAATGATTAATGTGCAAAAATCAACGTTGACTAATTCAATTAATAGCAAGGTTGCCCAAGTGGCTGAGAAGTGTTAATAACTTTGGGCTTGATCTTTGGAGCCTAACATATTGTCTAACGATATCGTTTCGACTTTAAATTAATCAGATGCAAATGTTATTAAAATTTTAATCAAGGATGATAAGTACATTGGGTTATTAGTTTATTGAAATATTAAACAAATCATTTAACTATGTTTCCCTCGTCATAATCTATACTCAGAGCAGAGGTGACATGTCCCATCAAATGCGATTCCATATCAAACGGCGTCTCATAAAAATATTTGAATCTTTATTTATAATTGCACCGTGTTCGACTCCAGTCACTGTACTGCGACGGCTCGGTCATATGTTTTGCTTGTGGCCGAAGGTAAAAAGAGCATTCAGGCAGACAGACAGCAGAATATATATTTTTTCAGAGGCATCATTTGGCTGACAGAAGTGACCCTTCATTTAGATTTTGCAGACCCCTAACAATGAATTTTTTTTTTTGATAAATTTAACAGAGGCAGCACAGATGAGATTTATTTATCTGACTCCCATCAGATTGCTGAACTCATCATTTACAGTCCCAAATCATCAATTAGATGGCAACATGTCATACAAAATGGTTAAGAGATGATCCAAACTAGAAAGAGGAAGATGGAGCCATAGAAAACAGAAGAAAGTAACAAAGGATGGCAAAGAATGCCACTTCTTTTTGTTTTTCAGGTATCAACTTATATATAATATATATTGACATGCATATAATTTCGCTAAAAACATGTTCCAGTCACGGATTCAGGATCACCCCGCCGCACTTGCATTTCCAGCTCAGGGGCTTGTAGACGGAGTTGCTGTCGTCGTCGTTCCCGGAGGCGGCTGCAGCGGAGATGCGCCCAGCTCTGGTCTGCGCCTGCTGTGGCCCTGCAGGGACTTGGACTGCTTCGCACCGGCCGCAGGCCACGCACTTCTCCGCGCACCTCGGCGGCCTGGAACCGATCATGGCGACGCCGACCATCTCCTCCCTTTTGGCCTCCTAAATTATGCATTGAATCAATGCATGCATGACGAACAAATTTGCGAACTTACAGAAGATGATTTAGCGTTAAAAGACATCAAGAAGATGCTTTACTTTCTCACCTTTGCGAACTCCTGAAGCTTCAGAACCGGTCGACCTGCGGCCATGAGATTAAACAAGCTTCACATGTCATGAATGTTGCCCGCGGGAACCTGAACAATGTCAAGAATTGAGCTAGTTACCTTCTACGGAGAACATGACTTGGTTGCAGCCCAGGAGGAGGAGCAGAGAGAAGAGGTGGACTTGCTTCAGAATGCTGCTGCTGATTGAGCAGTAAAGGAGAGTGTTACCGCACTTGCCCATTTGCTAATCTCTTGTTCTGAGCAATGACTCACAAGGGAGGAAGAACAGATGAACGAAGTGAATGTGGAATGAAGGTGAGACTGTAAGCCTTTGTAGCTCTCTCTGGCAGCTTTCCCAGCTAGGAGCGTAGCGTGTGATATGAGAGAGAAAGTGAGGAAGATCTTGAGGGGATGATTGCTACTTGGCGTAACAGGGGGTGCGAAATAGGGGTATCTGGAAAGGTGTACTATGGATTCAGGTATTGAATGCATTGATAACCATAAAAAATCATGCTTTGCTAGGCAATCAGTCAGAAGAGATGAAAGGACATGTACACCACAGGAGGAGAGAGAGAGATAGAAAGAGCGAAAGGCGGTATCAGAAAGGACACAACAGTTTTGTAGCAGAGCCATTACAAGATTGAGAGAGAGAGAGAAAGGAAGATACAAAAGTGACACAAAATTTCAAAGACAGAGAGAAACTACTTTAGCAGGGGGGGTGGCATTGATTGAAGGGAGAGCACCTTCATCTCAAGCATCAAAATGCGCTTTGGCCAGCAGGGGGAAGGACAGAGATGTGCTGATGCTAATGCTCATGCTGTGCACTCCCCCGCCCCCGTGCCATCATGGTAAGGCTTCGGTGCTTGCAGCACGCATTCTTGGGTGAGATGTGGTGCAAAGCTGTGTGACTGTGTGGTATTGTACATGGGAGGAGTGACTTCATATTTGTATGGATTTTTGTTTGAAATTTCAAAAAAAAAAAATTGTAAAAGATGATTGGCACAGTTGGAGATATATCGTAGGGTCCTTAGGTGTTAGTAATTTCAAGTTTTATTTTTAAAATCACATCTTTCATTAAGATTTATCTATATTTCTTTTGTCCTAATATTAAATTAGTCAAGTGCTAATAATTAAATTTAGATCGAAAAAAAAGTCAACTAGCGATGTTTATTGATTCCACAAATCTGACCGGACTTATTCGAATAAGTTTAATATGGCATCGCTTTTCAACTCATGATTTAGTACTATTTTGAATAATAAATTTATTTAATATTATAAATATAATATAGATGGTAGCAACAAATTTTAAATATATCGTACATGACTTTAATAAAACCATATAAAATTATTATGTCAAAAACAAATTAGAAATTGACTTGTGAAGTAATAAAATAAGTAATGTTCTCTACTATTTTTTTTCCAAATGGGACCTGATTTCTAGCAGGTTGTTTTCCTTGTCCAGAAAAAAGTAAATTGATCCCCAAAAATTCAGTTTTTTAATGTTTCATTTGGTTTTAAGTTAGATAAATTTATTAGGTTGGTTGAATTTTCATTAGACTTGACTCAACTTCTTTTTATCATTTTGTAGCTTCCATGGTTATTATTTATCTTTATGTCAATTTATCACACATAAGTTTGTTTTTTTTTTGTTGATGTGTTATGTTGCGAAGAGTTAGGGGTTGTTTGGCTAAGTTTATAAGTTAGTTTAAAAAATCTCAACATTTGATAACTTGAAATACACTAATAAGGAAATATCAAATTTAATAAGCAGAGGGAGGAGTGCTTATTATTTTTAAAAAAATAACAGTATGATAACTAACTAATAATTATTAATATATATAGTTTTACTCAAACATACAAATGCTTATTTTTAAAAATATATTTTAGTCAATAAAATAGTTATCAGCATTATAACTTATCAATTATTTTGCCAAACGGACCCTTAGTTACTAGCACTACATAAGTGAAGTATTAAAGTTATATCCATAAAAAGAAGTTAGGAGGTGAAAATAAAATAAAATGTACCTATATACAATTGTAAAATCATGTGTCAATTTTACAACTTTAACTTTTAGTTATACAATCAAGTTTATTTCCAATTCAACAAAAAAAAATAGTTATACAAGTATATATTCATTCTAGACTAGGAAGAGAAGTTAGAAGCTATAAGTACGAAAAAATAAACTATTTTAGAATATATAACTAATTCAACGGATCTATTTATTTCATGTTAGATAACAATTATTCATTATCAAATTAACTCAATAAGTATATATTACTTCATATTTGAATTATATGGTTAATTGAATACTAAATAATAAAAAAATAAATACTCTACAATATAAAGTGTAAAATGAGATGTTTTACTTATTCATTTAGCCTCAAGAAAAAAGAAAATAAATATGTAGAACATTGGACGGGTGTTAAGGCAAAGGTGTTCACGAGTTTGGTTACCAGCAACAAATTTAATCTAACCCGACTCAATTCAAATCGGATCAATTGTTTTGTTCAAATCCTTCAACCATCATTTTTTACTATTTCAATTTTTTTATCACCAGATCCTAAGTTAACCCAACCCGAGTTGGATCATTCGATTCATTAGGCGCCCCTATGTAAAGCACTATTATATTAGTTAAATAATAAATTTGATCAACACCAAAATTATCCGAATAATCAACAATCACAAACTATTTTAGCATATATAATTAGTTCAACGGATCCAATTTATTAGTTTTAGATGATATTTTTTTATTATCAAATTAACTATATATTAAATGGGGGTGTAGCGCCCATCCGTGGAACGTCGTGGAATGCCTCCTTCGTGAGTGTTGATGGTGCATCGAACGGTCGCGTGAGGAAGAACGAATCTCGATCGTCGGCATGAAATCGACGACGTTGATCTTTGAGGAGAAAAAGACGAGCGGGCACAAATTCGACAATGAAACGCCCGCGCCTTAGGACGTTGTCCGCTGCTGTTGAATCGCCCTCCATCCGCTATTGCCGAATCGTCCTCCGCCATGGTCCGCACCTCTCGTTTGAATCACCCGCGCCTTCGCCGAAGCGGTGAGTTCCTCGGCCGCCTTCATCTTTCCCTCCTTCCTTCGTGATTTCGGGTTCTCCCGCCCTGATCGCCTTTTTGGTTGTCCTTTGTGCCATGCCCTAGGTGATGATGTCTCCCGTTCGCGGCCGTGACGACTCGCGAAGCCCTTCTTCCTCTTTTTTCCCCTATATTTTTATTTTTCTGATGTTGTTCATGATTTTGCATTTCATCTTCCCTTTTCTTTTATGAATCTGCATTTTTTTCTTCCTTTTTCTTTTTCGTCTTCATTTTGCATCCTCCTCGGCTACCTTTGTCTTTCCCTCCTTCCTTCGTGATTTCGGGTTCTCTCGCCCTGAATCACCTTTCTGGTTCTCTTTCGTGCCATGCCCTAGGTGACGACGGCTCTCGTTTGTTGGTCGTGATGTCGAAGCTCTTCTTCCTTTTTTCTCTATATTTTTTTTTTATTTTTGTGATGTTCTTCATGATTTTGCATTTCATCTTCCTTCTTCTTTTATGAATCCGCATTTTTGTCTTCCTTTTTCTTTTACATCTTCATTTTGCATCCTCTTTGGCCGCCTTCATCTTTCCCTCTTTCCTTCGTGATTTTGGGTTCTCCCGCCCTGAATCGCCTTTCTAGTTCTCCTTCGTGCCATGCCCTAGGTGACGACGTCTCTCGTTCGCCGACCGTGATGTCTCGTGAAGCCCTTCTTCCTTTTTTCCCTATTTTTTTATTTTTGTGATGTTGTTCGTGATTTTGCATTTCATCTTCCTTTTTGTTTTATGAATCCACATTTTCATCTTCCTTTTTCTTTTTCGTCTTCATTTTGCATCCACTCTATTGCCTGGAATGGCCATTCGGTGCCTAGATGATGACAACATGAATGCCCTAGACTGTCCATTTCTATGTGGAATGGCCAATTATGCGTGAAATGGAGAATACTTTGAACATACTATTCGAGCTAATTGTTGAATTTTACGAACTGATCCACTGAATTTTTGATCTTGTAAATTAGTAAGAATGCATAAATCTGTACCTTTTTAACTTATCGTTGTTTTCATATGCCTCTTACCTTTGTAATCATGCATAAATTAGTTGTTGACTGGATCTATACTTGCCTAAAGTAGTTATTGTCGTTGTTTGACTTGGCAAAGCTAAACTCTTTCTATAAATACTATTGTCATGTTGCCATTGTATATTAGTGTTTCATAATGTTTAGTTCAAGTTTACAACTTAACAAAGTTTACACTTACATATTATTTGTCTTGTGAATGTTAGAACATGACTTTCCCTACATGCTATTGCTAACAAGATGTTGGGATAAAATTTTCTTGGATTGAACGGAATCTCGATAGAAGATTTTATGGATGTCGACGTTATGGGGTGAGCTTTTATGCATACTTAAGATGTTTAACTCCATTCAACACATCAATAGTTTAATTTGAGTGCATTCTTTCTTTTAGAAAGTTGGGGCATGTGATTACATCAAATGTTTGGACTCAGAATTCAGATATTGATTGAAGGAAGTGATAAATGAATTATTATAGTGGATTGATGTATTCGAATTCGAAGCTATAAATTTAGCTGGAATTGAAGCTGCACGCTAGCCTAGAACTAATGCAAGGAATGGAGGAGTCAATAATATGTGGAAATGTATTGTTGTACTTATTATTACTATGATTGTGCTTATTTCGTTTAGTTGAAGTTGTTGATTATTATTACTGTGATTGTGCTTATTTCGTTTAGTTGAAGTTGTTGCATCATTTGTATGTCGTTATGGTATTAAGATAAATGAATGGACTTGGTATCTCGTTATGTTTAGTTGAAGTTGAAGTTGTTGTATCATGTGTATGTTGTTATGTCTATGTCCTTACTTTATTAATATGCTTGATACGTGTTGCCCTTGATGTAATATATTACATGTAGGATTAATCGAAATTGGACTTTTAATAGCACGAGTATTTGCAAGTACCATCATTTGATTGGAAAAAAATGGATATTCCTATTCTAGTTTCTTATAAAGATGAAAATTGCTTTCTTGCTAGTATTTGAAAGTACCATCATTGATGGGTAGAGTGGAGCCATCCATGGCAGATCGTTCTCCCCTCTTCCTCGAAAATTAGGGAAGTAGGCATGTAGCTGAAAAAAGAATACGTCTTTGTCTTCTCTCATATCAATGTTGAGAAATGAAATTCTAAGATGAAAGAAAGGTTATCTATATATGATAAGGTCATGCTAATAATAAGATGATCTAAAAATCGCAATAAGATGAAAGAAAGACGTGTTCAATTATTACTGTCTGCCAAAAGCTTCTCATCAAACTACAGAGAGATACACAATAACAACAAATATCCTAAAAAAAGGGGCCATAATACATAACGGGTTGTCATTGAAAAGATAAAACAACATAGCACAAGCTGCCTATATCTATCATATCTCACTTTCTTGTGACATCTCTCATCCCTGCACAAAAACATAATCTAAAATTAGTGTTCGGATTGAACATTGACTTCACACAAGCATATTGATAAGAAAAACATTTACAATGAACATTTTAATCTAATGTGAAAACAAGTGAGTTGGGGCATGAGAATGCAATACAAGCTAAAATTGTAGCATCAACATCACTGCAGACATTTTAATTTATCATAATAATGAGACGCATAGAAACCAAGAAAACTGACAAGAAAAACCTTTACAGTGAACAAAGACATGTAGCCATTGTTCTCAAACAGAATACAAGGGAAAGTTCATTAAAATCACCTATCTTGAGCGGTCATTGTTTTCTCTGCATTAAATATAAAAGAAATTCATGTATCATCCTCAACACATAATTCGTTGTATGAGTTTTTACTACACAAATAATGCATCCTAGGAAAACAAAGAGATTAGAGTTGTTTACCATGTAATAACCATCTTTCATTCTATCTCTTTTGTGAAGTCACCTTGTTTTATCTCTTGGCCTTATAGTTTGTAAAAAAAATTAATAAAATGCACATTATCATGCACTATTAATATAATTGTTTACCTTGAAGACAGAGCAATTTCTTTTGTCATGACCATTCTTCCCACATACAACACAGCTTCTTTTTTTAACCTCTTTTTATGACATAGTAATCTCAATACTATATTTAATTCTTCCTACATTTTTTAGTCTACCTTTTGCTTTAACACGAGTTGGATCACGTATGTCAAATTGAGATGATTGTATCATGTTAGAGTCCGCATGAACAGAAATCATAGTAGCCTGAGATGCATTAATTTCTTTATCAACAACTTTGAAGGCTTCCAACTTATTTATCAACAACCTCGTCTACTAGTAGTGCCCCAAGTTTTAAGTGTTCCAATGAAAGCAAACCTAGCTCTCCAATCCTACGTAGATTACTATGTCAAGTCCATTTTTGCATTGGAGTTAAAAATGTCTTCACCAGTAGCCAATGTGGAGGCACAAAGCTGCCTTAGCATATCTTGCATCTATCGCCCAACGATGAAGAATATATTTATCGAGCAATTTTGTCACTCTTTTCTTATAAAGGACATGTAAAAGATGAGAACAAAATACTCCATCTTGTTCAAACTTTTTACAAGAGCAACATACTAAAATATCTTCCTTATGACTAAACTCTACGATGTTCTTCCCTACATCTTGGGTTTCTAAAGGGAAAACATAGTAGACAACTTTGTCATCATCTTTCATAATCTTTTGTGTTGTTAATAAAGAAGATTCATTATATTTCGACTGAAATTTGGAGAAGACATTTTGTGTGTATACTTTTCCTACATGTGCCTCTAATGGATACTTACTAATTAAAGCAGCTTTAGTGTTCAGAGTGTTGAAATCTTCACGTTCTTCTATATCATGATGATGCTGAATAGTTGTATCATAATGTTGTATGAAATCATATAACGAAGTATGTGCATTGACAAATCCATCGAAAAATGTGTTAATGCTCTTTGCGCTTTGGGTGGTATGCATGCATGTAGTGAATACATCAGCGAAATATAATGTTATCCATTGTTGCCGTTTGTTGTACATATTCTGTATCCAAGTCCATTGGGAATAGCAAACTTTTGCTTCAACAAATTCCACCTCTCCTCAAATTCATTGATAAATGATGATCCCAATATCCAAGAATTGAAGTCATTCTTGAAGGTCTCATGTGCACATAAATCTTACATATTACACATTGCATTTCTAAGAATATGCCAAAAATAATATATATGACGTGTGTGGGGGCATACCTCACAAATAGCATTGCTCATGGCAATGTCTTGATCAATAATTATGCAACTAGGACATTTGTTATTCATTCATTCCAACCATTTCTTAAACAACCATACAAACGTCTCCTTAGTCTCATCGGTCAACAAAGCACAATCAAATAGACATGATCAACCTATTGCGTTTCTAAGAATATGTCAAAAATAATATATATGACGTGTGTGGGGGCATACCTCACAAATAGCATTGCTCAGGGCAATGTCTTGGTCAATAATTATGCAACTAGGATATTTGTTATTCATTCATTCCAACCATTTCTTAAACAACCATACAAACGTCTCCTTAGTCTCATCGGTCAACAAAGCACAATCAAATAGACATGATCGCCTATGATGGTTGATTCTAGTAAATTATGCAAATGACATGAGAAATTTGTTTGTCATGTATGTGGTGTCAAATACCACCACATACCCAAATGTCATATAACTCTCTCTTGCTCTACCATCTGCTCCAAAAAATTCATTACTACACCATCATAGTCCAATCTCCATCCATCACAATTTATTTTCGTTTGAAAATAAGAAAGTACACTAATGCATTCTTTGCCAATAGTACTCTTTATTTTTCCTCTTAATTGATCAATACATTATTGAGTAATTAAGAGCTCTAACAATTACTGATGGACCAGCTCCACTAGTATGCAAATTATACATAACTTGTATAGATGCATCTGATATTTCTTTATGCGAACATAATTGTGTTACCTTCAAAGGAGTAGCCAAAAGATGCTTGTGCTCTTCAATAAACTACATTACCTCCCACTTTTCATCTTTCCTTTCACCAATATAGAAATGAGCAAGGCAATCATCTCTGACTTCTCTTTTTTGTTTAATTGTCATTCTCCTACTATGTTTCAAATCCTTGTGTCCTTCTTTATAACAAACAAAGTTTCTACTAACGATTTTTCTTGACACCTTTGATTTATGAGAATAAGATTTTCGCACAGAAAAATCCGTCAACCTAGCATACATATTGTAGTATTTGTATGTATCGTCGTCAATATCAAAAGTCATGCCAACAAATGGTTTTTAAATTCATTGGATTCCACATGACCATTATCTTCCACTTGCACATCTTCATTAGAAGCATTCTCATTATTATTTTTACAACTACTACAATGATAATCTATTAATGAAGTATATATGAAACAAAAGTTTTTGAGTTTAATAAGGAAATTACATATACCTATCATGTTCGAACACAAAATCATTGTCCATCAATATCTGACTTGAGCAAGACACCTTGATGCATGGGAATTGAATATTTAAGTAAGAAAAAATAAATTAGCAAAGACGAAAGATAATGGATAGACACAAAATCAATATGCCAAAGAGTTCCAAAAAGATAGATAAATCTAGTGTAAAGGAAAAATGATGAAGATAATCTCACAATGTAGCTGTGACCAGATTGAAAACCAAGGTGAATTGCAGTGCTGCCGAGTAAGAGAGTACCTTGAATTGGGCACACTATGAAAGCATAGATCATTTAAATGAAAGCAAAGGGATTGAATGTGTTATGTGCAAATAATTGTTGTTTACTTTGTAAGTTTAACACATAATAACTTTCACTAGTTGTTGCTTACATAAACATTCCAAAGTAAAGCACAGATCATCTACATTTCTCAAAGGGAACTTCGTCATTTAGGGCACCATGCAAGAACCTACATAAAGCACATAATCTACATAAAGCACAAATGTGAAAGCAGAGATCAAACTCACAATCAATGTACATAAAACACATAATCACCTTCGTTAGGCTGCTCGTCACTGCCTTCGCATTGCCTCGGCTGAACTCACAATCAATCGCACATAACCACTGCACTATGTCGTCACCTAGTGCATGTCATTAGGGGTGTTCACTGGCGAAAGTCCGACCCGACCCTACCCGACCATGACCCGACCAAGGGTCGGGTCGGGTTCGGGTTGGGATTTTTCAACTCGAGTTGACCCGACCCGACCCGATAGACCCGGTTTTTTCTTTTTTTCTTTTTAATTATTTTTTAGTTAAATGTATAGTTTTATATCATTTAAAATATAAAAAAATATGAAATAAATTATTTTAAATGTAGAAAAATATATAGATATTTAAAACAATATTTTTGGTATTAAAAATACTTTATTTTATATTAAAAATAAAATAATAAATACTTTTTATATTAAAAAATAAATGAAAATTTTAAAAAAATGAAAAAGGGTGGTCGGGGGTGGTCGACCCGAACCGACCCAGCCCGGCCCGAGTCGGGTCGGTTCGGGTCGCAGCCCCAAAAACCAAGGGACCCGACCCGACCCGGCCCGACCAACCTTGGCCAGGTCGGGTCGGGTTTGTTCATGGGTCGAACCCGACCCGTGAACATGCCTACATGTCATGAAGGAGAACTAGAAAGGTGATTCAGGGTGGGAGAACCCGAAATCACGAAGGAAGGAGGGAAAGACGAAGGGGGCCGAGGAAATCACTGCACCAGCGAAGGCGCGGGCGATTCGAACGAAAGGTGCGGACCTTGGGGTAAGATGATTCGGCAGTAGTGGACGGAGGGCGATTCGGCAGCAGCGGATGGTGAACAAGGGCGCGGGCGTTTCATTTGCCGAATTTGTGCCTGCTCGACTTTTTCTCCTCAAAGTTCAACATCATCGATTTCGTGCTGACGGTCGAGATTTGTCCTTTGTCACACGACCATTCGATGCGTCGTCGACGCTCACGAAGGAGGCGTTCCACAACGTTCCACGGACGGGCGCTACACCCCCATTTAATCCTATATATATATATATATATATATATATATATATACATACATACATACAAGGTTGTCAGGATTGCTTCCAGGATCGTAGGATCCTACGATCCAATAGTGGGCAAGCGATCTCACTTTGGGGATCAGAAATGTAAGATCGTATGAGGATCGATCACTGGATTGTAAGATCCTACCTATCCTATGATTTTGTTTATTATTTATTTATTTTTTATTGAGATAAAATAAAAAATTGAACATTAAAATTTAAAAATTGACAACAAAGGAGGTAACTTTCTCATACTATTATATTATGATTTTATTTATTTTAAAAATGAAATATTAGAATATTAAGAATAAAAAATAGCAAGATATTAGGTTAAATTGCTCTCGATTCTCTCCCTCTTCATTTCTCCATTGATTTTTATGAGTGATCTATTATTAATTAATAAACTTATGTAAAAATGATATTTAGAAAACAACAAATTATTGATTTTTTTATAATTCAAATGAGAAAACTGATTTACCATTGTTAATTATCATAATTAGTTTATCTTAATTTCTAACTTTCTATATTATTATGTAGCCCATGAAAGTTACAAATTAAGTACAATGTAGATATTAAGAGTAAAATATTAAATAATGATTATTATTTCTACTATTATTATTATCACTATTATTAAAATTTTTTTTTTATTTAGAAGGTAGGATCTTACGATTCCAAGTAGGATCTTAAGATCCCCGATCCTCCGGATCTCTCTCGATCTTACCTTGAAAAGCGATCTTGACAACTTTGTATATATATATATATATATATATATATATATATATATATAGGAATTAATGGGCATGCAACGCCCATACGGTGAAACGACGTGCAACGCCCAAAATCGTAGCCGTCAATTTGATTTTGACGGCATAGACCGCATGCGAACAAACACGCCCAAATCGACGTCTCTTCTGATGGAAACGACGGCAGGATCCCATGACCTCCAGCATCTCCGACCGCCATCATCCCCGACTGTCCCCAACCCCAACATGTCTGATTGCGATCTCTGCTCCCGACCCCTGCAAGTGCGAGCGACGCTTCGATTCTCTGAGCCGCGACTGAAATTTTCGAGCACCTACCCGACCTCACTATGAGCGTCAGTGGCCCCCCATCATTCCCGACCCCGCACGACCTCTCCTCCTCCCCTTCGTCTTCCCCTCCGGCGCCGGCTTCGACAATCGACACCCTCGACCCCTCTACGAGCCCTTCAACGATCCGATGAGTCGACGATCATCATCCTCAATTTTGCGATCGCCGCCCCCGATTGTTGCCCTCGAACTCTGAAATTGTCGTCCCTAACAAACCTAACTCATCACCGAACGTCGACCGAGAGAGTGAGATGATTGCTGCCCCCCGAATCCCACCGTCGAGGTTGGTCCCGCCGTCGATAGTCGATCGTCGAACGAGAGAAGGGGTGCCGACAGCGGCGGCCTACGAGCATATGCTTGCGAGCGCCTGCTTGTGAGCGTCGGCCTGTGAATGCCAGAAACCCATTCCTGCGTACGCCATCGACCATCGGCAAAGATCATTGTCGATTGGTGGTGTCGCCGCTGACAGAGATCATCGTTGGTGGGCTCATCTGAACCGTCAATTGATCGTCGTTGGTGGGCTCATCTGAACTGTCAATTCAATTTCATCTGGCGATCTAGTCTGAACCGTTCATCTTGGAATTGAAAGATAGGCGTTGCACGGCGATTAATCCTATATATATATGTATTAATGTACCTCTAGAGCATCTTCTGAAGGAATGCTAAACGCATATTAATGAATTTGATCAAAAGTGATTAAATATCTCGTTTAAAAATATCAATTATCTTAACCAGATGTGCTCAACATCTTGATCTGAAGGTACATTAATCATATATATATATATATATATATATAACTTCATCTATGAACTATATAATTAATTAAATAATGAGTTATAATATTATAATAATAAAAAATAAACGTTCTATGTTAACATAAATAACGAGATGTTCTTAGTATTAATTAACTTCAAGCCAAAAGTCAAAAGGTGAAAAATGTCAGTTTCTCACTAAGTGGCCAGGGCTGCCAACAAGTACGCACGTTAAGCTTATTACCATAGAATGTTAAGGAGACGTAGGAATAAAAAAAAAGGTTTAGTCCTATGTTATTTATTAATTTTATGAGATTTGATTCAGCTTCTCAGCTTATAAGCTTAATTTTTAATTAAAATGAATGTTTAATTATGAAAATATACATAAAATGATATTAAGATTTAAGTTTGTTATTTTATAAAAATATGTTAATTAATATGTTGGCCTTAATTATAAGCTAATAGATTAGATCATTTATCATTTATAAGTTACTACATTAAAAAAATGATGACTTATTTATTCGGATTAAGTCAAATCGACAAATTAGGTCAATTGATGCTTGTCAAAGTATATTAAAGCATCTACTTTACTGATCAATGTTAGTTGATCAAATCCAAGCGGTGCGAGTCCCAATTGGTCGACCAGTAATAGTCGGCTCCGAATCGATTCTTGGATCAACTCATGACGACAGTCCAACTTTAAATTAGTCAAATATTAATAGCTCTAAACATCAATATTATTAAAATCATTTTGAACTAGCTGGTTCAGTTGTGAATCAGGATCAAATAATTCGATCCGATTACATGTCAAAATCATTTTTGACATTAAATTGAAAAAAAAATTGATTAAATCGGTTGGTTGAATCAGTTCGATCTGGTTCCATTCATATTTTGAAAAAAAAATTAAAAATGACAAAAATAGGAAAGTTAAAAAAAAGAAAGAAAGGAATATAAGGAAAATTAAAAAGGATGAACTATGATATGTATAAAACTAAATAAGAATTGAAATAAAAAGGAGTAAGTATTTAAAATTGAATAACATTAAAATAAAAAATTATCAAAGGGTATAAATAAATGAAATAAAAAGAAAAGACTTAAAAAAAAGAAAAATTCAAGATAATATTTATTAATATAGAATCTATCATCATTAAATAATAGACATTAAGTTAATAATAATCTATTTATATTTATATGTTTATTATTATTATTATTAAAATTTTTAGTAAATAAAATTATGTTATATTATAATATTTATATACTATAGCATATAACTTATATTATATATTTATAATTATTATAAATAATATTATTTTAATAAAATATAGTCGAACATGATCGGATCATATCGTGATTTCATAATGAGTTCGATTCGTTCGCTGATCAGATTATGAAAATATTGCTTAGCACTGAAAATCTCTCTAAACTCGGATGCATGTGCTCCTTTCCTTGATTAATTAATTTAACTGATTATTGCTAAATGAAATTTGTAGCAACAGAAAGATCATGCAAAGTAATTTTAAGTGGAAAAATGGCAAGTGCGTGATTCTTTCCCACAAGCAGACGCCCAGGAAGAAAACAGCGGTGTGCTGTGTTGACGCATCACTCGCTCACCCATCCAACACGAAGCCCAGCGACCGTATGCAAGCAACGCAATGCCATGCCATGCCATGCCATGCTGCCAGTATTTTAACGCCTGCCGTCCTTAGTTTTCTTTTGCCACTTGAGGGCTCGCAGCGCTCCCACTGTCTATCGCCACTGCAGCACGCCAAATCCCCCCTCCCGCTCCTGTCCTGTGTGTGGGAGAGAGGGGAGAGAGAGAGAGCACCAGCAGCAGAGCAGAGATTAATCAGCTTTAGATTTCTAATATTGGAGGAACTGCTGAGTGCTGCTTAATAATGACATTAACATGTTCTTAATGATTTTTTTCTTATATTTCTTTTTTATAGTCAGCCCCTGGTATCTATAAAGTAGTGTCGACGATTTAACTCATGCGACGTTAAAGAGCACACTGTCCACAGTTGAAAGTCGGTCCATCATCGAATCTAACTAATTCGGTAAGGTCGTCCCAAGTCAACAGTGATAGGTGAAACTCTTAACAATAATTTTTTACGTTTACAAAATTCGAATTTGAGATCTTATTTAAATGACGAGGAGTCGCTTACCACTTCACTCAATTTTAATTTTTTTTCTTATATCTTTGATTTCTTGATGGCATGGTGAGCGGTGGAATCGTGGCAGCCTTACTTTTGCAGTTCTCCAAATTTGGGAAGCTTCTTAACAAGAAAAAGCAAAAGAAAGGAGGAGCCCTTGGGAAGGAAGACGAAGTCGTCCCGTCCCCTTCGTCTCCTGCCGCACGCAATGCCCAAAACGTACTTGGCCTCACTTAATTTAAGGACCGTTAGATCTGTTGTTTTCTTGCACTCCCACTCGTGACTCAACCGTTAGATCTGCCTCCTCCTCTCTTTTCTCTCGTTGTTTTTTTTCTTTTCTTTTCTCATACATATTTACTTTTTCTTTCTTATTTCTACTTGTGCTCTCTTATTTTTATCGTCTTTCATTAGTCCTTTCCGCATAATATATTTGTTTTTCTATTGAGAAAAACTAATTGTAATATATATAAAGGAACATTTGTATCATTTCAAAGCCAGCTAGCGGTCGTACTATTAGATACGTGCTCGTAAGGCCTCAGTTCCCAAAGTATTTAAGAGTACATGAGAATTCAGAGTAATAAAATCGAGTACAAGCAACTCTAATTTTTGTCAATCCTTTCCCTCTTTATATGCCATAATAATTATTTATGTTCAGGGTACAACTGTAATTGGATAAATAAAAAAATGATAATAAAAGTTTCGAAAATCAATAAATAAATAAATAAAGTGCAAGCTGTATAAAAAAATCTAATTTTTTCCTATCAGTATTGACGATTGGTATATCTTTCTTAAAAACTTGTGTGCTTGTCTAAAAGTTAGTAATTTTTAAATTAATTATATGTCTCAACTACCATGTAATTGGATTTTGATTCAAACATTGCTACTTAGATGATCCAATATCATACTTTTTTGGTATTCTTAAAATAAAAATATTAGTATTTCTTATATGACCTAGGTTCCATTGATTCTGGACAACACATGTAACGTCTCTAAAATGCATCATTACGCATAACAATTGGACTATTTTGAACCGGCATTATCTACGTTTACCTCTTTTTAAGTTTTCACAATTCAACATAAATAAAAGGATAAAATGTAATACACTATTTTCGTTAAAATATGAAAATTAACAAGTTCATTGTTCTAACTTTGACAAATTATCAAATAATTATTACAGTAGCAATATAAATGTTTTAATAATATGACTCCATGTGTAATTGTATCATCACGAACTTCACCGTCATACATGACTTCGATTAGTTCTGAGATTCAAACAACATGTAATATTTGTGATAAGATAATACAACTAGATGAAATAACTTAATTGACACAATTTAACTTTTAAAATAATAATCATGCTAACAATTAATAAGGAACATGAATAAAATATTTCTTTTTTTTCTCCTCACTCTTTACCATTAATTGTTAATCATTCTTCTTTGGTGACTTTACTACATTGTTTACTTTTAAACAATATTATGGAAACTTCTAGTGAGTTGTCCAAGTTTAGCTCGACTTTCTTTATTATATATCACATCACCACACTTTCATGCATCAATAGGGTTAAGGTGAATCAAGTCAAGACCAGGGAGCAATTAAAGACTCAGAAAAATAAAATCTTGGGATCATAAAAGTTTATAGGGCCTAGGTCGTCGGAACAATTCCAATCGCTCAAAATCTATCACGACAAAACTTGGGTCGAGTTGTCGAGAGTCAAGGTTTGAGTCATGTCCTAATTCGGGTCGGATTTACACCCGACCACGTCATGTTGCGTAAACTTGTGAAGAACTCGAGCTGGGATTCTTCAGTCTGAGTCAGGCTCTCGCACTGCATAACTCCAATGCAATTTTTCAACAATTTGACAACATTTTCCAATCAATACACATGCTTTTGTTGTGAAATCTAATGGAAACTATTCACTTAAATAATAGGAGAATACAATATAGGCTTTAATATTTATTTAGCTTAAAAATTCTATTAGGATGTTACATTCAAAAATGAATTTGAAAATCTTACGTACCTTTTAGGCAGAGCTACGTGGAACCTGAAGCTTGATGGGACTTTTTCTGTGATCCTAGTCGACTTTCGACGACAACTCTAACATCTTTTGACAGAATAATCAACCATGGAAAGATGATCGAAAGTTGCAGTCCTTCATGCACAATGAGAAGAATAAAATGACTCAAAGTTTGAGGAAAAAAATAATTTTCAAAATAGGGGGCTGGTCCAAGTAGAGGGGTTTAATTATATGGAGAAATTGATTTTGAATTGGATTAAATTATAATTCGATATTAGATGCTAAACCTCCTTTAAATATAATTTTGAACTATCTATAATTATTCTTAATAATCATAATTAAATATTTATCTCTTCCTTTCTTTTTCATTATTTTCTTCTATTCAAATTCTTAGTCATACTTGACATTCTCTTTTCCTTTCTTAACTTTAATTATCCTTTATTTTTAGAAGAATTTCAGAAATAAATAATTTAATTATTTATCTATTTAAAATGAAATACAAATACGAATGCTTAATTTTCCAAATGAAATTTTAAACTTTTTTGGTGATATGCCAATCATTTAGTTGACATATAACAGTATTAAAACTATGTTTAGTTAAGGATGCTAGATTTGTAAACAACTATAAAATTAATTATCTGTTTTTTATATAAAAGATAAAGGTTCAAGGTAGAACTTTACTTTTTATATGCAATTTATTCTAAAAAATTAAATGTAATCCTATTTATTCTCTTTTCAACTAATATGTACTAATGGTACACATGTAATCGGATAAATAGAAGGAAAAATAGTAGGACTGAGAGTGGTTTGAATCAGGTCGATATTTTGATCCAAAAAATTATTTTTTGGGTTGATTTTTTAAATTACAAAAATCATCTTAAAATTATTTTGGTAAAATAAAATACATCCTATAATGGTCAATTTATTCAGATATTTTTTCAGACCCTTATTTTAGTAAAATAATATTTTCAAAAAATATAATAAATTAAAATTAACATAAAAATATTTAATTTTATAACTAAATATATGATAAAATACTAGAACTATTAAATTAGAGTTTCGTAATGTGATAGTAATTAAGATATTGAATTATATATAATAAATACTTATGAAGTAATTATATAAATAAAAATTAGTAAATAGAAACAAACTTCATTTTTTCGGTATGGTTTTTTTTAATTGAGCCAGTTTCGGTCCGATTTTTCTTACGCCCCCTAGAAAATAGAAAAAAATATTATTAAAAAAGGAGAAGTTTTATACAATTGATTAAAATAATAATAAAAATATAAAGAAGATAAGTTGGTAAAATTCCTAAAAAGAAATGATGGCTCATTCAGTAAATCGGAAATAATGGATCCTTTTCTTTTAAACTTGACTACTACCATAAAAGGTCCAATCGAATACTTTAATGAAACATTGTGCAAATGGCCCAAGAGAAAGAGAGTATAATTATGGGCCATATCTGATGTGTTCACAAAGAAAGAAAGAAACGAATCAATCCACTTCTCTTTCATATTAACATTAGAGAAAAACGTATTTGTAGACGGTTTGATAGAACACCAATTTTTCTCATTAGAGTAATAGAATAATTATACATTAACGTATTTTATTAATTAGATAGATCATATAATTAGTTAATTTATTCTTATATGCGAATAAGAATGTGAATAAGCTTTCAATAATCATTATAAGTACATAAAATAAGACATATCAGAGTATTTTTCTTGATTTTGAAATATTTTTATCTTATCTTTAATGTTAACGTAGTTTAAGAATGACACTCTTTTCATGTGTTGGTCTGTCAATAAGTTAAAATTGAGCATCAGATGCCATCAAAATTATACAAAAATATCACGATGCCATTTGAATCATTATGGACATATTGACGAAGTCAACTAACTTATTATCCTATGATATGAGAGAATCAGTCGTAAGTATGGTAAAATTGTACGTGGATGAAATTATCTCGTTATATAAAATTCTTATTTTCATTATATTGGATAGAGACTTTGGATTTACAATAAGATTTTGAAGAGGATCGCAACATTTAGTACAATACTTGATTATAGTATTGTATTTCATCCTCAGAGTGATGAGAAAAGTGAAAGAACAATCTTGAACGACATGTTGAGAGCATATACTTTGTATTGACAAGACAATCGAAATGACCATCTAACTCTAGCTAAATTTGCTTATAATATTAGCGATCGCTCCTCCATTAATGATACCTTTTGAGGCACTTGCAATACATGTTGGAATGCTGTGGATGAAGGAAGATAGGATCGAAATTGGTGAAAAAATATGTTGACAACACAAAGCTGCCTGAAAGGGCTATGTTGACAAGAAAAAAAAGATAATATATCTACCAAATAGAAGATCATGTGCTTCTTAAGATGTCTCCTATCAAAGGACTTATGATGTCTAGTAGGAAAGACAAGCTGACTTTTAATTACATTGGACCTTTTGAGATTCTAAAAAAAGCGAGAGAATGAGCATATAAATTGGCATTGTCTTCTTCATACATTAAAATCCATAATAGTTTTCATGTGTCAATTATTTGTAAGTCCACATATGATAGCTCCCATACAATCGCAATTGAAGAGACAACCATCAAATAATACCTCAACTATGATGAGTATCTTACAAAGATACTAAGTGGGGAAGGATGTAACAACCTGATTTTTTTAATCGTCTTTTGACCAAAATCCTTATGTCTCTCCTATATAAAGACCACACCACTTTAGTTTCTTTTTCCTCATATTGCACGTGACAATTGTTTAGGATTAGAAGAGGAACAGGGAAGAAGAAAAAGAACAAGAATCTCACATAATTGATTTAAGTATGTAAAGGGAGTTGAACTCCTCTCTTCTCTTTAATGGTTTTCTTTTATTGGATTGAGACAATGCGGACACTTTGTCCTCGTGATGGATTGTGATTGAGGGATTCATTGATTATATTCTTAGATCCATATATTTCAAGAATAGATCCATATATTTATGTGCCTTCAAAATGATGTTGATGCTTTAGATATATTATTTGACGTGTTTAAGGAAAAAAACCTTAGATCCTTATTATGACCAGATTTCCATGATTTTATTCATGATGAGTGCCTCGTAGATGCCTGTAAATGTCATGAAATGTTGTTATTGATAAATTTTTGACTGAAAAACATGTAATTTTGAGACTAGAATTAGGCTGTCTGGACGTTGAGATGATTGTGCCAAGTTCAGGAATGACAATGACGGAGGGATGATCAAATGGACTGAGTTAGGGCACGACCGTGACCGAGTAAGCAAAAATAGGCTGAAGTCAGCTCTCGCTCATGCTCATAAAATTGGGTTTCAAGGCCGTGACGCAAGCTTGGGTACGACCATGACCGAGAGGTTAAAAAATGGGATAAAATAAGGGTCTCAGCCACGCCCTTGAATTAGAGGATCATGATGAATGGAAAATGTGTTATATGATGTTTACACCTATTTTCTCAAGTATATATGCTATGTATTGATTATTTCTACTTGTATACCATACCTAGATATACAAAACGCATGTTCAGTCATAAATTAGATTAAAACCTGAAGATTGAGCGACATTAAATGTTTGTTGATTATAAAAGCATAATATACATAGTTGAAGAATATTGTTTTCTTACGCCTCTTAAAGAATTGTTGGAAAATAATTATTCTTACACCACTTGTGCATATTTTTCTTTTAAAAATAATTGGTTTCATGTCGGCAACGATATGCGTATTCTTAATTATTTTCGGATGAAGAGAGCATTGTGTCTCCACGGCCTAGCTAGCTTTGTAGAGGGGTAGTGACTTGATTTTTCAACTATGGTAAGATCAAAGATGTTTATTGACAAAGAATGATTGTTATGATGATAACTACGGAATGAAAGTCCAAAGGGTTATAAAGCAACGTTGAGAATTTATTAGGAAAAGTTATTGTAATGCTCCCAAAATGCACTTCGCCACATGGCAAAATACGCTTCAAGAAACTCTATGGTCATTTTATGTGGACATCATATTGACAAAAAAGAATACTTTGACTGGTCAACTCAAAATAAAATAATACCAGAAGACTAATAATCATATAATAACACTAAAAAGAGTATAACCATCAAATTATGTAGAAGACTAATAAAAGAGCATCATATGAGTCCTGAGCGACTCATATAATACATAAATCTAATCATCATGGGAAAGAAAATCTAAGACATGAAAATAGAAAACTCAAGACACCCATGTGCAGCCACCACGAGTCTGATTGGTGATCGTTGGTCACCTTCATCATTCTGACATGATTCTATGTGTATGAAAATGCAGGGGGTGATAAATATCCCCTTGAATTTTGCAACTCAATATGTAATTGAAGCAAAGACAACATAAAAATCACGATACTAGACAAGAATCGTATGCCCGTCATTATCATATAAGGAGGAAACAAGCATGATCAAAATATGAGCAAGAGTAATAATGAAAAGTAGCATAATAATAACAAATTAATGAGATCATAGGATAATCATCATAAAGAGATTTCATGGATTAATATACTTTCATATTATTCATCATCTTATTATTCATACTTATCATGAGGTATGTTTCAACCCAAAGGGAGGAATGCCTCAACCCAACATCATCATAAAAGTCAACTCATAACTGACCTGAGTCAATCCTTAGTTAGTCGTCGTCAGTCCATCATAAGAGCTCTCTATTTAATATTTTTTGTATTTTATCATGCAACTTTTAGTTAGACTTTATTAGGACACAAATGATCATGATAAGAATTTAGATCATCATTTGGAAGAATCAAGGGATCATAATAATCAAAGGGTCTTAATTTAGCATCATCGTCAAAATCATATAAAACTCAAATCAAGACTACAATACAGGATGAGTAAATCAGAGAGCATAAATAACATAATCATCATTATAACTTAGATCAAGATTAAGCACATGAATTAGATGTCAAAGAATAATAAAATCAACATCCTACTATCAGAACCCAAGATGAGTATAAGCAGGCCAAGTTCGTAGGGCATCATATGGAAAAAACTGGGCATAAACTCAGGTGGGTTCAGGTCATACCCGGGCTGGATCCGAGACTTTTGCAGATCAGGCGAACGTCGCACCCGATTGCGTCGTCGGGTTGAACTTAGGCCATGTCATCCCCAACTCGGGCCAGGTTCATCCTGTTGTCGAGCTCCGAGGTCTCGACACTCAAATCCAGGCCGAGTTCAAGTGCTCTCAATTCGGGTAGGTTCCTAACCAAGCCAGGTTATAGTGAACTCGGACTGGGTTATTGTCACACGGAGAAACTGCGTGAAGACATATGGGACTTTTCGATCATCTTTTTGGCGATTGTCGGTGTCATGCTTCATCATATAATAATGGTCTATGACTAGGGATTAACCAAATCTATTAAGAACACGCTTCAAGCCCAAAATCTAGATTCTATAATGAATATACTATAATTCTATACATTGCAAGTTTCTGTGCAAGAACTATTACATTATTATTATTATTATTATTATTATTATTATTATTATTATTATTATTATTATTATTATTATTATTATTTCTCTCCCTCCGGCCATTCCTCTCTGTCCAGACAAGTGGTTGTCGGCGTCCAAGTCCTCAAGTTGCTCCTGTTGGGCGACAATTGTTAGGTGCGTGAGGGCTCGATAAAACGTGAGAAAAAATGTAGGAGCTCCATTTTGGCCTCATATTTATAGGGAGAAAAGAAGTTGAAAGTATTTGGGATTATGAGAGTTCGATTCTATCTCTAGGTGATTTTAAAATCCCTTTTTTCTATTTGGTTTTTATCTTTTTATCTTTTTTAAAAATGTCTTGGGCATTGCAGTTGTAGTAAGTGCAAGTTAGTATATTAATATTGAATGATAATTGTATGCCAAGATGATAATTGTTTAAATGTTGTGCTCATGTTATTGATGATGATGCAAGATTGAAAGATACGAAGTTATGATTGACATATAGGTATATATATGAATTTTTATTGAAATATATATGTAAAAGTTGACGTCACATCAGCGATGCAGTAACAACGCAACACAATAGCATCACACCGGCGCAATAAGCGTCGTCATGACCTTGATGCTACATTAGCATCGCAAGAGCTTCACGCTTATACATTGCAAGACGTCGACACCAACATTGTTTCTTGAACTCATGTCAACTTAGCGTCGCAAATAAGGTGACATTAATTTAGCATCTCATATAGTTGACACCAATAAAGCGCTATAATCTACCACGCATTTTCGAGCTTTGACTTGTAATAATTCCTAGTAATAATCTAAGTATTAGTAACAACCCAAAATTCACCCTAAAAGTTTTGGCCATTTAGAATAATTTCACACTATTAGCCCGTTCATCATACAACAATTAACAACGGAAGACTTTAATATTTTACTGAAAGTCATAATAAATAAAACTTTATTTAAACCATATAAATTTTTTTTCAAGTAATAAGTCATGGGACCTCAGTACATAGTATCAATGTTCAATTAGAACTTAGTAGACCTAAGCACGTGCAACATTTCGTCATGAGCTTGAGCTACCATCCATCAATTAATCTTGGTTATATGTATGGATGCAGATTGCATGATTTTCAATTAGAGTATGTAAAGATCATGCATGCTATGATATCCTATCACATGATGCTGCATGCATCATAATAATAATAACAATAACATATGAACATGCATGCCATGAATTATATCATGAACCTTACATGACATTACATCATACTTGCATTCATTCTTCATGTACATTCATGAAATATAAACATCATGTCGTACTTGTTTACTTTAGATCCATCGTCTGCAAGTATCATACAATAGAAACATACATTCATATCATTCATACATAATCATGACATATCATTTCCATTGTCATATACATCATATGAGTTTCTTTATAACTCCTCAATCCTTACTTATTAGTTAACATCTTCCATACTTTATATTTTCTCAGAGTTGCTTTATAACTCTTTGGACCTTCTTTCATTCTTCTTTCTGTCTTTTATTATGTGATCCTTCATGTGTCATCTTCATCCTTCATCTTTATCACATAATATCATCTTGGCTTTCCTTCCATATCATAAGTTATATCATAGGAACACACACATTTTAATGGTGAGGGACTTTATTCCTAATCATTAGGAATACACATTTTATGATGAGGAACATTGTCCCTTAGAAAGTACATTCATAAATGCATGTCTTTACTTCTTAAGCTTAGAGCCCTTTGAAGTACATACATAAATGTAAGACTTTACTTTTCATCTTTACTTCTTCATCATCATCATAACTTTCATTGTTATCAGATACTTTGAAACTAAACTTCACTTTCATTCTTACCTTTTCTTATAACAACTTTCATCTTTACATTAGAAAATCTCAATCACCTTTTAGGTGATGACATTATTTCCCAAGTCTCAACCACCATAAGGTGAAAGACATTTACTTCTCATCTTTACATTCAATACTTACTTTTATTATATTCATCATATACTATGTTTCATCTTTGTTTAATAATCAATGCGTGGTGACATCATTACATTGGTTAATAGGGAATTGAAAAATCTCAAATACCTTCTAGGTGATGACATTATTTTTTCAAAGAAGTCTTAGTCATCATATAGTGAAAGGCATTTACTTCTAAGAAATCTTAAATACCTTCTGGGTGATGACTTTATTTTCCAAAGAAATCTCAATCACCGTGAGATGAAAGACATTTACTTCTTACCCATCTTTCATCTTTACTACATCTTTAAATTAGTTCATAGGGCAGAGAAATCTCAAACACCTTTTGGATGATGACATTATTTTTCAAAGAAATTTTAATCATTATGAGATGAAAGACATTTACGTCTTACCCCTTCTTGCATCTTTACCACATCATTACATTAATTCATATGACATGGGAAAACTCAAACACGTTTTGGATGATGACATCAATTTTCAAAAAAGTCTCAATCATCGTGCGGTGAAATGCATTTACTTCTTGCTCTCATCTATCATCTTTGCTTAATTGAAGGCTCAGGGCAACATCATTACAACTAGGTCAATGACCCACAGGAAATATTAAACACCCTTTCAGATGATAGCATTATTTCTTGAGAAGTTTCAATCATATGAATGCCATTTATTTCTTTAATGTAATGTGTGACGAGGCATTTCCTTCAAGTTCATACGTCATTAGTAATCAATATATCAAACAATCACATCAATCTTTCATCCTTTAGTCTAATTATGCTGAGCATGCATTACATGTCGTATACAATTAATATACATTCATACATAACCTATATACATTAGAAAATATGTTCAACACAACTTAAGGCATTCTCCAGTGTCACAGCTGTGCCCAAAAATGTCATGGCCGTGCCTCTGTGATTGTCACGATCGTGCCCAACCCAGTCATGGTCGTGCTCAGCCTTTTCACAGCCATTTCCAGCCTTAACCAAATTTTAGCTTCATCTCTCTCGCTTACAATTGTGACCAATCTTGTCACGGCCGTGACAGAGGTCTCACGAGCGTGACCGAGAGCCTTTTTAACACATCGATTTTGTTCGCTCGGTCATGACCATTCCTAGTATTGGCATGCCCATGCCGACGTCTTACAATCCCAATTTTTAATTTGAAAATACATGTTTTTGGGGTAGAATCAAGGGGAAAACATATAAATCATCTAAAACACTTCTAGGGCATAAATAATAGACATAAAAACATGCTAACAATATCAATTAATCATGAAAATACATCTTTAGGGTTTTCCCTAAAATCTTATGAAATTATAGATATAGGCCATGAAACATATTAAAACAATAGATAATCATCTAAAACATCTAGATCTAGTTAATATGTTCATGAAACCCTCAATCAAAATTCATTATGAGGACAAGGTGTCCTCAAACTCTCAATCCATCATATGCAAACCATTGAGAGAAGAGAAAGGGGGTTGGGATCCCCTTTACGTACCTTTAGGTTTTAAATTTAAAACCTCTTTTCCTAATCATCTTGTATCATTCTTCATTATTTACAAGCTTCTAGGTCTTCTTGTCTTTTTCCTATAAATCTTGATTTTCTATTTGTTGATCTTAAAACAAAGCCACAATGAAAAATAGGGCTCTAGCTCTCCTAGCCTTAGGCTTTTCTTGGTGGAGAAGAAAAAGAGGGAAGAAGAGTTGACAATTAAGTTTTTAGGAAATTAATAGGATGATTTATCTTAGGAATTTGGTCAAAAGGCCCAAATACTATTGTCCCAAAAATTCGGGTTATGATAGTATGCTTTATAGTTGTGAAAATAATTATTTCACAATACGGAAAAAATTAATTATACAGACTCTCGTTCACAGTGGTGACATAAAATTTACATCATGAAAATGATTGTGTTAGATCTAGCTCACGATCCAACACAATCCAAGCTTCTGAAGTTGACAAGTGCTTTGGATGGATAAAGCTTGTAGGACAATATCCCAAAAATTGCAGAGAGAGGAGAGGGAATGAACGAGATGCATGTAAGAAAGAAAGAAAGCATGGTATTCGAGCTCCACAACTCCAAGATCATCATAATGTGAATGCTTTAAAATTGATTTCCCGAAGCCCAAATAAGTCTATTTTGCCTTCATTTATACCTTCTAGAAGTTAGTTACGTGTTCTCTTCTCACATGTTCTTATTACTCTATTTTTATTACATCGATCCTTTCTTACAACTTGTAGCTATGTTGTTTTCTTTTCTTCATGCTATTTCATAGTCTGCCAGATATGTTGGTCTTCGTCTTCTTCGCACTTGATTTTCTCTTTCTTCATCACCTTGATTTTCTCTTTCTTCATCACGTTGCCCTCTTATAGCTTCTGGAGTTGTATCAATTACCTCCCTGGGTAAAGAATCGACCTCATCATTGAGGCGGATATCAGAAAAATGTTTAGAAAGAGAATTATAATCTTCCCAGGTAGCTTCTTCCAAAGGAACTCCTTCCCATTGCACTAGAAGTTATTGAACAAAATGACCCTGTCGTTTAACGTTTCTTGTAGATAGGATGGCTACTGGATGATGAATAGGAACCTATACATCTGAATGTGCATGAATGTCTTGAGCTAGCATAGAAGTTCCGATGGCTAATTTCAGCTTCGAAACATGAAAGGCTGGATGGAGCTTGGAACTTGATGGTAATTGTAATTCATAAGCAACTGATCCAATACAATTAGAAATAGGAAAAGGTCCATAATATCTTTTAGATAACTTGTATGACCTTCTTTGAGCCAAAGAACCCTATCGATATGGTTGTAGTTTAACAAAAACTAAATCTCCAACTTTGAATTCCTTATCAGTTCTATGTTGGTCAGCTAGTGACTTCATACGAATTTGCGATTGAAGTATATGATTCTTGAGTTCCTTTAGAACTCTATCCATATCTTGGAGCTCTGCATCCATAGCCTCCACTTGAGCTTGAGTACGAATGTAAGTAGGAATAGTAGGTGTGGCCTGCCATAAATAATCTCAAAAGGAGTAGTTTTATTGCTTGAATGAAATGAAGTATTCAAATAATACTCAGCCCAAGGAAAGTATCTAATCCAAGTAGTTGGTCAATCCATAACATAGCCTCGCAAGTATTGTTGTAAGCATCTATTAACCACCTCCATCTGTCCATCCGACTATGGATGATATGATGTACTCATACACAACTTAGTAGCATTAAGCTTGAATAATTCCTTCCAAAAGGAACTTAAAATAATAGGATCCCAATATGAAACTATAGTTCTTGGAATGCCATGGAGTCTTACTACCATATTCACAAACAATGAAGCAAAGAGTAGCATAATGAGTAGGAATAGGTCCAAAATGACAATATTTAAATAGTATCCCCACCACCACCAAAATCACAGTGCATCCCTTAGACGAAGGCAAAGAGGTGATAAAGTCCAAAGAAATATCCTCTCAAATCCTGTCAAGAATAGGTAATGGTTGCAGTAACCCTACAGGGTTAGATGTACAATATTTGATTTGTTGACAAATCAAGCAACTCTAAACAAATTGAACGACGAATTATTTTAGACCAACCCAATAAAATTCAGCAGATAAATGTTTATAGGTTTTAAGCAAACCTAAATGACCACATGTAGGTGTAGCATGGAATTCATGAAGAAGTAAATGAATAATATTTTAAGTAGGTAGTAAAAAAATCCTTCCATTTTTGTATAACAATCCTTCTCTATAGGATAATCCTGATTAGACACTTCCATCATGTTTGACCTCCCAAATCAATTGCTTTAACTGATCATTAGTATCATGCTCCTTCTTGGTATGATCAATCACATTAAAGATGGGCATAGACAAACCACAAAATTGACTCTCTATTAAATACTATTTTGATAAGGCATCAACAACTTTATTTTCACCGTCAAGTTTGTAGACAATGGAGTAGTCATACGCAGAAAGATTAGCTAAAAAATATTGTTGTTCAGGAGTATGAATCACTTGAGTCAAAATTTCCTTAAGACTTATGATCTGTTTTAAAAATGAAATGACGTCCTAGCAAATACTGACGTCATTTTTTAATTGCTTCCACAATGGCAATTAATTCTATCACATAAGCTCTCTGCATCCTTTGAGTCAATTTCTTACTGTAATATCATATAAGATGATTATCTTGTAGCATCACTTCACCAATTCCGGACCCTGACGCATTTGTCTCCAAGATAAAAGTCTTAGAAAAAATTAGGCAATTGTAATATAGGGGCTGATATCAAGGCTGATTTTAAAGTTTGAAAAGCTATGTAGCTTGCTCATTCCATTGAAAAAAATCTTTTTGTAGCAAATCGGTTAAAGGTCCAGCAATTGAAGCATATCCTTTTATGAATTGACGATAATATCCAGCCAATCCCAAAAAACTCTCAACTATTTAACAGACTTAGGAATAGGCCATTGTTGAACTGATTGTATTTTTCGAGAATCAGGTTCTACTCCTCGACTTGATACAATATGCCCCAGATACTCAATCCGAGATTGAGCAAAACAACATTTACTCCTTTTAAGATAAAAACTGTTATCTTGTAATAATTGCAATGTAATAGATAAATGTTGCAAGTGACACTCCACGTTTGAACTATATATTAGAATGTCATCAAAGAATACAAAAACAAACTTTCGAAGGAATGGAGCAAACAACCTATTCATAATGGCCTGAAAGGTAGAGGGGCATTTATAAGATCAAAAGGCATTACCAAGAATTCATAGTGACCTTCATGAGTTCTAAAAGCAGTCTTATTGAGCTCCATGAAGTTCATCCAACAATTCATCAATAGTTGGTATAGGAAATTTATCCTTGATAGTGAAAGCATTTAAAGCTCTGTAATCAACACAGAAACGCCATGAACCATCTTTTTTTTAACCAATAAAATAGGTGAGAAAAATAGGGCTAGTGCTATGCTGAATAATTCCTTGTTCTAACATTTCCTTAACAAACTTTTCAATTTCAGCCTTCTGAAAATGGAAAATGGGGATATCTATAAGGTCCACATTGATAGGCTTACTGTCAGGAAATAAATGGATAGGATGTTGAACATCCCTAAAGGGGGGTAAAGCTTTAGGTTCCTAAAAAATTGGTTTAAACTTATCCAAAACTTTCTGCACTTCAATATCAGATATTGGGGATTCAGAGTTATCATGGGACTGAACTATCAATTGAAAGCAGAACATAAGTTCCTCTAATTGAAACAATCTTCTGAGTTGATGCTGACTAACATATGTAGGAGACATAATTTTGTCCAGATAACACCACGTTGTTCCATTCAAAAGCCATTGACAACTTAGAATAGTCCATAGTAATAGGACCCTATTTCTGCAACCACTAAATGCCCAAGACCACATCTGTCCCTTCTATAGGTAAGACATAAAATCATCAATAAATTTCAAACTTTGTGTTTGAAAAGTCACTTGAGCACATAATCCAACACATTTCAATTTGTCACCATTTCCAATCATCACATTAAAATGGAAAGAAGAAACAATTTGTAGACCTAATCGTAGCATAGTGGATTCTCTAGTAATATGAGTAAATCAACTATCAATTAAAATTGTAATTGGAAGGTCATCAATAGTTCCCAATCAGTGTTTGGGGAACTACCATCCTAGACAAGGCATAAAAGCTGATTTCTAAACACTCATGTACTTCCTCGTGCTCATAAAATTCTCTATCTGTATCAGACTCCTCTTCTTCCATAGCTAATAACAACAGAAACTTTGATTTGCATTTGTGACCCTTTAGAAACTTCTCATCACAGTTATAACAGAATCCCTTTTCCCTCCTAGCCAACATGGAGGTAATATTTTAATAGGCAAAAGAGGAGTTGTAGGCAGTTTAGATACATGGGAGATAGCCGTAGTAATTGATAATGGTAGTGATTTAGAAATAGATGAAGAAACATGATAAGTTGATATATTGTAATGTGGTTTAGGCATAGCAAAAACATCCAACAACTTTTCTTTTCGAAGTTTAGCCAAACCAATAGCTTGCATCAGCGACTTAGGTTGAAAAAATTAATACCTCTCCACGAATATGAGGCTTAAGGCCAGATATGAAGCAAGATAACAAAAATGATACAGATAACCCATGCACATGATTTGACATGAGACTGATAATCAAGAACAATTCTTGTTTGTGTTAATTTCGATAAGGCACCTTGGTGATCCTCAAATTCAAAAGGACCAAATTTGATTTCTAAAGCCTTGATAAATTGAGCCCATGAATTAATTTGTTTGTTTTTATGCATCCATCTATACCATTGTAAAGCAACACCCTCAAATGTAAAAGATACTGTAGTGATTCTTGCTTCTTCCAAAATGTTATAGAAGTCTAAGAATTGTTCAGCCTTGAAAATTCAATCCAAAGGATCATTCCCACAAAATTTTGGTATCTCCAATTTAACATTCTTTAAACTTGCTTGTGTATCAGGAGAGAGTGCCAAACATGGATGGATTACTCGATTCATCAGGAACATAAGTAAAAGAAACATGCTGAGTAGATGCATTAAATCTTTGATTTAGATCAACATACTTCATGTTGAGTGTATTCATTGTAGCATTGACAGCTTGAAATTGTTTTTTCATAAAAGATTGTAGTCTACCCATTGTTTCTTCCATTCTTGATCATCTCGTGCCTTCAACCATGGAGGATGCTAGCAATCTTGAATCCAGATCGATGAAAGCACCAAATTGTTATTAGATCCAGCTCACGATCCACCACAATCCAAGCTTCTGAAGTTGACAGGTGCTTTGGATGGATAAAGCTTGTAGGAAAAAATGGCAAAAATTGCATAGAGAGGAGAGGGAATGAACGAGATGCATGCAAGAAAGAAGGAAATCATGGTATGCGAGCTCCACAACTCCAAGATCATCACAATGTGGATGCTTTACAACTGATTCCCCGAAGCCCAAATAAGTTTGTTCTGCCTTCTTTTATACCTTCCAGAAGTTAGTTCTGTCTTCTCTTCTCACATGTTTTTATTACTCTATTTTTATTACATTGTTCCTTTCTTACAACTTTTAGCTATGTTGTTTTCTTTTCTTCATGCTATTTCATAATCTGCCAGATATTTTGGTCTTCATCTTCTTCGCACTTGATTTTCTCTTCCTTCATCACCTTGATTTTCTCTTTCTTCATCAAGTTGCCCTCTTATAGCTTCTGGAGTTGTATCAGAATGCAAATAGAGTATTTTAAGGCATTCTAAGTTTTCTTGAAAAGAGAAAAACCCACAAACAATCATTTACACTCATTTGCACCAAAGGAAATAATCACATGAGAGATTATCATGTTGGATCAAAGTTTTAATGTCTTATATAATTATATTTTGATAATACAAATATCGAAAGATTAAAGTAAATCGCTGAAAAGGTTCAAGTAAAAATAGATAACTTTATGCACTACATTTTGATTAAATAATTGACACTGGTCTTATTCGATTATGGATGAATCATGAATATCAAATTGTAGAGAATCCTATCAGCTATCTATATAATCCAATATTATCTAATTTGGATAACTGTGCAAAAAGTTATGCTCAAAATAGTGCAGGACGGTCAACCTATCGGTCGACACAATGAAAGCCGGTCGAGACTATACCAGTCGACCGGTCCATTAATGTTGTCGACTGGTCCACGACTGAAATGAACAGAAATGGTTAGTTTTGAATGAGAAATATGTGGAATTAATTCTGGACGAATTTTCCACGTGCTGAAGCCTAGAAAAAGAGTGCCAAAGGCAGAAGCAAAGGCATCCATCCAAGCATTGAAGTAAAATTTCAAGAAATCAAAAGAAGATTTTTTTTCTTGAATTCATTTTAGTCTTTCTCTTCTTTCTCTCTTCCATTCTTGTGAACTTGTCATTGTAAAAGAGAAAAATAATTGTTCAGAAAAATAGAGAGAGATCTTGTGTAAAAGAGGTTCCATATCTTACCTCTTGAGCGAGAGAAAATATTAGCTTCCTAGGAGGAGAAATTGTCTTGCCTCTCGAAGCGGAGAAAAGGTGACTTGCCCCATTTGGAATAAAGGAAAAGTTTAGTGGAATCTCTGACGGTCTCGAGATCGAGAGGTCGGAGTGGGGACGTAGGCCACGGTGTGGTGGAACCTCGTCAACAACCACCGTATTTATTTGTGTTTGATTTCTCCCTCTCTCCTTCTCATATTATGTTTATGATCTGAATTGCATTGATTTAAAAGGTTTTAAGAATCGATTTTAAGCTTCCGCAATGATTTTCGTGAAATCGATATTTTTGAATTGAACACCAATTCGCCCCCCTCTGGTGCCCTTTGGAATCCTACATATTATCAATATATAAAACATTGAGAAATTATAAGAATAACATTTTAAATAAAAAATAATATCACTTGTAGATTTTTCCTTCAAATCATTATATGAACATAAAAACTTTATGCATAAAGTGTTCTTAATGAATAGAAGAGTTGAATTTCTTTTTTGATGCTCTCTCTCTCTCTTTGGTGCATGGCATCTTTCTCCTTCTTCTCCCTCCTCAGGCCTTAACAGTTGTTTGCAAAAAAGAAACAACATTATTTTGAGAGAAAAATCATTAGAGCTGTGAGCATAATGACTATAGTATCTGAGTTAAAATTGTGAGCGTTACACAATTTGTGTTTAAAAAAAGTAATCATAATTATTCGCTTTTAAACTAATACTAAGGGTACAAATGTGATCGAAGGAGTAAAAGAAAAAATCGTATAAATAAAGGAGAAGTTTCCAATAATTGATTAGAAATTTTAATGGCTCAAGAAAGGTAATTTAGCAATTCCAAAAAATACATAAGGGACTGTATAAAACGTAAATATAGGACCTATTTTTTCTTTTTTTAAGCTTAACTATAATAAAAAGGTCCAATCTGATGCGTTAATAAATCATTGTACAAATGGACCAAGAAAGAGGACATTGTTGCGGTGCATTTGACGAGTAAATAATGAAATAGAGAAAGATGTCAAGCCAATTATGCTTTCATTTTTTTAGCTAGACTTCAATGCATGGGAATTGGTGCACTCAATTCATGTGACACTAAAGAGCACACTATCCGTAGATTGAAGGTCGATCCATTCCAGTTAGGTCGCTCCGCCAATTGATCATTGATTAATTTATTATCGAATAGATTATTGATTATGGCTGCACCAAATATCCTTATTGGTAATTTCTTATTATTAACTATTACTTATCTATTATTGACCCCTTAGTTGTTGATAGTTTATTTTTTATCGATATCAATAACGATTATTGACCATTGTCTCTTTTGACCATTGACTAATTGCTTAATTACCTACTGATTATTGATCATTGTCACACATGATTTATTTTAATTAAAAGTTCAAATTCATTATTATTGGGTAAAAGTTTTAATGCTTTATATAATTATATTTTGATGATGCAAACCTCGGTAGAATAAAGTTAAATGCTGAAAAAGTTTAAATAAAATGGATAACTTTATGCACTACACTTTGATTAAATAATTGACTATGATCTTGTTAGATTCTGGATGAATCATAAATATCAAAATTATAGATAATCATGTTATCTATCCATAGAATATAAGATTATCTAATTTGGATAACTATGCAAAAAGTTATGATCAAAATAGTGCAAATTGATCAACCTGTCGGTCGAAGCAAAGAAGGCCGCTCGAGACAATAACGGTCAACCGAATGAAGATGCCGGTCGACCGACCAATACTGAGCCCGCCTCGGACAACATCGAGCCAATACCGGTCGATAGTCCGGTCAACCAATCAGCTATGGTAATTGAGCAAATGAGTGCAACGATCACATAGACCAGTCGACCGGTCCATTAATGCGGTCGACCGATCAGCTGCGACCAATGAAGGAAATAAGCCAACGGTCAACCTGTCCCCGACTGTAATGAACAATAACGACTATATTTGAAGGAGAAAATTATGAAACAAATTCTGGACGAATTTTCCAAATGCTGAAGCCTATAAGAGTAGTGCCAAAGCCAGAAGCAAATGCACCTATCCAAACATTGAAACAAAACTTTAAGAAATCAAAAGAAGATTTATTTTCCTTGAAGTTATCATTTTGAGATTTCTTTCTTTCTCTCTTCTCTTCTTGTGAGTGTTATATTGTAAAAGGGAGAAATAATTTTTCAGAAAGATTGTGAGAGCTCCTATGTAAAAGAGGTTCTAAATCTTACCTCTTGAGCGAGAGAAAAGATTAACCTCTTAGAAGAAAAAGTTGCCTTGCCTCTTAAAGCGGAGAAAATGTGATTGTGTAAAGAGTTTTCTTCTTTGTCCCATTTGGAACAAATGAAGTGCTAGTGGAATCTCTGGCGGTCTCGAGCTCAAGAAGTCAGAGCGGAGACATAGGTCAAGGTGTGGCCGAACCTCGTCAACAACCATCCGTGTTCATTATGTTTGATTTCTCTCATTCTCTTATCCTCTCATATTGTGTTTATAATCTGAATTGCAAAGGTTTTATGAATCGAATTTAAGCTTCCGTGACGATTTTTGTCAAATCAATATTTTTGATTTAACACCAATTCACCCCCTCTTGGTGCCCTTTGGGATCCTACAATTGGTATCAGAGCGGGTTACTCTTCTTTTAAAATCAAATTGTTTTAAGATTTAATCATCTTAAGATTTGATCATCTTGTTTTAAAATTTAACAATCTTTAGAGTCATGCATCAAGCGGATTCAATTTTTTTAAAGGTCAATCCATTGTTCGTCCTCTGCTTTTTAATGCATCTAATTTTGCTTATTAGAAAATTAGGATTCAAGCACACATATGTTCTATTGTCACTGACATATGGGACATTGTTGGAAAAGGATACTATTTACATGAAAAATTACCTTCAGATTATGGCGAACAACAAAAGATTTTTACAAAATTGGATTGGAAAGCTAAAAATATTTTTTTATTGTGCTGTTGATTCAATGTAATTTAATTGGATCTCCAATTGTGAAAGTTCAAATGAGATTTGGAAAAAACTTATCACTACTTATGAAGGAACGGACAAAGTTAAATAATTTAGATTAAACATTTTAAATCACCAATATGATTCTTTCAAAATGTTATAATGATATGGTTGTTCATTTTAACGATATTGTGAATGGCTTAGCGTCCTTGGGCGAGCCAAGATCTAACCCCCAAAAGTGAAAAAGGTTCTCAGTTCGCTCCCCTCCAAATGGCATACAAAAAAGATCGTGACTGAAGAAAAAGACTTAAATAGTCTGGATTTTGATGATTTAATTGGTTCACTATCAACTTATGAGATCGGAATCTTGGAAGAAGAAGAAGAAAAAGCCCCAAGGAAGAAAACATTGACATTGAAAGTGAATGAAAGTGACGAAGATTTAAATGAAGAAGTGGACGAAAAAAGATTCGCCCGCTGTACAAAAAAACTAGATAAGTATCTCAAGTTAGTGAAAAAGAAAGAGAAGAATGAAAAGCCAACTCGAAGATCACACAAACATCATAAAGAAGAGAAATCTTAGAAAGGAAAAAAGAAGAAATATGAAGAGTCAAGTGAAGATGAATCAAATGACTCATCAAGCTCTTCTAGTGAGAATGCATACCATGCTTAATGACTCACAACGATGAGGTAATTTCTAGCCCTTCAATTTCAAATAATGACTAATCGAGCTTTTTTGAAGAAATTATTCCTTTAAATATGAATGAAGAACATTCCTCCCTCATAAAAAGATATTTTTCAATTAAAGAATAAAATGAAAAATTAATACATGAGATTGAAAAATTAAAAGTAAAAAATGATACATGTTTTATGGAAAATGAAAATCTCAAAAAATAAAATTGAAACTTTGGAAATTACACATGCATGTGAAATTGTAAAACTAGCATGTTCATTAGAAAAAGTAAGCTATAAGACTATTTCTCATATAACGAAAAACAATATTATGAATCATTTTGCACATGAAAACTCTTATTGAAAATTCAATCATTCATATGGTAGAAAATTACATCACAAATGTTTTACATTTTGATTTTATAATCATTATGCATATCAATGTAAATAAAAAAATCATCAATGACATGATTTGGGTTCCAAAAGGAACATTGTCTAACAAAATAGGACACAAAGAAGTTTGGGTACCAAAAGTTACTTGATTGTTTTTCAGGTGTGCCTCACATCAAAGCAAAGGACGAATGAAAATGAAAATGTGAAGGCAAAAGTTTATGGTAAAAGTATCATTAGTTATACTCTTGTATTTCTTTCATGGTTCTTAAGTGTTAAGCCTATTTTCTGATTTTACTCAAAATTTCAAAATTATTATTTCTTTGAAAGAAAAAAAGGAACAAAGAAAATTGATCATAGTGATAGGGGGAGCATGTTAAAATTTTTAATATTATTTTCACATATCATTGTTGTATCAAAGTTTTATGCAAAATTTTGATTCTTAATATAATTTTTCTGTGACTTTCATAAATAGATTTTCATTATAACATAGTCATAATTTTAGGGTAGTTATCTTTATGATGCAATACTTTACATGTTTATTATATGAAAAAAGGGGAAGAATAAATATTTTGAAAATTTGATTAAGGGGGACTTACATATGGTTTCTTATATGCTTCATATACAAATTGTTCTTTGTGATGAAACAAAAAGGGGAGAAATATGATCTGAATATAGCCTTATATGAAGAGAATCTTACAATTAATATTTATGAGAATATCTACCATTGTAAGGAAAGCTAAGTGTTAGGGGGAGTAAAATTGATTTTATAAGAATTTTATAACTTTTTCGCAACTTATATATTTTTCATATTTTTCGATTTGTCTTCATAAAAAAGGAAAATATTGTTGGCTAAAAGTTTTAATGCTTTATATAATTATATTTTGATGATGCAAACCTCGGTAGATAAAATGGATAACTTATGCACTACACTTTGATTAAATAATTGACTAGGTAGATAAAATGGATAACTTATACACTACACTTTGATTAAATAATTGACTATGATCTTGTTAGATTTTGTATGAATTATAAATATCAAAGTTATAGATAATCCTGTTATCTATCCATAGAATCTAAGATTATCTAATTTGGATAACTGTGGAAAATGTTAGGATCAAAACAGTGCAGGTCGACATGCCGATCAAAACAAAGAAGGTCGGTTGAGACAATACCGATCGACCGACCAATACTGAGCCTGCCCCGAACGACGTCGAGCCAATACTGTTCGTTGTACCGGTCGATAATCTGGTAGGCCGACCAGCTGTGGTAACTAAGCAAATGAACGCAACGGTCATATAGACCGGTCGACCAATCCATTAATGCGATCAACCGATCAGCTGTGGTCAATGAAGGAAATAAGCCAACGGTCATATAGACCAGTCGACTTGTCCATTAATGCGGTCGACAAGTCCCCGGCTAAAAAGAATAGTAACGGCTATATATGAAGGTAAAAATTGTGGAACAAATTCTAAACGAAATTTTCACATGTTGAAGCCTATAAAAGGAGTGTCAAAGCTAAAAACAAACGCACCCATCCAAGCATTGAAGCAAAATTTCAAGAAATCAAAAGAAGATTTTTTTCCTTGAAGTTATTATTTTGAGCTTTCTTTCTTTCTTTATTCTCTTCTTGTGAGTGTTCTATTGTAAAAGAGAGAAATCATTTTTCAGAAAGATTGTGAGAGCTCCTGTGTAAAAGAGGTTCTAAATCTTACCTCTTGAGCGAGAGAAATTATTAGCTTCTTAGGAGAAAAAGTTGACTTGCCTCTCAAAGTAGAGAAAATGTGATTGTGTAAAGGGCTTTCTTCCTTACCCCATTTGGAACAAAGGAAGTGCTAGTGGAATCTCCGATGGTCTCGAGGTCGAGAAGTCGGAGCGGGGATGTAGGCCAAGATGTGACCGCACCTCGTCAACAACCACCCGTGTTCATTGTGTTTGATTTCTCTCACTCTTTCTCCCTCTCATATTGTGTTTATAATCTGAATTACAAAGGTTTTAAGAATCGATTTTAAGCTTCCACGACGATTTTTGTGAAATCGATATTTTTTATTTAACACCAATTCACGCCCCTGTTGGTGCCATTTGGGATCCTACAATTATATTATCTTCGTATTGGGCGCGAAAACTCATATGAGAATTTGTTTGCTTTGCATAGGATCCTGTATGTGATTAATTATTATAGATAAGGATGGTGACATGTGAGAGAACAGATGATCATGATGACATAGGATTGCACACGAGTCAAAGATTATAAAATATATTTTCACTTCATAATAAATTATAATTGTTACTGTATTAGAAGGATAATAAGATAGGCTTTCTCACATATTGAAGTTTGATTCTTATCATGATCAAAGTCAAAATAATCAAAGTATAAGTAATGTCTCATCAAATATGTCTAACCGATTTATAATAAGAGAAATGTATTTTTTGGGACGTTACAACCACACTTTATTATAGTAAGACTATAAATATAAAAATATTTTTTTAATGATTCTAAATTTAAAATTATTGGTAGCTAACTCAACTTTACATGATACTTGGAGCATTGTCCAATTATGGAAATAATTCTTTTGCAAAATGGTAAGTTTTTTCACCACACAAATATTTTTTAATACTACACGTAACGTTCGAGAATTTTATAAAATAAATAAAACAAATAATTATTTTGGAAAATATTATTAAAATGATTATGTTATTTTTGGATTTATTTGATTATGAAATTTAGAGAAAATTAGAGGAGAAGTTGGAAAGATAAGGGAGGAGTTTGTTTGGAAGTGAGATTGCTATAGATATGGTTATGGAATAACTACTTAAATTAGTAATTAATTAAATTTGAATAATTAGTAGAGGATTAATTAATGATGGATGGTCAAAATTAACTCAAGGTGAGTCCAAGGTCAAATAGAAGTCAAAATCCTAGCGTACAATTATAACTAGGAATTCAAGGGTGGTTAGAAACTCTTATTAGCTAAACAAAATTTTTGCACCATGAGGCTTACTTTCTTCATTTGTACGTGAACTGAGACGTTCCAGAGAGTAATCGGTAGTTAGTTTCAAAACCTCAACATAGGAGTGTAGCCTTGAAAAACATGAGTTTCAAGGTCACACTACAGAGCAATCACCAATTAAAGTTCAACGTTGTGTAGTTTTCAAGCAAGAGGATTCCAATTGATTTTTCAATCAACTTTATGTACGTAAGGAGAATCTTCATGTCATCGATCTTTCGTGACATGGAACACTGGACTCTTCTTTTTTATACAGAGCTCACATAGATATAATTTTTACATTGATTAGATATCGTATGCCATAATTATGATGACCGAAAGTTTAGTTGAAAATTACGATTTATTGATAGCGACAAAACATGACCTAGGTTCTGATCGACACGACCTAGATTCTAAGGATACAAATTGACTTTGATACTAAATTGTAGCATGCCATGTGTGATTTGTCTGCATGGTTTTCAAATGGGTCTGAAAGTGTTAAATGAACGTCCCTTCTTGTATCATAACCAAGTGTGATTTGTCTAAGAGACGCATACTCTCCTCTCTTGGGACCTATTGCGTGTCCAAGGTAGATAGTGACAAGGATGTTACATAACATTCTACATTATATCATGAACACAAGTACATTGGTTGGTTACGTACAATTTTGCATATTTCTCTTACCACTCATTTAGACCGAAAATTTTTAATGTTTTGAATGTGAGTAGCTGAAATCAATGGATTTTCATTGTTACTCTTATGAAGATGATCAAATGTTTATGCAAAAATTGTAAGATTTTTCTGTTTTATTTTTATATGGGATACAATGTAATCTAGAATACAACGTAATCCTAATCGATCCCCCGGAGGAGTATGTGCTTCTAAAAGATCTTTGATACTATGCCCAATCCCAAAGCTAGTTCTATACATATGACCAACCAAATAAACGTACTTCTCTGTCAAAAAAATGTATTCGTAGAAATATTTGGAAGAAAAAAGGGTATTTAGCTATAGTAAAAGCCCTTTCTTTAGTGAAATCTATCTACGCCGGTCGTTCAAAAAGTTTTTTTTGTGCGAGAAGTGAAACATAATTAACTTGAATTCGGGACAGCTATTCGAAATCTTAGGGAAAGAAATCTTAGAATATAGGAACTTCTTAGGAGTGGATTCATTGGATTTATTCATAAATAAACTTAAGTCAGAATTCCCCTCTAAAAAAATAGACACTATGTCACTTTATTTTATCGCATTGGAAAGACTATGACTATACTATGTACCTAACCTTTTCACTAGATTTTGTATGAGAAATCCAATAGTAGGTCAAGAAATATTGAACGGTGATGTGGGCGGGGGTTTTCGAGGAATACAAATAACCTCAGGTTTTTTTTTCAGATTTGGCGAGCATCTGGAATAACTAGTGAATTACAACTCTAGAAAAAGAATCGGACGATATGTTTCTCGAAACAAACCAAAAGGAAAAGAAAGATGAAACAAAAATCATGATCAACTAAAAATTTCTCATTTCCGAGTTGAATAGGTTCTTGGTTAGACAATGTGTGGTTGGTAAAGACTAAAATTGATATGTCGCTTGTATCATATAGTTACATATTCTCTGGTAGCTAAAATGCTCATATAGTTACATTGTTACATTTGATCATGTTTATTCGGTAAGCATTCTGTCACTACAATTTTCGCTTCATCTTCTTAAATTTCTATCGGCTAAAGTGAAGTTCCAATCATTTTCTTTTCCTAAGAATTAGCACTTAACTTCTAATCAACCTTACTTAATCGTAGTTAAACATATGTATTATAATATTATAAATTTTATAATTTATTCCCGACGACCTTTTATAGTTTCTTTATAGCAATTATCGATAATTTAATAATAATTATGATTTAATTCAAATGTTAAATATACTATGCATGCATGATTATATGAGCATCTAAACTAACTTGATATGTTAATTAAATATCTAATTATGTAAAAAATGATGTTTGTGGAGCACACTCATGACACAATAACTCGGCCCAAATTCTTTGGAACTCAGCTTGAGTTTTGAGAACCTTAATGATTGTGTTTGAGAGAGAGGCGACCCAGCCTAGATTTTGACAAAAGTTTCATATTGACATTTTTGTAACAACTCAACCCAAGTTTTCATATGACTTAACATGAGTTATGATGTTAGGTAGGTGGTGTTTGTTATATGTGAACATAGTCTAGTTTCCTAAAGGCGTAGACTAAGATTCCAAGGAATTAATTGATCATGTTATTTATTACCTTCAATATTCTACATTATATCATGAACACAAATACATTGGTTGGTTACGTACAATTTTGCATATTTCTTTACCACTCATTTAAACTGAAATGTTTTAATGTTTTGAATGTGAGTAGCTGAAACAAATTTATTGTCATTGTTACTCTTATGATGATGATCAAATGTTTATGTGAAAATTGTAACTAAAATTCATATGTCGCTTGTATAATATAGTTGCAATGTCTTGTCATTGTTACTCTTATGAAGATGATCAAATGTTTATGCGAAATTTTAACTAAAATTGATATGTCGCTTGTAACATATAGTTGCTTGCTATAGTGTGGCCTCTATATTTTTATAATCCTGGTCTATTTGACAAGACGAACTATACTTCAAAGGTACTTACTAGTAAAAATTATAAAATTAAAATCTTGTATATCCTTTTTTAAAAAAAGTTAATCCGATGTATGTTATGAAGCCTGATAGAAGAATCCATACAAAATGAAATTCATTTAATCATACATACAAGTTTAGATTAGATGATTCAACTCTCACTGAACTCTTATAAAGTCTAATTAAGTTAACATATCAACATTTTATACCCTCATTCAATCTACCATAATCATGCCAAAATTTACAAATAGACCTTTACGTGATTCAAAATAGAACGAGTGTCCAAAGAATATGGACCCATAACTTCCTATACAAAATTCCTTTTTAGGTGATTCTAGTGGCCATGGAAAGATGACTTGAGTATCGATATAAAATTTCACATCGACATATAAATATAAAGAAACGATCATCTCAAATCGAAAGTCAATTTAGATTAGGGTACTCACCTTAATCAAGAGACCTTACGGAATTTCTTCAGGCCATTATACTAGTGCTTTACTCTTGAAAATTTTTAAGCTACCAGAGAATAGGAGATTTACATAAGTTTCACAGTTTTTTTATTGTGTCATATGGTGGTTCAAAAAAATATTGTGATGAGTTGCCTGCTTTATCTTCTTAAATTTATATTGGCTAAAGTGAAGTTCCAATCATTTTCTTTTCCTAAGAATTAGCACTTAACTTCTAATCAACCTTACTTAATCATAGTTAAACATATGTATTATAATATTATAAATTTTATAATTTATTCCCGATGACCTTATATAGTTTCTTTATAGCAATTACCTAATTTAATAATAATTATGCTTTAATTCAAATGTTAATTATACTATGCATGCATGATTATATGAGAATCTAAATTAACTTGATATGTTAATTAAATATCTAATTATGTAAAAAATGATGTTTGTGGAGCATGCTCATGACACAATAACTCGGCCCAAATTTTTTGGAACTCAACCTGAGTTTTGAGAACCTTGGTGATTGTGTTTGAGAGAGAGGCGACCCAGTCTAGGTTTTGGCAAAAGTTTCATATTGACATTTTTGTAACAACTCAACCCAAGTTTTCATCTGACTTAACACGAGGTATGTTGTTAGGTAGGTGGTGTTTGTTATATGTGAACACAATCCAGTTTCCTAAAGGCTTAGAATAGATATGGCATGATAACCTATGAAGTGTACAAAATAGACATATGTGATAAACAAGATAAAATGATGAATCTTGAGTACCACGGTTACATATGATAGCATAATTGGTAATGAGTAGATCTTTGGATATGATACGATGTATCTTCAAAGTCAAAGTTTCATAGATTGAGACCTTGATGACAACTTAAAAGTTAATGATTAGGACTATCAATTATTGATATGCATAAATGATAATTGAGAATTGGTGATTGATGATCGAGAATTAATAATTGGTGATCCAAATTCAAGTGATAGTTAATTAATATTTATATCATTAATTCATTATTGTTATTGACATGACTAATCATTAAATTCTTTATCATCTATCTATGATTGTGATATAAATATTCTTGGTTTAATACACGCAATATATATATATATATATATGTAGGATCACAAGGCACCAAGAGGGGGGAGGTGAATTGGTGTTTAAATAAAAAATATCGATTTTACAAAAATCATCGCGGAAACTTAAAATCGATTCGTTAATATTTAAACCAACACAATAGCAATCAAATCACATGCATAATAGAGTAGGAAGAAGAGAGAGATAAACTCGAGATGCACGATAGTTTATTGATGAGGTTCGACCACACCTTGGCCTACGTCCCCGCTCCGACTTCCCGACCTCGAGATCGTCGGAGATTCACTAGCTTTCTCTTTTCTTATAAGGAGAGAATAAATCTTTTTACACCACAATGTCTTTTTCTTTGCTCAAGAGGTAAGGCACACCTCTTCTTACAAGGAGCTCTCAAACTCTCTAAACAAAAATACAAGAATTTTCTCAAATTCTCCCTTCTTACAAAGAATGTTTACACTTAGAAATTAGAAGAGGGAAGAGCTGATTTGCAAGATTAGGCTCAAAGAAATGCTTTGGACTTGAAGGAAGCTTTTAGAATGATTTGCCTTGTTTAGATGATCTTCCTTTGGCCTTTTGAATCCTTTTTATAAGCTTCTCTTGAAAAATATGGCCGTTGTAAATCAATTTGAAAATTGTTGTACTGTCACCTCTATAACAGTCGACCATTTAGATAACGGTCGATCATTTTGAATAGTAATTAGTCGTTGCGCTTGTCTTTTCTGCGTAGTTATCCGTTAATGATAGTCCGTAGAAGAATTTTAGCCGTTGTTGTTGCCTTTGCTCCCATAACGGTCGACTATTAATGTTTCGGTCGTCCGTTTTAGAAATGTTTTTATTCTCCGTGATTAGCGGTTGTTCCGACAGTAGCTTCAATCATCCGTTTTAAATCGGTCATCCTTTTTTACCCATAACGGTCGACCGTTAATGTATCGGTCGACCATTTTGTCATTGAAGACTGATAGATCTGCACTTTTTATACATAACTTTTTGCACAGTTATCCAAATGAAATAATATTTAATTCTATGGAAAGATAACAAAATGCTATATAATTTTTGTATTCATCATTCATCCAAAATCCAATGAAATGATAGTCAAATATTCAATCAAAGTTCAGTGCATAAAGTTGTCAATTTCAAATTAAACTTTATAGACCTTACTCATTTATACATAACTTTTCATATAAGTATCCAAATGAGTTAATTTTTTATTCTATGGAAATATAACAGAATTCTGTACAATTTTATATTCATCATTCATCCAAAATCTAATGAGATCATAGTCCAATAGTAATTCAAAGTTTAGTACACAAGGTTGTCCATTTGAAATGAAACATTTTAGATATTTACTCTTTTATACATAACTTTTCATACCAGTATCCAAATGAGATGATATTTGATTCTATGAAAAGCTAACACTTTTATTTACAATTTTCATGCTCACCTCTTATCCCAAATCAGTTGATAAAGTAATCAAATATTTAATGAAAGTTCAGCACATAAAATTATCAACTTCAAATAGAGGTGATTCTTGATTATATGAAAAGATAAGAGGATTATATATAACTTTTGTATTAATCTCTTTATCCAAATCTCATGATGGAATACTCAAATATTAAGTACAAGTTTAGTACATAAAAATATCAAATTCAATTTGAACTTTTCAAGCTTCACTTGTTTAAACATAACGTTTTATGTGGTTGTCCCAATGAGATGATTCTTAATTTTCTACAAAGATAAGAAAGTTATCTATAACTTTTATATCCACCTCTTAATATAAATCTCATGCGAACATAGACAAATATTAATTGAAAGTTTAGTGCATGAAGTCACTCATTTCTATTTAAATTTTTTTGGCATTTTAAATATAACTCAAATCTTTTGATGTTTGTATCATCAAAATATAATTATATAGGGATTAACAACTTTGCTCCAACAATATATATATATATATATATATATATGAAGTTGAATGACATGCATATACTTAAAGGCCTACGAATGATATACTTGACTTTGTACATGATGAGTAGATGGTGATAACAAGACAATTGATGATTTTTTTTTTGTGAAAATTGAATTGCACATGAATAGAGGCACAATAGATTATTATGATATATAATTCTTAGCCCATAACTCAGAGATAATTAAATTATATACAGTTTAATTTGTTATGATAAAATTATTGTAATTAAGTATTCTATTAATGTAAATTTATGTTGATTAGTTAAAGTCAAATAAAAAAGCTGGTCATAAAAATAGGTACCCCCTCTAGATTGATCTTATGATTAAGTGTTTAGGATGTGTTTGCCTTTAGATCGATCTTTTGAATGAGTGTAATTAGGATGTGTGTTTCAATGTGTCATAATATTAATGTGAATAAATAGTTTCTTCTATGCAAGATATATATGTCACGAGGTCATTCTCGGGCATAGTATCACAACTAGGAGAAGGGGCACCTACATATGTAGTGAAAGTACTATGGTCGAAACGATTTGTCGGTGGTTCTCGTATAGGCTTTCAATCATGGATATTACAAGAATGTTCAATGAGTACTCATGAAGTCATTGCATTAGCACGTTGAGGCACCAATATAGGCACCTGAGTATTTGACATCCGATGAACATATGGAAAATCATGGGACACCGAGAAGGATCAATGATGTGAGTTTTCACTCCACGTTCAAGGCACATGCACTAGAATGAATAAGCTTACTTGAATTATGTAGGAACACAAAATACATGTGGACTTTAGGAGGTACTAGTGAACTCCTCCTTAACATACCGTAGGTACGAAAGTTAAGTTGGCGATATACAATGTGGAAGACAATCTCCGAGGGTGCAGTTTTACTTATTCCGATCGAATATTCAGAAGATTGCCATTGTTTAACTCTGATTAGTATAAATACAAAAGTGAAAATATAAAAGATTAAAACTTTATGGGTAACTTGATATCACTCATAAGGTCGGGCTCATAAAGATCTTGCCATAAGAACGAATAACTTGGTACTTCGAGAGATTACGCAGTATAGGACGACTGCTGATAGACATTAAATGGCTCTGTGCAGTCCCAAGCTTAAGTTGAGCAGCATCGACGCCATCATGCTTTATGCATATTGTTTGAAAATGTCTTATAATATTCTCCCCCAACAAAGTCGGTGACGCCCCCGATGCCATTGACTTTCGAGGTCTTCATCCTTGGTCTTTAACTTTAATTGCTTGTCTAGTTGGAGTTCATCTTTTTTGCATTGACTTCTACTTTATTAGTGTCACGCAATGTCAAGAATGTTCGTGTTCTTGAGAACTCCTTCCTCAAGCCTGCTTCGCTTAGTAATCCTTCGTTCAATTCGGGGCCGTTACTTGTGTAGCGCTAGTGGAATGCGCGATGTGTTAGCGGTCTAACTTTATCAAGCAACTATTCATTCATCAAATTTTTGTTGGCTTCAACTTCTCTAGACTTGCATAGTGTCAAATCGGTTGGTTTGGATTGTCGAGAAGAAACAATTCAACATTGTGAGTAGCTCGAAGAAGGAGTTGCTTCGCTAGAGCGCGATGAGAGTTTCATCATTTGGTAGGAATGACTTAACTCGATGTCTTCATGTTGTGGATGGCTGCGACGTGGAGATATCCATTCGTTGAACGCAGATCTTAGGTCCACCTCACCCTTGGTAGTCGGTCGCGATGTTTAGTAGTCGATGGCAGCGTTTAAGATTTTGATGGTTCAAGGCAGAGTGTACTATTCGATTGAACACCTTGGGACTTCTATGCTTTGAGTTGCTATGGGGAGCAAGGAGAATCTTCTTGTGTTTGTTGTGAGCTTGACTCGATCCTCCTTTGGTGAGCCTGACCATTGTAGGATTTACTAAGATGTGCCTTTTTCGATTCTTGGGCCTCTTTTGAAGTTACAGTGACACTTTTAGGCATGGATGAGATGATGTCATTGTGCTCGTCGATAGAGATATGCACCTTTGATACTCGTCCGTATGGTGGTTTTGGAAAAAATGGTGTCATTGTTCTTGTCGATGAAGATCATACTCCTATGATGAACTTGTCCAACTGAGTCTCAAGGGAGAGTAGCCGTTTTGGGTCTTCATCAATCCATGGGATGCTCATCATGCTCTGCTTGATGGCAAGTGGATGGATGTTGGAGAACTTATGGCGAGAGCTTCAATTAACTTCAACTCCATCTCCATTCGAAATGATAACACTAGCGACATATCTTTTGAGTCTTGGAGTTTGATCTTGGAGGCCGCTTTAATTACTCGAGGTGTTGTCCGAGAGGAAATGCAAACCTCCCTTCGATTGGCGGTGAGACACTTGACAACAACATGCCAAGGGTTCGTCAAATGCTTGATGTTCATATCATTTGTCAAATTGGTTAGTTGAAGTGTTGGTTGTATTGGCATGTCGTAAGCTCATTCCAATTCTCGACTGGTGACATTACGCCATTTGCGAGAGGATGGATGATAGCTCATTCCAAAGTATTTGCAATAGCTTGATTGCTTTATCCCATTTGTGAAAGTCATGTGGACATGTAGGCTGAACTGGAGGCATGCTAAGATGCTTGGAAATGTTGATTAATAGCTGAAGGGCATCGAACCTTGGTGTTTGACATTAGACGAACTTGTGTCATTTAACAATTGGACGTTTCACGTTGCGTGACTAGACACACAATGCAACGTCATGGAATGTTGAACAACATCGGGTGGTCATGGCTGGGCATGATGACTATATCTGAATGTGACCTCATAGTATGAACAATGCAAGATCATCATGGTCGGGCATGCAGACTCTTCTTGACACAGTATGACATTTCAAGATTCACGATTGGATGTGAAGAGTGGATGCTTGGGTGAACATTGCATGATCTCTTGATTAGCCGGGACGATCGATCCATCATAGAGCATGATGGGCATTCCTTGGTGCGATATAGGCACATGAGAAACTTACTACTGAGCGCAATCAGAGATGAAGTTTGCTAAGCATTTGTCATTGGAGTCCACGATCAAGGACATGGCGCCAATGTAGCTAGGTGTAATAGGGTTTTGCAAGCGGAAGCACCTTTTGCATATCAGTGATGACACAAGCGGGTCATTATTGCATGAATTTGAGAAGGATTAACCTATGATAATACTTATCACGAGGTTATTCTCGTGCATAGGACTACACATGATGAATAGGTGAAGAGACACTTAGCTAAGGTTATTTTGAGTATGTAACAAAAAGAAGGTACGTACCTGTGGCCATGAAGAGAATGTTTAATGAATCGTCATGAGGCCGTGATACCAACACGTTGAGACATCAATGCGGACGCTTACCATCCGAATAGTCATTCGGAGAAACATGGGCGCAAACAAGGCTTAACGATGTGGGTTGCCACCCAACGCTTTTTGCAATAGGATTAATAAGCTTGCTTGTATTATGTAGAAATACAAAATACATAAGAGTTTAAGGAGATATTAGTGGACTCCTTATTATACCATAGGTACAGGAGTTGGGTTGACGATATACGATGGTTACGATAGTCTTCAGAGGTGCAGTTTTACTAATTCATAATATTATAAGATTGTCATTATTCAATGCTGTTAAATCTAAATATAAAAGTGAAAATGCAAAAGACTAAGACTTTATAAAAAACTTGACATTCATAAAAATGATTTTGTAGATAACTTGATACTTCACAAAATTGCACATTGTGAGACGACTGTGGATCAACATGCCACCACAAGTTTATGTTGAACGATACCACCACGATACTCTATGCATAGTATCACAGAAAAAGGTGTCGTGACAAATACTCGAACATAAAAGTATGAAACTAAGTTGAGTATTTAGTTTTACAACGTGGGGCATATGTTTTTTACGTAAATGTACATATCGAAATTATTTTTTTTGAGCCTTGCAACGTCCGATATTATTATTTATATCTGAAGCCGTAATTTGAAGTGAATGCACTAATAATTTTCTCAAAGGGTCATACACGCGGTTCGTATCTTTAACTCGCTTTGGTTGAAGGCTCGAAGCCTTTTCCTACCACTCAAATCTCCAAGGGACAGGACCACGTGAGCACCCTCTCTCTCTCAATCTCCAAGGGACAAGGACCACGTGAGCACTCTCTCTCTCTCTCTCTCTCTCTCTCTCTCTCTCACGCACGCACGCGCGCGCGCGCGCGCACACACAGCTCGGCATATATATAATATCAAATATAATATAATATCTACGGAAATATGGTTGGTCCATAAACATCTGACGAATTGAGACAGAGATATCATTCTTAACAAATTAAGGACATACATATGGGTCGACAAAGATGGCTTCCATATTCTAAGAAATAGAAGCTTGTCAAATATTAATATATAATAATATACCTCAATCTTCCTGAGATGAGTTGAATTGAATAGGGATTTGCACAAGGTTGTAATTAATTAATTAATTAATCAACAAACTATGCCAAGTAACTCCCAGCCCCAGATGAAAAAAAAGAGAGGGTGTGAGTTTACGTTCTGCTGGGTCTGCAGAGCTAGTCATCTTCTTAGTTTCCTAATTATTTAACATGCTGCTGAATGGGTGAAGGGATTGAAGAAGTGAGGCTTCGGCGACACCACGAAGGGCCTGACAGGCACGGCGGCGGCCCCGTTGCCAGCGACTTTGTTGTCTCCGACGCCGCCGCCGCCGCTGCCACCGCCGGTCCTCTCGCAGGAAGGGCACATCGACAGGGTGGCGGCCGGGAACTGCAAGTAGAGCGGGTGTGGAGTGAACTTAAGAGCTTTGAGCTCCTGCAGCTCCTTCTGCAGCCGCCGGTTCTCCTCCGTCAGCCTTTCGCAACACCTCTTGAGGAACTCGCAGTCTACTTCCGTCTGCTTCAGCTTGGTCCTGCATGCATCATAAACAAGCACGCAAAAGGGTCGGTGAGCTGCTGTACCTATGTTATCTATATATATCTACGTTATTGTAATATATGCACAATTAATCAATACAAACCTTGCTCGTCTATTTTGAAACCAAACTTCGACTTGTCTTGGTCGCAGGTTCAATTGCTTGGCCAAGGCTTGCTTTTGTTTCTGATATGAGAGGAAGTAAAAGAAGAAAGAAACATTATTAAAGGTTAATTATTACATAGGACAAAGCAAACGTTTAAACAATCAATTATAAGGTTATAAACTTACTGGATTAAGAGTGCTGTGCTCCTTAAACCTGTCTTCCAACAAAGCAGACTGCTCCTTGGTGAGCCTAAGCTTCTTCCTGGCCCCCCCTTCTTCCTCCTCGTCGTCGCTGGCGCGGGACGAGGCCCTCTCCACCTCCGCCTCCTCGCCACCGTCGACGCCCTTTTCCTTCTTCAGGGCCGACGACGAGGGGCACACCACCGTCGAGAAGGACGAGACAGCGCTGTGCGGCGACGACACCCGACCCGTCCTACCCTCCACGTGGACGCTCGGCTTGTGATTAGTCTCCGCCCCCTTCCGCGGCCCGTAGGCGTCGGCGCCGTCGGCATCTGAGAGGCTCCACGTGAGGGACGGCCGGCGCGAGATGGAGCCTCCCGAAGGCGCGGCCGCGCTCCTTCCGCCCACCGCGAGCCCGAGAGCCAACGCGGTGTCGCAAACGTCTTCCCGCTTCGTCTTCATGCTCGCGTTGCTCGCTCGCTCCAATTAACACTTCAACAGGTGGACTCTTCCAAATATATTAATCGCTGGTTTCGCTTGCTTTGCTCCCTCCAACTCTTCAACGCAGGTGGAGTACTCCTCCTCTATAAAATATAAATTGTATCTCGCTTGCAGGAGGAGAGATGAAGCAAGGGGTAACGAAATGAGTAGTTGATAAAAGGGGAGGAGGAAGAGGAGGCGGACATCATGGGGCATGTCATATAACATGCACAGGGTTGACGAATGTGGGAACCTAAACCTAATTCTCTAGATCGGTGCAGAAATGTGGGCCAATGACCAACTCCTAGTGGTAATTATGGGATGACAAGAGGGTGTTGTGTGTGTGGCCATGCATGAAGACTACTAGGTGGATTCACATGGGGAATGGTGTGGGTAATAAAAGGGGGTTCGACACATGACACATGACTCGTGACATCATAGAAAGCACCACGTACCTTGACCAAGTCTCGTTTTTTTAACTGTTTTGTATTGTGTTGTGGTGGTAACTTTCAATTCATTTCAACCCTTTTCTTTTTTCTTACTGTTCTTCGCAAAGCATGCTCTTTTTTTCTATGCTAAGACAAGAAAGCTGCATCAGCTTCTGTAATTGACCCCTAGCAATTGACCTAACGTGCTATTAACTGGAGGTGTGATTTCTTAACGCTTGTGATCACGTACGTAGTTGATAAGAACATTTTTGTCCAGACAAACTAATTAACTAAATAGAAAATACGCTCCTTCGAAATCATTACAATAAAGTTATTTGTTCATTTTTTTGAGAAAAAGAAAGAAAGAATGAAAGAAAGAATGATGATTAATAACTTGAGACATGCATTGCATTGCACTGCAACTGGGATGGAGTGGTCGGAGTCGGACGTCAATAATTCTTGTTTGGCCTCCAACTCCAATCATGAGTTGGAAGAGGGACCGTGCACGTACGTCCAACGTGATCTGCTTATTCCCGCAAATAATAACATCAAGATTTGTATCATATGTATATATGTCGTACTGACTGATTGCCTTGCCTTGCCTTGCCATTCCATGCCATGCATGATTGATTCAGTCCCCTGACCCCATGCCATGCCTTGCATTATTAATTAATATCTGTCCAAAGGAATTAATTGGATTAATCAAAATGAATTTCATTATTATATTTTTAAATAATAACAAGAGTTTATTCAATTTGGAAAAATTTCCTTGGCTATGGCCTCAAATATGATAAAAATGGAAGATGCAGATAGAAATTGTCAATGGAGATAAACTGTCATATTTAAGGAATTTCAAACCCATCATATTTTCTCTATTCTTCTTGACCATTTTTCTTAGGATGGTTAGATAGTAGTCTACTTTGCTTTATAAATCAGGTTTTGTCATCGATCACAGCTATTTATAAGTTATTTTTTCGGATATTGGCAACTATTTAGAAGATTACAAACCTGAATATTTTGAGTTTTGAGACCATGACTGTAAATATTTTATTATTTAGGATGGAGTCATTAATTTGAATTTCTCTCTCTTGCACTTTTTTTTTCTTGAGGGCGGCATGTGTTAAGGTCTAAGAAGATCTAACTAATTTATCCAACCAATGATGTTTAACATTAGTATTAAATATTAATACTTCTCGTATTTTCTAGATCTCCAACTCCCAATTACTATCTCCATCAACAATTTCTTTTTCACTTCTACCCTGGAATATGTCCAATTTAATACTAGATGTGGCCACTTCCTTTCAAGGGCCAGCCACGGCACATGAGCTGTTTCATGTGTTCGCCCCCTTGAGCTGCTGCTTCTGCAATGAGTTGTTGTTGCCCACTCACTCTCGCAGATGAGTTCGCCAGGATTCATCTCCGTCGTGGCCCTTCCCTTGTTCCTTCTCTTTGTCTGGCCCTTTTTTTTTCTCTTGTGCCCGTGACGCTGGAAGGGGAGAGAGAAAGTGTGTGTGTGTGTGAAGTGAAGTAATTGATGGCGAGCTTTAAATGCTTCATGGCCTCCATGTCTCGTTCATAACAGGAACGCCAGAGCGACTGCAGAGCTGTGAGGCCAATACGATACAAACTATAAAAGAACGCATGCAGCAGGCGTGTTTTGGAGGCCTCCGCGTATAGGCAACTTTGAGGCAGACGTGGAGCCAACCCTTTTAAATTCCTCCACGACGAGGAGCAGTAAATGTTTGTGACCCACCAAATTCCTGCTACATTCCTACATGTGATGGTGACCAATGCATGTTATATGTGTGAATTCTTAGTTCTTGGCTGTGTGTACATATATATATATTATGATAATGCTTGTGGATTACGTGATTAGATGTAACTTTACAATGTCGATCAAACAAAGATAAGAGGGGAAGCAAGGAATTTAAAAAACCCGGCCGGCACATACATGACAAAACTAATTATGTGAAAAGAATGTGCAATATGCATCCACCTTATCTTGAACGAGGAACCATCCAAATGATTGACAACATGACATTAATTAGCAGCACTCTTTTGAACGCACATGATCATAATAATATTATTACATAGAGAGAGAGAGAGAGAGCAGCCTTCGTTTACAAGACTTTTGCCAGCATGGGGGGGGGGGGGGGGGGGGGGGGGGGGGGGGTGAAGCAGCAGCCTTCGTTTACAAGACTTTTTGCCAGCACGGATTCGCATTTGGAACACAGTTTCCACTTAGCTTTAGCATATCTCATGATCGATCAGTACATAGAAGGTCAAGATTTTCTACTATATAAATCATATCTACGAAGCGGGCAGCCGCCTCGCCAATGATCTGCCGTCGCCCCTCCTTGGGGCCACGCCGTATCCCTGTGGGCTAAGGAACTCGTGGGGTGTTTAGGTGCGCCAACTTTTTTTTTTCTCTCTCTCTCTCTCCCCCCTTAGTTTAGAGTGTTATTATTATTATTTTTTTTTTTGGTTCATGTTTGTGCTACTTCTTAGCACTATCACACATTCATCTATGATTGATTTATGATGGATGTTCTATTGATCGAAAATTTTCCGATCATGAATCAAAAGATAGAAGGGACATCTGATAGCACAAGCCGTTGATGATAAGTAATGCTACTATAATACAATTCCTAATTAAATTGAATACTCCAAAAATTAAATATATGTTTACTAGCTCTCATGGACTCTTATAATTATTTCACTATATTGTCGTAGGGTAGAACATTAAATATTTACTTTTATAAAAGATAACCTTATTTATTATCGTTACTTCCGAGTCTCGTGTCAATTCCGATGACTAATTAATATGGAACCCAAGATTTTCCGTTGGTTTGAACTTTGAAGACACATGTACTATTTATTATATGAAAATTTAGGGACACCGAGATGATATGATTACAGAGTTCAACTTCACAAGTAGGGATAAGATTTGTACCTGTGCACTTTAAAGTTTAAACCACTACTTTATATATAGTTGATGACATATAAATAAAATGTATATAGCCGACCATGTTGTCTGCAAGCTGTGTTGCAATCATGTCTTCTTGTCGTTCCACTGATTGGTGCCTGCTAATTAACATTAGGTCATCATCAATATTAATCTCTCCTATTAGGTTCACACAAAGAGGGGTTGAGGGATAAGTTAGGTAGTGCGATAAGCTTGCGACTGATGAGTGGCAACTGGTGCAAGAACATAGCTAGAGCTAGTAAGATTTGTGCTACAATTAATTATTAATTGATATGGTTTTTGGTTGAATAATTTAGGTGGAATAACTTTATTTAAAATGCAAAAGTAATAAGTTGGGTTAATTCCTTGAAGTATATATTAAGAGCTCGACTTTTTTTTTGTGAAATATAATTTATTTTCTTTGTTCTTGCATACTTATTATATAAAACAAAAGTATCAATAAAAAACCTAGTTCTGGTGATAAAAAAATAAATCTAATGAAAAAAACAACAACAAAAGAGAGACATATTTTCAAGGCATCAAGCTCTTTCTATCTATTTAATTTTTTTGGAATAACTTATAGCATGTTTAATTTGACATGATATCATAGTAGAATCAATTTTAAAATTATAAAATATAAATATGTTATTATTCTTGTCGACTTCAACTTTTAGTTGAAGATTCGGATGAACAAAAATATTGTTGACACTCTATACCTTAATCAGAATCAACCTAACTGTTTGTGGCCTAAAAGAAAATCATTAAAATTTTATCAAACGCGTGATCTTGAGCACAAGAAATTAATAATGGAATACAAATTTG